>OZ007571.1:70956756-71297576 GCA_963931925.1 Onchidella celtica
CTAGAGCATGGCGACCTCAGTTCTTGTTTATTCCAACTGCAGTTTTTGCACAACTGAGAAATTCGACATTAAACGTTTAGGGCTTTAGTAATTCGACTTCAGTTCCCTAACACCAGCCATTACGATAATGAGTTAAAACAAATCGGAACCACCAAACACTAACAACTTGATAAGTGCCACAACGCATTTCAAACAAGTATCAAATTGTTCATTTGTCACACCTCTTCTACATACTAAAAGATCTCCAGCTTTTCAGAAAATGGAGTAAGGTCACAACATGGGTTTGGATGTTCTCCAAATTGTTTTTTTTTTTTTTTGGAAACAGGTTGGGGGGGGGGGGGGTGTGTTAGAATTCGAACCTCTAGAGCTTAGTCACGGATGTGTCACCCCAGCTTGGTAGGTGACGACGCTTAGAGTTGCTTAATCAAACACTGAGTGCACACAGCTACAGCATATCTGTCTCTCACACCATTTTTTGACGTCAGTGTATCTCAGACTTACAGACTGCTGGGAAATTACATCTATGGAAATAGCCGACTCCCCCGAGCGCACATTGCTCTTTTTATAGTGGTGAGATGGAGTACAATAGACGGTCCTAATTTCATTCGGGGCAGATTTACCTCCTTTGTGATGACCTCTGGGTTCATGGTCAAGTCATTGTCTTTGCTTCGAGTGCAGACGTACTCCATTGGATATATATCTGATTGGTCCGGAATAGAGGTGAATATGTGATTATTTGGAGAATTGAGAGTCGGGTGTAGAATGAATAGAGTGATGTACTGGTGGTTCCATCCGATAATTTCATACTAATGGGATGGACCAACTAGTCGTGCTTCGAGGTTGTTAGATATTTTTCAGCGAGAGAGAGAGAGAGAGAGAGAGAGACAGAGAGAGAGGCAGAAAAAAGGAGAGAAGGTTGAGGAGGGAGAGATATACAGACAGACATTCGGACAGATAGACAAATAGATAGATAGCCAGGACAGACAGCCAGGATAGACAGAGACAGAGAGAGGGGGGGGGGCTGGAGGCCAGACATACAGACAGGTGGACAGAGATAGACAGATAGACAAAGAGTGAGAAAATGGGAGGGGGGGGGGGGACAAATACAGGCAGACACTCATGTGATAGAGAGGGAGAGAGAGAATATGGAAAGTTGTTGACATACAGACAGGGATTCGACAGATCATGAATTTATTGATAAATATTTTCTCTCTTGCAAAAGTTGTATCAGACAGTAGAGGATCCTACCACGAGATAACGTGGTTTGGTCCCAGACGGTCAGTATTTCTCGCCGAAACATTATGGTCATTTGTGTTGGCTTTTTAGTAAAATGTGGCCAAAATATGACTTAACTGTTTGCATTGGTATTCAGAAATGGCTATCCTGTCTGTGGGTCAGGACAACTCTGTTCATAATGGCATGTTTTAGGGGAAATAAATTAATTTTGTATGCTCCCATCACAAGAAAAAGATTCCGGGACATTAAAATATACGTGAATAATCATGATTATTTTGTTGTCGGAGGATCTCTGTCCTGGGCATTTACAACAAAACTTGCTTGTTTTTTTTCTTCTTCTGTTTTGTTTTGTTTGTGTGTGTTTTTTTTTTTTTCGTTGCTTTTCTAGTCGTGGCTTTCTTTGTCTTGTTTTTTTCTTCTGCCTAACTGTTTAGTCCTCAGAAGGGCTATTTGTAGCCCTTATAAGGGCCGTTTTTGAATGGCGTCAAAAAGGGATAGTAAGATTTAGCGGAAAAATCAGACAGCATTTTAAAGTGGGTTAGTTGGGGAGGGGCACAGACTAATAAATTAACCAGACTGGAAACACGAGCTTCGGGCTGTGTCGTTTTTTACGGAATTTCCCGAGCGACAACTGTATAGCCAACATGGCCGCCGCTAGGGAAATTCCGATTCTATTTCTATCTGCAATAGAAATTTCTTTTTATTTGTCAAGATTGGTTGTACATGTATTAATTTCTTGGTGCGGAACCAAACTTCCGCGTTCAGTAGGCGCGTCAAAATGGTATCATTCAACATTGTAGCTATGCTGAAGCGTCGGTCGCTACATTAAACCTAATATGGCGGATGGTTCATGACCTTTCGCTGTTTTGCGACCTCATACAATGGGATCATCCAGTTTGGGTATTTTATTAGTCTGTAGGGAGGGGTAGATGGGTGAGTTTTAATAGTTCAAATTTGGCCAATTGCCTTGGTTCCGGCCGGTTAAGTAAAAATTCAGTCGTAGGGATTTTTTTTTTTTTTAATGGTAATTATTTACAACAAGCAAGTGTTACATCTTCATCTTGGAATTTTTATTCGCGGACGATTGGTTTCATTATGTCAGCATGCTTGTATTGTGTAAGCAATGCTCGATGTAAGGTCTGTGAACAGAAAACACTTCTGTATTCGCTGCTTTTGTTTGCAAAATCGATAGTCAACAACATTGCAGTGGAAAAGATGGCAGAAGAAGAAGAAACGAAACAAACCATTATGTGGAGTGTTGGGTTTTTTTTCTTGTTGTTTTTGCGCGTGTGTCCACTCGTTGCTGGCAAAACCCGCGACTTAAGTTCAGAAACACAGCCACGCAGGGAGCCAGTGGTAAATAACGTCATAATTCATCTTTCATGGGGAAAATGAAAATGGAATATCCGGATAAATGGGTGGGATGTAGGCAATTCATGGCCGACACATCCGTTTGTTTATTTGTTCCACGACTGACCTTCAAACATCCAGGCCGATATTCTCTGGAGAATGGGCAGTGTTAGGCAGCGGTTGAGATGGCTGGACTGTCCGGTGCAGTGGCGTAGCGTAGGAGGGGGGGGGGGGGGTTGCCCCCAGTGCAAAATTTGAAAAGGAAAAAAATTAATAGAGTAGTGAAAATAATCAATAAATTAGGATACCATTTAAATAAATTGAACTTCGCTAGCATTAGATGCATTTTACATTAATTACCTTAGTATTTTCTTAAAATACATAGCATATCGATGGTGTTGGGTGGAAACCAGTCAAGTCAAGATAAGCAAATTTTACAGGAGGAACAAAAAATTATGGATAACACAAAAGGGAAATGTATTTGGCTGGTTTCATCACAGGTCTATTTTGAATGTTTCTACTGAATTATGGTAAGAGCCGGTCTTACAGATGATGCGGGGTTCCAATCTTCATAAATTGGTACAATAAAAAGAAATATGAAATTTTTGGACTTACCCCGTTTGCGCCCGACACTATCGTTATGCTTGAGGGAAGGAGTAAGATACTGAACTGGTGTAAGGGACACAGGGAGTGTTAACGGTCCGGGGCGCATGGGATACCTTGCCCCGGGCGTTAGCAACCCACGCTACGCCACTGCTCCACTGTTGAGGCAAATGAAACTCAGGGAAATTACATTGTTATTTTTTTTTTATCTCATTTCAGAATGTCGTGGGGTCAATCAGATTTTTCTTGCTGCAGTTATTGAATAGTTTCTTGAGCTGTTTTTTTTTTTTTTTGGTTCATAGAGCGAGGCTTTGGGTTTATCTATGAAGTAAGTTGGGCTCGGATCGGGGGTGAGAGGTTGGCCTCAGAGCATGAAAAGTGTGCTAGGAGCGTAAGGCCTCTATGGAAGGGGAGGGGGGGGAGGGTGAGTTGAAGCCGAGCGTTTGAGTTTGAAGAAAGCACGATAACGGCCACACTGTGGCAGGAAGGAGCAAGGCCATAGACTGAATAATAATAATAGAATGACAGGACAGAAAGTAACTTTACTGGGGGCGGCCACCAACCACCTGCCGAGCCTATGAAAAGCGTACAAGGGAGGTGGTGAGTTTTAAAAAATCGGCAAATGGAGCGTATGTGTCTTAGAGATAAGGTTGTGTAATGCATTTTGTTTCCTTTTTTGGCTTTTTCTTTGTGAATTGCAGTACTTTGTATCAAGCCCTTGTGCGACCTCACAGGCTTTCTGGTTTTTGCATGCTGTTGTTGTTTTTAACCCCTTCTGTGCTATGCCTGGAACTATTCGGGGCTGTCTAATCTCACTGTACTGCCATGTGCCCGGAACTGTTCCTGGCTTGGTTCGTATGCTTTTCTTGAGTGATCATATGGGGACAGTTCGCGAATCATGATAGTTTTGTATTTCCTAGTTAGTTCCCTTACATACTTACTTCATTTGCGTGTGTTTTGAAAGCCTCGGATTGATGGTGCGTCATTTTTGAGATGTGCTTGTTTTGTCCCCGTTTGCACCCGACATATGAGTGGAAATTATCTGTGTGGCTGGCAAGGGGTTAAAAATATTTGTTCATTCCATAGTCTGCGACCTAAGGGCAATGGCCATTGTAAACCTAATCCTTGATGGTTATTTCTGTGAGTTACACTTTGGTCTGAACAAATCCACATCATTATTGTCTGACCTACCTCAGGTCAAACAAATCTCTAAGCTAAAAACGGAAAGTTGAGTTTGGGGTATATGGCACTTTCGCACGATATAGGTTGGAATTATTGCGTCTAGAGCAGTTAATGTGTAGAGCAGGGTCTCAAAACTACGAATTGGTTACCGTCACAGTGCTAACTTATTAAAAATGGCGTATCGCGTGTTTTATAGTTTTGGAGAACGCATTTGAAATTGTGTTGCCAAGGTGAAATATTTATTTATTTATTTATTTATTTATTTATTTATCTATTTATTTGGTGTCAGCAGTTTTGCGCATCCTTGAGGGCACGGACTGGCGCATCTGGTGTTTTGTTTTACTTTCTTCCGTTTGTTGACATGACTATGTTGGGCTTGATCCCGGTCAACTAAAGGTCAATGCACTATTGCAGTGTCGGCCCTAGTGTGTCGCCAGTATGTTATCACACTGAAGATATTATAGGTTAGGACAGTGGTTCTCCCATCCCCACCCCGGATACGATTTTTATTTCGGTGGGGGGGGGGGGTGGCGAAAACGAAGAAAAGGGAGACGAGGGGGCGAAAACGATGAAGGAGGAGGGGGGATTGGGGGAAACATGAATGGAGGATGATAGAGAGGCAAATACAGGGCAGCCATTGCTGTATTCAACAGCATGCAGAGACGGATTTTATGTACAGAAAAACCTTTTTTTTCTTCAATAAATAAAGAAATGGGGGGGGGGGGATGATGAAAGAAAATTTGAAGCCTCAGGGGTCGATTGCGTGAAAACAAGTTTGAGAACCACTGATTTAGGAGTAGAGCGTAACTATTTACATTTCCAGTGAGCAGTGACTCTGTAGGCAATATTGTTTTGTTTTTTTTTGTATTTCTATGAAGATTTTTATCATTGCACAACAAAAAAAACAAGAACAGCAAACAGAACGTGTTGAAGCCGCGTTTTCACTGCCGTGAGTTTATCTTTGCCATTTCAGTTTGAGAACTACTGTTGTTTTCCATCCAACGCCAGCAGCTTAATCTGAGAAAATTCTGGAAGACCTTTACCCGAGTGTTCAGATAGACATTGATTTCCTGTACTAACAAAGGCGATGCCCGACAGCCAAATCCGATAAAAAACCTTTAGAAAAGATCAGACAAAACGTAGAAATTTAATGCCGCTTGCACATCCTTGCATTTTGGCTTTTTTTTTTTTTTAAACTCTGTTTCAGTTGTGCCACTTTTTTTGCTTTGGCGAAGTCCCTGCAGAGCGAAAGCTTGTGTGATTGTTTTGCCCTTTGCGCGTCTGATTCCTTGTAACGTTACTTTTTTGTTTCCTGGACAAGGCTTTGTAACATACAACCATTTTTTATTTGTTTTTGGTAAACCTTTGGATGCTGAAAAAAAGTAAAAAGTGAATCTAAGTAAAGAAACATGTTATATTTGAAAATAAGTAGATCTATGCCATGCATGTCTAGACTGAAAACCACGGGAGATTTCGAAAAAAGAACTCGCAATTTTTCGACCATACGCAGCCGCTTCACTTTCCCTAACTATCAAACGTTACAGTAGGTGAAAGACGTAATAGCATGGGGTTTGAGAGTATCGTTTTGCTCCACTCTACAATTTCGTGGTATCGATCATCTTTATCGGATTTTCGCACAAATTGTTGTGCACAGCGATGTGGCCTACGATACATGGAAAAGTATGGTGCACATTAGTGGTCTCCATGATGTAAGGTAGATTGTCCAAACTTTTTCAGATGTTCCTTTCTTTTTACTCAGTTTTGTCCGGAATAAACTGGTCTCTCTCTCTCTCTCTCTCTCTCTCTCTCTCTCTCTCTCTCTCTCTCTCTCTCTCTCTCTCTCTCTCTCTCTCTCTCTCTCTTTCTCTCTCGCACACATACACACACATACAGACACACACAATATTCGGCAGTCTTATTTTGAGATCCCATCCGCGCCAGGGCATTACGCACTCGTTTCTAGGCAGGGAAATCGAACGATGTCAAATGCAGTCTCCCATGCTCTGAACTTATCAAAGGAAACAACAACAAAAATCATTATATTATCATGTAATAACACTGTTTTGAATAGGTTATCTCAAACTTGAATAAACACGATAGATCAACACTAAGAAGATTGGGTTAGAGTAGCCTTACATTTAAGAACATTAATTTTGCAATTTTTGAAACGGGTCATTCAGGCTGCAATGTTGACCAAAAACGGGGTGAAAATTGCAAAACTGCAGAACTGTGGTCAAACATTTGCTGCAGTGTTTAACCAGAGTCAAAGACCCACAACCGGAGGTCTCCTGTCCAGTAAAAAAAAGGCGCTTGCTGTCTGGTGTGGTATTTCGCCTTGTGCTAATCAGTAAAAGTAACGGCCCTTTTTTCCCCTTCAGCTTTTATGGGTCGCCACTGAACTGGTCTGAATAGCCTGCGCTTGGGAGAGTAGTTGGTTATGGGATGGGAGCGGGGGGGGGGGGGGGGGGGGGAGACAATTTGGGTGTGGGTGTGGCGGAGAGCCACAATTTTCAAATGAAAGAGTCAAGATCGAATATCTACTGACTGATAACTATTATCAGTACAGAAGGTGGGGCCAATGTCGGTACTGGTAATATAGTGTAGTAACTGCGACACTAATTATATGGCGCATTATAAACATATCACAAGTTGGGTTTTTTTGTAAATAATTATGTCGAGATGTGTCGACTATTTGTTTGGTTGGGTTTTTTATATATATATATATATATCTGCATGGTTATTTTTTTTTCAGAGGCAGTTGTTGTTTAAGTATTAACAAGTATGTACCCTGCACAGTTTATTGTGTTATGTCTAATCTCAGAAAGCACACCATCTTGCAATTAAATAACAATACAGCAACAAACCATTAGATCCAAGGGTGATCCACAGACTAATAAAATACCCAGACTGGATGAGCCCCTGGTGTGACGTCACAAAACAGCGAAAGGTCATGAACCATCCGCCACATTAAGTTTACGTTTGCGACCGACGCTTCAGCATAGCTACAGTGCAGCGGTCGCTAAAAGCCCATACGGTCATCATTTATAACAATAAAAAAAAAAGGCAGCTGTAGACAATAAAATGAAAGGATAGGCAAGTTAATGCATTATTAATACATGTACAACCAATCTGGACAAATAAAAAGAAATTTCTACTGCAGATAGAACTAAAATCGGAATTTCCCGAGCGGCGGCCACGTTGGTTATACGACCGCATCTCTTTAACTTCCGTAAAAAACCACACAGCCCGAAGCTTATGTTTCCAGTCTGGTTGATTTATTAGTCTGTGGGGTGATCATATCAATGTCACGTGAACCACAGTCCATTGGATGTTTCTTATCCGTGTTTGTTGTTCTTACCGATAACATGGCAGCTTGTTATTAGCTAAAGGAATATCTATAGTGTATTTGTTTTATATTAGACACTGTGATAAAATAGTGGCAGAAAGTTGTTTATCATAATCATTGTCAGAAACGATATGGCTAAAGGAGTCAGTTCAACAGAGAACAGACAGAAAGAGGGGTCAGGTTCTTTTGACATTGTCGTTCGTTTTTACCCAAGACAGTCCAGCATGCCCCAGGAGGGGGGGGGGGGGAGAGACACACAGAAAAAGAGAGAGAGAGGTATCGAGATATCAGATTTTCTGCACCTGACTGAGAATTATTAATCCACATTAACTAACATCAGAAACCTTGACTGCACGCATTAACACGCTGTTCTTGTCGACATCAGAAATGTTGGGTTGATTTGAAACAACACGGGACGGACGGCGTGACGGGCCTGGTCGAGCCGAGCTGGGTCGGGCTGGTTAGACTTTGATTGTAATGTGCGGTAAGAATCACTAAATTTTCATTAACATAGACCGACTGGTCCTGCTCATGGAATTTGATACGTTTTATTCTTCTGGTTCAAAAAAGTTCATACTGGACATTGTGGAACAAAAACCCAGCCAGCATTCTTACGTAATTCCGATGTAGATTTGTCTGAGATTTCGGTTGGCGTTAGTAGGATTACCGTAGGCGCGGACTCCTACATTAAGTAGACGTCGTGGCGATGTTGTAACCAGCTGATCTGCGTAGGAACAATGTCATTCCTATGTGAAAACTGGATGTCAATCCTGTGCTTCGGATTTTAGTAGGATTCTTGACTAAATAATGGCTTAACCCTGTTTTACTTACTCTTTTCATCTGTTGTTAGGGGACCGTAGTGTAATTACAAAGCCAAGTAGAGAAAATACTGAGCTGTATTCACTGTTCAACAATGGCTTATAATGCAAAATACCACGCTCTCCTAGCACCAGCCTGTCCATCATGACATCTCCCAACCGAATGTACAATCATATAATAATGGAGCTTGGGCCCAACTTTGTTCCCGCAAAGGCTTTTTTGCTACGCAATGTAGAGAAATGAAACTTGGCACATGTATGTAAAATTTATTAAGCCTGTACGTGTCGTGCTCATTTTTTCCCGAAATTCTTTACTTTTTCCAGAAATTCAGTTATAATTATCAGTTATCAATTCATGATTGCGAATACGACGTGATAATGTACTTCCGTCAATTTCGTCATTTCCGCCTCTTACGGGAAATGTAAACTCTCGAAATAGAGTTCACTTGAGATCCAACCACGCCAAGAAAATTTTGATACCAAGTATAATGTCATACAGATGAGGTGAGTGCCATTCATTTATACCAGGAAAACTGTGTAGAAACATTTATAGTGTGCTTCAAGCTCGAAATGAAATATTTTTATTATAGATCTCGGAGTGTCAGTCATGCCAAGAAAACTTTGTCGAAAGGCTAGGCCTCTCACGCCTCGAACTCTAGAGCTAATGCTCAAAGAAAGGAAATTGTAATAATAATAATATAAAAAAAAGAACAAGATCTACTACCGCCCACACAGCTCGGATTTGCGTGAAATTTTACATGTGCCCGCCCTTCGACCCGCAAAAGGTTCTTTTTTAGATTTGGAGTCTTGAAAAGGTGGGGAAGTATTTTTTGAGTTTGCTTTATGCCGCTAATTGTCTACTTTTGATCCTCCACTTTTTACGAACACATGAGCCCATGACGTCATCATTTCCTGAAAAATTCTCCTATCTATCTATCAATAGCCAATTTTTTTGTGGATGACCCAAAGTGTCTCGACATCAATGAATGTCTTTGTGCTGATTCCTTTCGGTCTGGAGTGCTGTCCTTAACCATTCGAAGAATGGGGCAATTACTAGTCTATATAATAAAGCTACAACAAAACCCCTAATAGTCCTATGGACTCGGAAACTACACAACGCACCGACCTGAAATTTGGCACAAAGAATTATGGGATAGCGAACATTGTTCCTATCGCTATACACGAACAAAACCGTTTGTTATTTCTGAGTTAATCGGTAAATGCGGTAATAATTAAAGACTAAATTCACGAGAGCGTTTGATCCGAAATTTACGATCAATAAGATATTGATGTATGTTTCTAATAATAGCCCACTTCCGCCTACACATGACGTTATCACTTCCTGCGATGTGTTCACTAACAAACAAACTAACCCGTGCACAAATCATTGCCATTTGATGGATGCTGACGGGATGCGCAGGGTGTCAACGCGCAAAGGGAGAGCAGTAAAACTTAATATCTAAAAACAAACAAACAAAATTAAAATAAAGCCAAAGGAACAGGCAAAATGAAGCAGGTCCATAGGCCTGTGTCCACTATTATGATATCAGAATTCTGATTTCCCCTCAAAACTTTGCAGAAAGTCCGTTGCGTTTACACAATTACAAAATCAGAACGAAACTGCGTGCTTTCTGCTTTCTGTTCTGATTTCCCCTCCGAATTCGAAAATAGAACTGTTTCTATTTTCTGTTCTGATTTCGGAATCCTTGACCCAGCTTTAAAATGGCGCTGGGGCTAACAGTGACGGAGAACTTCATCTATTTGTTCGAATATGAACCAGTCTTATGGGACACAAAATCTTCTAATTATCAGAATAAAGGTGCCAGGAATGCGGCCCTGGAACGTACTGCAAGAGCTCTTGGGCTAGAAGAAAACGGTAAGTTCATACATCAATCATGAATTAGGCAGCACCTATCTGTGTCAGTTTTCGGACTGTCTTAGTTTTCGGGAGTGACTTTGGTTGTGTTAGAATTGTCATTACAGTATTGTATTTGTGGGTATGACTGATTGCCTAAGTATGAATTATGCATTGTTCTTCAGTGAAGAGTGTAATTAAGTGCTTTTTTAAATGGTTTTGACCCCGTATCATGACTAGTAGTAGTAGTAGTACAAGTAGAGACGAGCACTAGATCTAGATCTAGTTACTGGATAGATCTACTATCATCTAGCAGGAATACACGAGTGTTGGACAATCATTCTCGTAACTACCTACTTCGTGTGACTTGTGCTGTGCTACGATCCCACTGCTTTGCTGATACAGTATAGCTCCAACCAGTAAACAAAAGCATGAACAACTATTGGGGCTCTTTCAGCAGATCACCAGATGGACAGATTGACCATCCACCACCCCAGGAGAAGGAGTTCATGTATTTATAAACGTCTATCCCATCCAAGGCTGGGTTATTCCATCAAGTAATGCTTTTCTTAAAAGTGTAGGAATGAAGATGCAACTGCTTTAAGTTTTTAAACTTTTCAATAAATAATTCGGCACATAAACCTCATTATATTCTTGTGTATTATCGTTACAGGAGATGCTGTCAAGTCAATAAAAGAGCGAATAAAGCAACTTCGCAGTACATTTACAAAAGAGCTGAGGGCTGTTCGTGACAGCAAAAGAAGTGGAGCCGGAACTGCCGATGTTCATGTGCCGAAGTGGAGGTGGTTCAGCAAACTGCATTTTCTTGAGCCACATGTGTCAATCAGGAGCGGTCTAAATAATTTAAATGTATTGTAAGTAGCATTGATCCAGAATGTTTTTTGCTCCACCTGAATGGTGCGTGCTTTCGATGTCGTCAGCGCTAATGTGATGTTCAGCAAATCCATTGTTTATTTGTGATACCAAATCTTTATTAACGTGGTTCTAGCTAGAACAATACCAATTTGTGTGATGAATTTACTAAGATTAAACTTAAACGACACTTCTCTGTCGTATGTATTTCATTTTTCACTGAGAGATTTTAGTTCATATTTAACTGAAACAAAGGAGTGAAATTAATTCAAATTTGTTTATTGGAGCTATCATATAGTTGAACATGAAACCCCCAAATGTGTGGCTTTTGAAAAAAAAAATCAATGAGGTATCTTTAGTTTTCTCTTTTAATTTTTTTCTTTGGGCCTTTGTTTTCAAAACGTGTAATGAAAGTTGCTAATTCTGACAGACTTTATTTTTATTTTGGTTATTGTGGTTAAGTTAGTACGTCATGTATGTTATCAAATTTAATGAGTTTGGGAACTGGATATAAAATATGTTATCTAGATCTAGTCCCATGGTCTGGATGTGTGTCATTATTGTCATGTATTGGTATTTAATGTATTGTAATTTAACGCTGTGATTTTGGTAAACAGTAATCTGGACCCTTGATATAAAATAATTTTTGGAGATTCACAAACAACAACCAACTTTGTACAAATTAGTATAGTTTTTAATACATTATACAGAACTTAATACAGGACATAGAGTGGCAAAAGATTAAAATAGAAAAATAGAAATAACTCACTGTCTTGGCACAATTTGTTAAGAATATGAAGTTCACCATTTTATTACTTGAAAAAAAACAATTTAAAGCAAAAAAAAAAAAAACACTTGACTTTTTGGCATGCTTACATTTGCACACACAAGGCAATTTAGCAGTCCCGAAAAGATATACTAGACATGTAAATGTGGGCAGAAGAAAATTTATTTATTCTTTGAGGGAAGGTTAAACTGCCATTGCACACTGCCAACACTGTTGAAATAATTGGCAAAAATCTCTCTCACACCTCTTGCATCAGCCCCACTCCTGTTTCCTCCTTGACTTTGTATGCATCTTAAATTATTATCATTAAGCTTATGGTCTATTCCTGTTGAATAAGCCATATCCATCTCCTTCATCAGATAATTATGAAGGGCAAGGGCTGCCAATGTTACATTTGTTGCCTTTTCAGGGCCCAGCGAAATGGTCGTTTGAAAGACTGCAAACCGCTGTACCATGATGCCAAATGCATTTTCTGCGCAGCGGCGCGCCCTTGATAGCCTGTAGTCAAAGATGCGTCTCCTTTCTCTTTCCTGTTGTGGTACATCATACCTCTCGGGAAAAGGTTTCAGCAAATAGGGTTTAAGTGGGAATGCATCATCACCCACAATTACAAACGGTGACGGACAGTCAGTCCCTGGGAGGGGCTTGGCAGGAGGAACATGTAGGGTTCCAGTTTCCAGTCGTTTAAAGAGTGGTGAGTCCCTGAAGACTCCAGCATCCCCCGATCTGCCATTGGCCCCCACATCCACATAAATAAATTTATAACTGCTGTCAACCAGTGCCAACAGAATAATACTATGAAAATGTTTGTAGTTATAGAAGACAGAACCTTGTCCTGTTGGTGCCTTCAGAGCTATATGTTTCCCATCAATGGCCCCTAAACAGTTGGGAAAGTTCCACCTCCTCTCAAAGCCTTCAGCAATTTTCTGCCAGTCTTCCTCTGTCCGCGGAGTCTATGAATAAAGAATATAAAACTGTATAGTGTAATAAATTGTATTTTTATTGTTGTGGGTGGTTTTTTTTGTTTTTTTTTTCAAAGCTAACCATATTAGATCTACAATGTATTATTTTATTCAAACCAAACATTAAGAATGGATGACTTTCTATTTCCAGCCCCCTGCACAAAATCCCACCACCAGTCAAGCTATCCAACAAGACAGTTTGAATTTAGGAGAGAGTGAACCTTCACCTGCGGGGTCATCCCCACTCCTTTTTGGAGAGGACATAGTGGAGAGGACATGTAACAATGACCATCACGAATGAGGAGGGGGATATTTTAAATCTTGAGACGACTGGTGAGGGAGCAGCTACTCCAGGCAAGACAAGAAAAAGGCAGCGGGAGCCTTCTCCCGATTACGGGACTGAAATTTTAAAAGAGATATACCAGAAAAGGCAGCAGAATAAGTCATCCAGACATTATTATTTTGCAATGGACGTGTGTGTCCAACTTGATGCCATGGACCAACGAAAGGCCATGGCATTAAGAAGAGAAATTACGAAGCTCATGCTGGAGTACACAGCTGATGATGCTGAGTAAGAAAATTAAAAATTGAACATTGACAAGATTGCTATTTGAGTCATTTTGTTTCCTAGCTACATTTGTTTGTTGTTGTTTCTTTTTTTTTTCAATTTTCTCTGCCAGTTTCTTTTCCTTTCTTTTTCTCACCTTCCTCACTTTTGATGTTGATGGTCTGTGAGTGTGAGTCTCATGTGACAAGACACACTGTTATTGTTAGTAGTATTATTTGGCATACAGGTTATCTCTTGGGAATATTATGGTAAATGGTAGTTACAATAAAGTGAAACTGATGTCATTTTCCCTCTACCATTGCATTTTATACAATATATATTAAAAAAAATAACATTCAATAAACTAAAAACATTATAGCAAGGCTCATTGACAAACATAATTATTTCAAGTAGAAGTGATATAAAGTATTACTTGATACTGCTGAGAGTGCATTTTCTGATAATTTTTTTTCTAAAAGTAAAAGTAAAAGATATGCCCTTCACATCAGAACCACATACCTGAAGATACTTCTCTTTTAGGACATCATAGATTGCAATACATGTTTCATGCACTATCCTGGAAATTGTACATGGAGGAATCCTGTATAAATATTGCAGATTGCGAAACTTGCTGCCTGCAGAAAAAAACAACAACAGAAACATGCATGAAACTGAAGAAATAATCAGATATTTTGCAACAACAATTTATGATTTTGACTATACTCTAAAATAAATTAATGTCATATCATTATTTACACGAACAAATTAACAAACGGACTAAATCAAACTGCATTAGGCAGCCACATACATTGAGTGTTTACCTGAGGCCAAAAAACTCAGAGTCAGTGCCAGTCGCTCCCCAGGTGGTATTGCTTCCCTCATATGCGTATTTTGTCGCTTGATGAGAGGTGTTACAAGTTCCAAAAGCACTTCAAAGTGGCACAGATCCATCCTCAGAAACGAGGTGTATGTGGGTGGGTCTTCAGCAGCCAATTCCTTTAAAAGATTGGTGTAAGCACCATAGTTTTCACGACGCTGAATCCATGGACGAACCCATACACTGCGTCTTCTTTTCTTCTTCTTTTGCCGTGATTCGATATGTTTCAGGGCTAGCAGAGTCTCAAATAAATCGTCATCATCACTGTCAGAACTGTAAGCGGACGTCATTTTGGAGCTGTTATTCTGATCAGAATTCTGACATCATAATAGTGGACACACCCTCCGAAATCAGAACAGAAATCAGAAAGTTCAGATTCTGCATCTGACTTTCTGATTTCTTCTCCTGCAGAATTCTGATCAGAATTCTGATCAGAATTCTGATATCGTAATAGTGGACACAGGCCTATAAATAATCACCCAGAACTGAAACTAATAAATCGATTTATCCCGGGCCGGGCCGGGCACCTCAGCTAGTAGGGTTAAATTTCTGGCAAATAAGTGCTTTGCTACATTGTCTGGAGATGTTTGCTATCTTAATAGCTAAACTAGTTGGCGAGCTCACTCGGAGAATATACGGATATGATTTTTATAGGTAGAATGCACATGACGTCACACAGACTGTTTGTGTTTTGTTCTTCCGACACTAAAGATGGCCGGTGGATCAGCTGATGAGTGTAACTTCGAGATATGTCTAAGCGGTTAAAATGCCTGCTGGTTGCATTGTAGTTGATCGTTATGACAGGGATGGAAAGGATGGATCCAAGCTGGTCAGATTCCCTACCATCCGTGTAAACAAGGGAAAGGAGGTGAAAGAACTGACTGAACGTCTTCCATTGAACATGTACACACGTGTCATTGTTTACTGTAGCAACCTACTTTTAGCTCGCCACCAGTTGGTTTGCGACGCCTCCCGTGCTCGCGATGCAAATCAGCTAAGGAATCAACATCAATGCCACAATCGCCATGGTGATGCGTGGGTCCCGGTCACTAAAGATGGCGGATATGAGCATTCTACCTATAGTTGAGTTTCGATCACCAATGTGTCAATCGCGTTAGATCGAGGCGCAGAACTAAATTTCCGGTCATACTTTTTAATTCTCCTCGAAGGAAATGCGTCTTTTTCTCCCGGCTCAAAGTGTCGGAACACTTTCTTCTGTTCAACTCAGTTGTGGCTCAAAATCAGTAAAAAAAATTATAGGGAACTTCAAGACTTCTGAAATATGCTCGCGCACGCCATTACGTCTCTCTGTGCGTAATGTGATATTTTGTAAAATTTAAGGCCCAGGATTAAAAAGCCTTTCATGATGACATCGGGGGTCTGACTTTCTTTATGATATGATTTTGTGAGACAACAGGAAATTCTTCTTGAAACAGGAATGTTCAGGAAGCATAAAAAAAAAGAAAAACTGCTCGCGGAATCTTTGATAACCGAGAGCCGGGAAAACCTGCTAAAAGCTTGGAATGTTGGATAACCTTATCTTATGAATGTTGACGTCTTCATTTCCTGGGGATTTCGAGAACCTCGGGAAATATTTCCAGGTAACTGCGGTTCATTTGCACCTGAACTTGTTGGCAAACAGGGTTTGATTGTTTATGATAACATTCGCGCCTATCTAGTGTTCTTGTGCACTGCAATTCTAAGGAAAAACACAGTATGTGCCAATCCCGTTCAAATACAGTTTTTATTATCACTTTACCTAATGAAACGTGCTTTATCTGACTTTGAATTTGAGTTTGAGTTTGAGTTTAACGGCGCGTTGTCACGGTAACGGCTACCTTGTACCTTTCACGTTTTTTTTTTTTTTTTTCGTTATCTTGCTTGGGGTTAGCTTTCAAACTTCAGATTTTATAAATAAGATCAAATAAAAATGAAATTGAAAATCTAACGGGAGCAGGCTCGTGCTGTAAAAAAAAATGTCGATCTGTAATATGAATTTTGCAAATATGACAAACATCTGTTTATCGGCCACCACCTTCACAAACGGCGAGATGCGCTGCGGGGCCGTGTCAGAAAATAATTATTCTTTCGTGGATCCGCTGGCATAATGACTTCTCCGGACTGGGGCTAAATCCAGGCTGTATCCTGTCCGCCTTCACTTGGTGGGGGGGGGAGGGGGGGGGTCGATGGGTCCTACGAGGTCCACGGCCACTCAGCCAAGGCCGCATTCAGACCAAACTGACGACAACACGGCGGAGCGCCCGTTTTGAAATGACTAAACATGAATAATTTTTTTTTAAATTCTTTATAAAGCGATAAAACGCCAAGCTCTAGAGCCCGTATCTAATTTTGAGTCGCTGAATTCAAATCTGTGCTCAAAAATAACATTTGACGAAAAAAAATGTATTTGAAATTTTTGCTTCAAGCACCTCGCCTGTGCTATTTTTAGACGCCATGAGCGTGTTGGCTACACGGCTGAGTGTCGTTGAAATTTTACTGCAGCGGTAAAAGTGAAAAATCGGACGGGCGAGAGAAAATGACTCGTCTGTTGTCGGCAGGTTGGTCTGAATCCGATCATAATAATTATGATTTAGAGAAATTGTGTACCATTGTCGCTCGGCCGTGATTGCACGCCCGTTGTCGTCAGTTTGGTGTGAACGAACCCTAAACTCGTCTTTCTGTCAATCTGGGTTATAGGTTTGTACGACTAATTAATTGTTTTCTTTTGGTCATCAGAAAATAGAAGATTAACAAAGAATAAACCAGGGCGAAAGCTGAGACATTTTTGTGTCTACTATATAAAAAAGAATGTTTTTCTGGGCTGTACAGTCTTTGACCATAGCACTGGTCTGGGCATGACGCCAGTTGACGATTATGAAGTTAAAAACAAACATAATTACGTAGATGTGTATTCGTTGACACAGTGTTCCTCAAACTTCCAACAAAAGACTGTATCTCAAACATTAGAGAATTGGTTAAAGCTGATTGTCTCCAGGTAATACAAGTTTCCTGCCAAGACTCAGAGCACGGTCTGACTGATCTGTGCAACTATCAAAGGTAAGCACTCGTCTGTCTCTGGGGGTGATGGCAGCGCCTTGGGTTGGTCAAAGACAAAGAGAGGGAGAAAAAGAGAGAGAGAAAGAGAAAGGGAGAGAGAGAGAGAGGAAGAGAGACAGACATGCAGAGAGAAAGAGGGAAAGAGAGAAAGAGAAAAGGAGGGAGAGAGAGAGGGGGAGAGGGGAGGCAGAGAGAAAAAGAGAGACAGACATGCAGACAGAGAGAAAAGGGGAGAGAGAAACAGCGGGAGAGAGAGAGAGAGAGAGAGAGAGAGAGAGAGAGAGAGGCTTTTTCACCTTGTCACTGAGAGCTATGAAAACATAATTTATACAGTTAATATCAGAGACCTGGACTACACACACGGCCACATTGCTTTTCGCGACAGCAGGAATGCTGGAAACTGTGGAAACAACAAGACAAGTGAAGGCGAGCGGACCTGGTCAGTCGAGTAGAGAGCAAGTCTGGGTACGCCTCAGCAGCTCCATCCTGGCATGGCAGTCAACGTCAGCTGTCAAATCATTTCAGTGAGTCAGTGAGCGAGTGACTGAGTGAATTAGTCAGTCAGTCAATCAGTCAGAAAGTCAGTTCGTTCATTTGGTCTTATTCTGCTCCATTTATGCATTTGTGCGAAGTACAACTCTCTCTCTCTCTCTCTCTCTCTCTCTCTCTCTCTCTCTCTCTCATTCTCTTTTCTCTCTTTCTCTCTCATTCTCTTTTCTCTCTTTCTCTCTCTCTCTCATTCTCTTTTATCTCTTTCTCTCTCTCTCGCTCTCTCATTCTCTTTTCTCTCTTTCTCTCTCTCTCTCATCCTCTTTTCTCTCTTTCTCTCTCTCTCTCTCTCTCTCATTCTCTTTTCTCTCTTTCTCTCTCTCTCTCTCTCTCTCTCTGTCTCTGTGGCCATATTTCAAAAGCGTTTGTCCAAAACTGGGTAAGTCAAAGTTTGCATGAGTTATAGCCCCGTTCAGATAGACATTCAAAATGAGTGTAAAACGCGGTGTAAGTGTCCAGTTAAATCTAGTTATGTCCCGTCTCTTTCCGAACACTTACTTTAACTTACTTACACTCTAACTGAACACTTATACCGCGTTTTACACTCATTTTGAATGACTATCTGAAAGGGACCATAACTCATGCACAATTTGTCTTACCCACTTTTGGAAAGTCGCTTTTCATTTTAATTCCTTAATATAAAAAATGCGCGTGTCTTATGTCAATTCTTGAAGTACATCAGAGAGTATAGATGTATAGAGAGGGTTCACTTCCGCCACATCGCGAAACTAGGTGGCTGCGGTAAACAAGAAATTGAAGAATTGAACGAGACTGCCTTCACCAAGATAATGTGCATATCTGTTTACTGTGGTTTGTTCATGGTTTTTGGGCTGATTGAAACTATTTACAACCGTTTGTAAGTTCCTACGCCCCGTGGAAATGCACAAACGGATATTGTTTACCGCAGTGACCTACTTTCTGCTCCATGCTAACAATGGTTTCGCGAAGCCTCCCGTGTCTCGCAGTGCAAATTGACCAATAGTGAAACCTCTCTAGGCATACATACTCTCTGAATACAAAAAATGTCTGTTTAACAATGCTTTGACCCGTCCTCCGTAAAAACATATTCCAGTCGTAACTGCCGTGGTATCAAATTACTGACACCTAGTGATTTCTGCACAATAATTGATATTTCCAACACTAGGTTTCATCTGTCAGAACTGAGAGAGCTGCATCGAACGGGCTCCTGCAATCAATTTCTGTCTTTGGCCGAGAAGACGGTCAATAGATTCCATTTCACTGGGGGCCGTCTGTCTTCTATGGAATGTATATTTGATTAAGATGTGCACCAAATCTGGACGCTGGGCCAATCATGAAACAACACAAGGAGCAACCTCGGTTATTGTTTGTTCCAGCTCCACATTTCGCACAACTGAGAAATTCGACCTTTAACGTTTGAAGCTTTAGTACTAATATGCCGTTGTTTGAGGACAGTCGCACTTTATTATCTTATATTAAGGATCTACAATAAATCGGGAACTGTGAAACAGCTTGATAAGTGCCACAACACATTTTAAACATGTGTCAAAGTGTACATTTGTTACAACTCTTCTGCATGCTAAAAGATCTCCAGCTTTTCGAGAAATGGAGATAGAACAAACAAGAACTAAAGTTTCGAAGTGCGAAGGGTCTAATTATACAAGAGATGGAAAGAACGTGTTTTTCTACTGAGAATGCATGTCTTATTCTAAATACATCCTTTTCTTACTATTATGAAGCTAGGGCCGTGTGTATGTTTTAGCGAAAGGGCTCCGTAACTGCTCATCGAAAAAGTGTGAAAATTATCGCTAGCTAGATGTAGGTTTATGTGCACACATACATGCGGATGGTGACGAGTTTGATCGGCCCGTTAGTTGGATGGTGATGTCACGTCTTCTAGATTCACTGAGATCCAACTAGTCCACTGATGCACGGGATTTCTTTTAAACTTAAATGTCATGACGTCACCATCCAATTACTCGCCCCATCAAGTTCGACTGGTTGGGCGCCTAGACATAATGTTTTCATATTCCAGCATCCTCAGTTGTTAATGGTCCTGTCCATAGCGTCCGGTCCGCTTAGCTATTTTACGGAAAATGATGAATGAAAAAGTAAACACTCTTTGCCTACGTTTACTTTGTCCACAGCATCCGTTCCGCTCCGCTCTTCGCCGCTGTAGAGGCAAAGAGTGTTTTACTTTGTCGTAGGCCGTGTTCCGTAAAATAGCGGAGCGGGGCGGGGCGGATGCTGTGGACAAGATCACTGAGACAGACTTAAGTTAACCAATTGGTCGCTAGGGGACCGTATACCAATTACAAAGCCAAATAGAGAAAATAACGAGTTGTATTCACTGTTGAGCTATAAAATTACTGTGTAAAGCAGCACGTTTCCATAGCAACAGCTTTAACAATTGGTCCCTTTAGCATAACAAGGTTGTAACTCCCTTCCTTCATCTTTTGAGAAATTGTTGATCGAAGTTTCGTGTGCTGATAGCTTTTGATGGTACGACTTTTTCTTTCTAGTAAAACTTACAAATTACACCAAAAAGTCATCGAATGTTCTGGATACTTATGGTATGTTACTATATGATGTGTGTGTCTTTGTATGCATGTCTAGTGTGAGAATGTATACAATAGATTGTGTTTCAGATAGAGAGAAAGTGAGTTGCAGATTGAGGGAACAAGACTTTCTGTAAAGCGCCTAGCGCAAATTATTTGGATTGGGCGCTATATAAAATTATCTTCATTATTATTATTATTATTATTATTATTTTGACAGACAATAGAGAAGGCCTACAGAAGTAGTGTGTAGTGTGTAACTCCGTTCAGTCAAACCAGTGGAGACAGAACCTTGTCATTCTAACGGGGACGAGTTTCTCATCCAGAAATGTGACCGTATGGGGTAGTCCAGGGCTCCGGGGCCGCCCGTTGGGAAACGCGAAAGTTTCGGTACGGACAGAAAATGTCTAGTTCAATAATAATGACAGTCGAGTTGCCGTCCAGAAATGATGACATCTAGTCTGGAAGAAAAGGGAAGAAGGTGCTGATGTGAGACATATCGCTGTGATCCTATTTCCTCAGGCCAGAATTGCAGAAAAAGGGTGGGGCGAGGCAGGTGGTCCAATAGAAGCATGGGCACATGATTTTGAGTAGGCCTACTCTCTTCCCCCCCCCCTCCCACTCGGGCAGAGGCGGAGAGAGGTGGGCGACTAGTAAAGACCATTGGTATTGTAAAGAGCATTAAGAGGGACCTGTCATCAGAATGAAATTGTTGGCCTTACACTTTTTGATTTTATCTATAAATGTACAGAGACGATCAAATGATATTGTTCAGACAAAGAACTGGTCACAATTGGCTCCACCATCATATGTTCACCAAGTTTAAAATAGGAACATCTGCCATATGTGAGTGCAGTCAGACTCCTCAAAATACAGAGCATATATTGGAGAGCTGCACACTCTTCTCAGCACTGCCGGAAACATATTGGCCCAAACCCACCGACCTGAATGTCAAACTCTATGGTGCTCTGCCGGAACTGCAGAAAACCGTAGATTTTCTTAAAAGAACAAATCTGCAGATTTAGATTGGTGAACGAAAGAAGAAGAAGAAAATCTATAAATTCTTCAGATTGCATGATCAATTTACAACCTCCTCCCTTTTTACTGCCAAATTCATGACGAAGATTTTGCTCCCTTCGGATCATTGATTCGTTAATTACCTTGTCCTCTCTGTCAAGAACAGATTTAATTCATAAATGTTTCCACTGACTAAATTTTTGTGAGAGAGCAGTGAGTAATTTTTACAAACGTAATTATTGTGCGAGCCAGCATAACTTGGTCTCGTAAACAAGTTGTTTTGAACAGTTTTTTTTATAATAGATAGACAGAAGATGTGGGGAAGGATAGACGGACAGCGTAGGTGTGCATGACTGAGCACTTGTTGTATCTCGTGTTTTGAACTAGGGTTAGTAAAGAGGGAAGGGGTGAGTAGGAATTAAATGTTATTGAGACGTCTGTTGACGTACAGAAAATACCGTGATCCAGAGTAAAAGCTCCGGGTTTTGAACATGTTAAGAATTTATTGCTATAAAATTACATTATATTGTATGAAGTAATTCGACCTTTGATGTCGACCCAAGGTCGTTGCGTAGGGCTGTTACTTAAAATAACTCAGTTCGGCAGCTGAGCTAGAAGTGGTTGCACCAATCACAATCCAGGAATTAGACGGTAAGCTGCAGATGCAGTCCAGTATTTAAGGCCATACAGAACTTAGTTCTGGGCCACATGTAGACAATCCATTTACGAGGTGGTCGGCGATAGTCCTCAGCCAGATGAGAGACATAGAGACGCAGTTGAGCA
Organism: Onchidella celtica; assembly: GCA_963931925.1. Lineage (NCBI taxonomy): Eukaryota > Metazoa > Mollusca > Gastropoda > Systellommatophora > Onchidiidae > Onchidella > Onchidella celtica. The sequence continues at coordinate 70,979,136 of OZ007571.1, forward strand.
GTCCATTGTGAGGAGCCTGATTTAAAGCTCCAGAGCCTAAGCTACTTGGTTTGATATAAACCCACAGCGTTTACATCCAGCGCTCTCACTCCTAGTGAGGGCCGCATGGTGAGAGTCCATACTAATTTGTAATGATGAAAGTGAACCGTTCTACTTACTTTTGAAGACAGTTTCAGAGCTACCGCCAGACAACGCATGGTTGTACAAGCATTCTCCATGGCGTGTCTAGAGGAAATGTCCATATCCTAACATGTCTCATTGAATTAATAGAATTTAAACTGTTAGATCCGTCGCCACGTGCGCGGATTCTATTTGCCATATAACTCATATGACCGGCAAGTAGTTAGATTGAATTCGTTAGTCTTTATAAAAGCTGTAGTTCCATTAGTTAGATTCAGTTGCCTTTGAATTGATATTTATATTTATAATTATATTTGTTACATTAATTCCTGTAATTAAACTGCCCTACAGTTCTGCTAAAATTGAAAGCAATTGATTTATTTAGTTTTTAGAGTGCAAGTGTTTATTTTTGTGTGTTCGTCGATTGTGGGAGCGGACCTCGAAAGAGTGTCAGTCGAAATATCCCCATGTAACCCACATCGCGACACTCTCTGTCCGTGCCACAGTTGCACTTTCTCTTATTCAGTTATAAGTTGGTTAGGACAGGAACAGAACTAACATAAACAGCCACTTTAGAGCGGACCTCTGCAGTTTAGAGATCTTTACTACTGTTGTATCATCTGGGCTAAAAAAAGGAACGCTTCTTTTGATGAAGCGGGAAAATGGGATGAGCTCAACTTAGGTTCTGTATAGACCTGGGGCAAGTGGAAATCTAACAAACATTTACAGTAACAAATCTCATTCCTTCTCTGTTCCTCAAACAGCAACTAAAATACAAAATATGATAAAAGCTACCAACAGGATATCACAGAACTGACAGTATTGTCTAAACATAACCATGGTAACAAGGTAAACCCACTCACTAATGGGGTACACATTAAAAAAAAAGAAGTATAATGAGCTCCGAAAAAAAAAAATTGTTCATTCTGTTCTGTTACTTATAAGTACATCATTTTTATAGAGTATACAATACAGACCCATTCATAAATTCTCTATTTACATGAAACGTTGTAAATGTCAACGTTTTATTATTTCTGTAGATAAAGGTTATTTGTGCTAATACCCACCCCCACCCACTGACTCACTCACTCACTCTCTCTCAATCACTCGCTCACTCACTCACTCACCCTCTCACTCATTCACTCACTCACCCTGTCACTCACTCACTCACTCACTCACTCGCTCGCTCGCTCACTCACTCACTCACACTCATTTGACCATGTCACCCCCCCCCCCACACACACACACACCAAGGTAGGACTTTTGTTACCAGCTTGTGGCTAATTTGAATTTTCGCTAAAAGCATTTGACCATGTCTCTGACGAAAAGGTTGTCCTACTCATTTAGCCAAACCTCATCCCCAGCCCGAATGCCATCTTTAAACTTTCCACAACACAACAACGACAGTATCACCAACCAATCACTGTACACACCAAACTCGATCTGATCACGTGACGCAAAGATTGAAAGAGTTACTCTGGTTATTAGACAGAAAAGGTGTGGCTGGTGTTGTAGGAGTGATCTGAATGAGTGAGTGAGTGAGTGAGTGAGTGAGTGTGAGTGTGAGTGAGTGAGTGAGTGAGTGAGTGAGTGAGTGAGTGAGTGAGTGAGTGAGTGAGTGAGTAAGTGAGTGAGTTAATGAGTGAGTGAATGAGTGAGTGGGCCGGAGGGTGGGCGGGTGAGTGAGTGAGTGAGTAAATAGAGGGATGGGTAAGTAAAAAGAGGGACGGGTGAGGTAATGGGAACAGAGCCAAAGAAATGATAGAGAGAGGAAGAAAAATCAAGAAAAAAGAATAAAAACAGTGGTTTAAAAATGTGAAGAAAAAAAGGTAAAATGAACATCGTACAGAAAGTAGTTAAAAAAGACGTATCTCCGACATTCAATAAATAACAGAAACGCACCACAACACATTATTGAATTAGATTTGTGAATGAACGAGATTTAGTCAAGAATGTTGCAGCGTAGCCCGGCGGTTTGCGTGCGTTTCATAATTAAACCCCCATAGAGACTGATAGACTCCATTATCTCTGATCTGATGCCATTTTGTGGTGTGTCATTCTGAATAATCATAGGAGTATTGCGTTACATGTGCACTGGTTTTCCTGTGCTGAGGTCAGTCTGACTTTGAAAAAACCTGTTATGTTTCTTAACCTTTTTTGTCCCTTGCCCTCACTCCAATTTTCCAGAAACGAAGTGGTTATTTTCAAGGCATGCCTTGGAACTAACGCCAGCGTTATTTTCAAGGCATGTTTCATTGACCAATCAGAAGCTGTTTCAATATTTCTAAACGTGGAGCCTTAGACTGTGCATTGTCAGACTGATATGTAACGACGTGAGGGTCTAGTCAGTTTGTATCATCGAGGCCTTAGGCCGATGTTCGTCTGGGTAGTAGTCAGATTGACATATCAGGGAAAGCCGCCGGGGTAGCTATGTATTGTTTATTGGACTCAAGGTATGCCTTGGAACTAACGCCAGCGTTATTTTCAAGGCATGTTTCATTGACCAATCAGAAGCTGTTAAGGTATGCCTTGAAAATAACGCTAGAGTTAGTTTCAAGGTATGCCTTGTAAATAACGCCTTGCTTCCAGAAAACGTGCAGCCCACTATGATCCCGAATTAGTATACAATAAATTATAGACTCTATACAAACCGGCTTGTTTGCGCATAACCACTAAAGTGATACATCTGTTAACTCTTTGTGTGCCAATCATTGATATACATGTTCTTCTGCTGTTTACGTTTGTGCCAATCACCGATGTATCAGTGCGCAAGAATGCTGGACTATTTTGTTTTTGGTAAGAAAGAACGTCGACTTTCTATTCATAAATGTTGCTGTAGTTAGTCTTCATTCATCTACCCCCACTATTTTCTTCCTATATCGGCAAACGTGGAAAACTTTCATTGCACTCAGAGCAGAGAGTTAAGTTCGATGTTTTAATCCCAGCTAAACAAGCTAGCCATCATCAGGACTCCAGCAAACGACAAATTTACCTACATAGTTAAGTTAAAATACTTTAGGGAATGAAAGATTTCCATAAAATCCCTACGCCCAATTCTGAAGTCCCACGCCTCCCAAAATAGTGCCAGACCTCACCTTGAGAAACATTGGCTTATGACGTTTACACACAGGTCAGTATAGTTGGTAGAGCGCTTGACCCTCGTCCGAGAGATTCCGGTATCTCGGCCAACTTGCTGCATTCTTTATCAACAACTTGATTTAATAACTTTCATACACATTCACAAAAGATTCCTGTCAGATCTATACACAACAATTTTGGAGAATTTTACCAGTGTAATAAAATTTAAACTGTACTGCACAATTCTATGTATGTGTGAAATTTAATTTGATGAAGCTGTGAATACCGAAACAAATAAACTACCCAAACAGACCGTGAAAGGCGTAAAATGGTCATTATCGTGCCGACGGGCTGCAAAACCCAAAACTCAAACTCACACATTCAGTCTAGACCACTATGTATAGCTCGCTGAAGACTGCCATCGTCCTGCCTCCAACATTGGCCGTGTGCATAACATTTTTAAGAAAAAAAATAATAAAAATCATGACAAGTAGACCTAGATCTACATGTATTTGGTAGCATGAAAATAAAAAAAAGTTATTTGAAAAAAAAAAAACTCCCCAAAGTAATTAAGTTTTTATTTGAGTTGAAAAAAAAATTAAAATACGCGCTCTTCAGAAAGTGAGTATCGTTTACTACCTTCTGCATCAAATGGTTGAAATTCGAAGTTGTCTTCGCGGAAAAGAAAGAAACAAACAACAAACAACTGAAAATCACATTAATCCTAATTTATTTTAGTTAACCAGGGTAAAAAACTTCATTTGTCTTAGTGTGTACGTATAGACTTTTTGCACTTCGTATGTTTTGATTTTCACATTCTCAAAACATCTGGGCTGACTGTGCCGATGACGTCACTCAAATAGAGGTCACTGTCGTTATCTGGCAAAACAGTGTACACGCCCAAACCTAATTTTACAACAGATTCAAGAAAATATTTCGCCTTGCGCCTCGCTTTATCCCTTGTCCAATTTGTATTTTGTGATGGCCGCAAAAAACCATAAATCAATGAATGTTACCAGTGTAATGAAGTTTATACGGAACTCATTAATTCTATTTGTGAACTTTAAATTGATGAAGCTTTGAGTACCAAACTTGAATAAAGTACCCAGAAGACCGTGAAAGGTTCAAAGCGGCCGCAAACGTGCAAACACACTGTAAAACTTTAACTCAAACTCAAACTCGAATGTTCAAAATTATCAAGCAGACAGAAAAATTGCCCACATTTCATTCTATGAAATGATGTTGAAACGTGAATTTGACTTGGCTTGTCGTTTGAGGTGTTTTGTGGTAGCATGCTAGATTAGCTCATGAGAAACAGTTTACTTCATTTGAGGTCCAGTCAATTATTTATGGGAGCTGGGACTTGGAGAGGAGTTGGCCAAGCCCAGGGAGTGGACAGAGGGTAATACACTTCACACACCTCCTTTACACGTGCAACATTACACTCATTTATTATGTAAAGAGAGAGGGTACTCAGTGACGTGGGAAGGAAGGTGAAAAACAGGAAAAGGCCTGGATGTAAAGAACAAAGGAATAGAGAGGGGAAAGAGTGACAGGAGAGGGGAAGAGAAACAGAGAGAGAGAAAAGAAAGAAAGAGAGAGAAAGACAGAAAGAGAAAGAGAAAGGGAGATAAAGAAGACAGAGACAGAAAAAGAAAAAGAGAGAGACAACGCGCGAGCGAGCGAGCGAGAGAGAGAGAAAGAAAGAAAGAAGACAGAGAGAGAAAAATAAAAAGAGACGGCGCGCGAGTGAGAGAGAGAGACAGAGATAGAGAGAGACAGAGAGAGAGACAGACTGACAGACAGAGGGAGAGAGAGAGAGATGCAAAATGATCATATTCATACTAAATGCAAAATGAGAAATTTGCTTAAAGCAAAAATGGTCTTTGTCATAAATGGCTTTAGGTCTTTCCTTTTCTTTCCAACGGTCAATCCTTTCTTCTTTCATTTATTCCCTTGTCATTGTTTTTTCTTTAGCTTCTTTCCTTCTCTCTTTTAAAAAGTAAATAAATAAATTACACCCCAGATTTCAGTACCTTAAGGCGACATCATATTCATTCAATGTCTCCAGTACAAGCTCAACGGTACTAGACGAATGGCGAAAGTTAAGCTGTGCAATTACTGCAATGGTAAATTGAACCATCTTGTCTGTCACGAACCAACTTTAAAGTGCAAAAACCTCAGAAAAGTTCAGCCAAGTTTAAGAGGGTCAGCCCACGTCACGAAACTGGGAGAAAATGGACAAAATACCCGTCTCATCTGGCACCCGGAAGAGGGTCCTTTGTAAGGCTTTCCACCATCGGAGAAGACGAAGCAGGGCTTCTTTTGCACATGTTCAGAACACATTTAAGGGCAGGAAGTTCTTTTGGAAACTTTGGGTGAACGTAAGGAGAAACGAATGTAGAAGGACAAGGGTTTTTGTGAATTGACAGAAATGTCTCCATCAGTGAATGGAAGCAGAAAGAGAACAAAATAAAATAGAAGGACAGGGATTTTGTGAAACGTCAGAAATGTTTCCAAGGGTGAATGGAAGCAGCAAAAAAAGAAAAAAAACAGGTTCTCGTTAAAATGACAAGAGTGTCTCTTTATTTGATGCTGGTATGAAACTCTTTCGTATGAATAGGAGTTAATTAATGCTTTAGTAGTGGGAGAAATGGAGTTTACATAACTGAGTTGAATGTGAAGATACAATAATTTCACAGTTGCAATGCAAGATTCAGCGCCCACTGAGAAAATGTTGTTGTTGTTGCTAATGTTGGTTTTCTCAATTTTCATCGAGGAAAATATTGTTGTTTTTGTTGCTAATTTTTGTTTTTGTCAATTTCCTCGAGTTTGTGTTGTTGTTGTTATTTTGGTTTGGTTTTTTGCCCCACTGTGTTGTAGCGATGGTGCTCTTCTCTGTTTGGTATGATTTCATGCATGTCATGAGGATTGAGATAGGGGCCGTCATGCAATGCGTTGCCACCATTTCGTCCAAGGCTAATGGGGCACTGCTTTACCTGGGTTTTAGCGTGAGATATGGACTATGGAGTTGAACTAGACATCGCGCACCTGTGAGACGGAAACAAGTCTGTCTCTCTAGTGCGGCTGCGACAAAACTGTCTTGAGTTAGCTGGTTCAAAGAGAGTTTGAGTTTGGATTTTACGGCATGTCAGCACGACAACGGCCACTTTGCGCCCTTCACGATCTATTTGGGTACATTTTCTTTATTTATATTTGGTATTCAGAGCTGTTCAGTCTGTAGCACCCTCCTTTTGTGACTTTGAACAGAGCAATGAATACTGATCTGCAGTCAAGACTTGCTCTGTTTTGTTGTGAACTATGTTATGTCGTCACTTCCATATGGCTTAGATAATAAGCCCTACGCCTTTACTGTGTTGTTTGTTCCAACTGTGGCCATGTAAGACCAAGAAACGCTCGCATCGTGAGATCGATCATTTTGTGTAGAGAAACTGTCATCTTGAGACTTGTGAAACGATTTTCTCGTCTGTGTTGGTCAAGCCGTGGTTTGTGGAATCCCTAAAGGTTTAACATAGAACTAAATACATTCATAGAATTTTAACGCAATAGTAAAATTCTAAAAAGATTATTTTATATAGATCTGGAAAAATTTTTGTAAATGAGTATAAAAGTTATCAAATCGAATTGTAGATCTTAGCCTCTCTCATAAAGGACAGCATGCGTTGCGGATCCACGTCAGAAAATCATTCTTTCATGGATCGGCAGACTTCGCGCACTCAGTCAAAACACACAGACACAAGACAAACTCCTGGATGATCTAGAAATTTGATATGGATGGCCCATTGTGTAAAGTTAGGTCTTTCGCACTTGCATGATTTCATGATAGGACGAGCGTTATCTCCGATATGAGCGGCGGGCTTCACCCAATGCTGTTATTGCAATTAAACGATATGAAATAATAAATAACATAAAATAATAATTATACGAATAACAAAAAGACATTAACTAGCTATCTCTCGCCTAATTAAATCAGCTGTGGACTTTCCCAGGCGTGTAAAGTCTTCTGTAATTTAACAGTTTAGCAATCATTTCATTACTTTGGCAACAGCAGCATCATTTTAACATAATGACATTGTATGAACCTGGCCGCATGGACCATGGGCCACCGTGCAGAAAGTACGTAGGACTCGATCTGGGCGATTTTTAGCCCCACCCCCTTCCGCCTTTCATACGCCTGTCTTCAACCCGATCCTCTCGCTAGAGACAAGGTGCTCGCCTATCATACCGAAGGTACCGGGTTCAATCTCCGGTCGGTGCAGGCATGTTGGAATTTTTTTAGGGTGGGTGGGTGGGGGGGGGGGGAAACTCCTGTCTGTGATCTTATGGTAGTTAGGATCGAGCACCTAGTCTTCTCGGATAAGGACGAAAAACTAGGAGGTCCCGTGTGCGCGTAGCGCACATTAAAGACACTTTGGCAGTTGAAAGTCGAGAAGAGCAGGCCCAACAAAGCCGCTGCCCGGGCAAAATTCTAAAAAAAAAGCAAAACTAATCCCGACCACAAAAACACACAGAAACAAAAACAAGAAAAATATAAAACAAACAAGACAAGTGAGGTATAAATGGCAAGTACAAGAAACATCCTCAAATAAAGACTTAAACACAACTGTAAATGCCAAGTACAAGAAACATCCTCAAATAAAGACTTAAACACAACTGTAAATGCCAAGTACAAGAAACATCCTCAAATAAAGACTTAAACACAACTGTAAATGCCAAGTACAAGAAACATCCTCAAATAAAGACTTAAACACAACTGTAAATGCCAAGTACAAGAAACATCCTCAAATAAAGACTTAAACACAACTGTAAATGCCAAGTACAAGAAACATCCTCAAATAAAGACTTAAACACAACTGTAAATGCCAAGTACAAGAAACATCCTCAAATAAAGACTTAAACACAACTGTAAATGCCAAGTACAAGAAACATCCTCAAATAAAGACTTAAACACAACTGTAAATGCCAAGTACAAGAAACATCCTCAAATAAAGACTTAAACACAACTGTAAATGGCAAGTACAAGAAACATCCTCAAATAAAGACTTAAACACAACTGTAAATGCCAAGTACAAGAAACATCCTCAAATAAAGACTTAAACACAACTGTAAATGGCAAGTACAAGAAACATCCTCAAATAAGACTTAAACACAACTGTAAATGCCAAGTACAAGAAACATCCTCAAATAAAGACTTAAACACAACTGTAAATGCCAAGTACAAGAAACATCCTCAAATAAAGACTTAAACACAACTGTAAATGCCAAGTACAAGAAACATCCTCAAATAAAGACTTAAACACAACTGTAAATGCCAAGTACAAGAAACATCCTCAAATAAAGACTTAAACACAACTGTAAATGCCAAGTACAAGAAACATCCTCAAATAAAGACTTAAACACAACTGTAAATGCCAAGTACAAGAAACATCCTCAAATAAAGACTTAAACACAACTGTAAATGGCAAGTACAAGAAACATCCTCAAATAAAGACTTAAACACAACTGTAAATGCCAAGTACAAGAAACATCCTCAAATAAAGACTTAAACACAACTGTAAATGGCAAGTACAAGAAACATCCTCAAATAAAGACTTAAACACAACTGTAAATGCCAAGTACAAGAAACATCCTCAAATAAAGACTTAAACACAACTGTAAATGCCAAGTACAAGAAACATCCTCAAATAAAGACTTAAACACAACTGTAAATGCCAAGTACAAGAAACATCCTCAAATAAAGACTTAAACACAACTGTAAATGGCAAGTACAAGAAACATCCTCAAATAAAGACTTAAACACAACTGTAAATGCCAAGTACAAGAAACATCCTCAAATAAAGACTTAAACACAACTGTAAATGCCAAGTACAAGAAACATCCTCAAATAAAGACTTAAACACAACTGTAAATGCCAAGTACAAGAAACATCCTCAAATAAAGACTTAAACACAACTGTAAATGCCAAGTACAAGAAACATCCTCAAATAAAGACTTAAACACAACTGTAAATGCCAAGTACAAGAAACATCCTCAAATAAAGACTTAAATACAACTGTAAATGCCAAGTACAAGAAACATCCTCAAATAAAGACTTAAACACAACTGTAAATGGCAAGTACAAGAAACATCCTCAAATAAAGACTTAAACACAACTGTAAATGCCAAGTACAAGAAACATCCTCAAATAAAGACTTAAACACAACTGTAAATGCCAAGTACAAGAAACATCCTCAAATAAAGACTTAAACACAACTGTAAATGCCAAGTACAAGAAACATCCTCAAATAAAGACTTAAACACAACTGTAAATGGCAAGTACAAGAAACATCCTCAAATAAAGACTTAAACACAACTGTAAATGCCAAGTACAAGAAACATCCTCAAATAAAGACTTAAACACAACTTTAAATGCCAAGTACAAGAAACATCCTCAAATAAAGACTTAAACACAACTGTAAATGCCAAGTACAAGAAACATCCTCAAATAAAGACTTAAACACAACTGTAAATGCCAAGTACAAGAAACATCCTCAAATAAAGACTTAAACACAACTGTAAATGCCAAGTACAAGAAACATCCTCAAATAAAGACTTAAACACAACTGTAAATGCCAAGTACAAGAAACATCCTCAAATAAAGACTTAAACACAACTGTAAATGGCAAGTACAAGAAACATCCTCAAATAAAGACTTAAACACAACTGTAAATGGCAAGTACAAGAAACATCCTCAAATAAAGACTTAAACACAACTGTAAATGCCAAGTACAAGAAACATCCTCAAATAAAGACTTAAACACAACTGTAAATGCCAAGTACAAGAAACATCATCAAATAAAGACTTAAACACAACTGTAAATGCCAAGTACAAGAAACATCCTCAAATAAAGACTTAAACACAACTGTAAATGCCAAGTACAAGAAACATCCTCAAATAAAGACTTAAATACAACTGTAAATGCCAAGTACAAGAAACATCCTCAAATAAAGACTTAAACACAACTGTAAATGCCAAGTACAAGAAACATCCTCAAATAAAGACTTAAACACAACTGTAAATGCCAAGTACAAGAAACATCCTCAAATAAAGACTTAAACACAACTGTAAATGCCAAGTACAAGAAACATCCTCAAATAAAGACTTAAACACAACTGTAAATGGCAAGTACAAGAAACATCCTCAAATAAAGACTTAAACACAACTGTAAATGCCAAGTACAAGAAACATCCTCAAATAAAGACTTAAACACAACTGTAAATGCCAAGTACAAGAAACATCCTCAAATAAAGACTTAAACACAACTGTAAATGCCAAGTACAAGAAACATCCTCAAATAAAGACTTAAACACAACTGTAAATGCCAAGTACAAGAAACATCCTCAAATAAAGACTTAAACACAACTGTAAATGCCAAGTACAAGAAACATCCTCAAATAAAGACTTAAACACAACTGTAAATGCCAAGTACAAGAAACATCCTCAAATAAAGACTTAAACACAACTGTAAATGGCAAGTACAAGAAACATCCTCAAATAAAGACTTAAACACAACTGTAAATGGCAAGTACAAGAAACATCCTCAAATAAAGACTTAAACACAACTGTAAATGCCAAGTACAAGAAACATCCTCAAATAAAGACTTAAACACAACTGTAAATGCCAAGTACAAGAAACATCCTCAAATAAAGACTTAAACACAACTGTAAATGCCAAGTACAAGAAACATCCTCAAATAAAGACTTAAACACAACTGTAAATGCCAAGTACAAGAAACATCCTCAAATAAAGACTTAAATACAACTGTAAATGCCAAGTACAAGAAACATCCTCAAATAAAGACTTAAACACAACTGTAAATGCCAAGTACAAGAAACATCCTCAAATAAAGACTTAAACACAACTGTAAATGCCAAGTACAAGAAACATCCTCAAATAAAGACTTAAACACAACTGTAAATGCCAAGTACAAGAAACATCCTCAAATAAAGACTTAAACACAACCTCACCCTCTCGTACGAGCCTACAGCAGATAGAACAGTAAATGCCCATTACACTCGTAAGTCTTTGATGTTCTAATGCTGGAATGGTCTACGCTCTCTATGGTAAGGGCCAGACCTGAAAAGTGTGAAGAGATACAGAGGGTCGGACACTTTCACCTCATATCAAAATCGTTCCAAGTTCAACGAATGACATTATATACTATCTAGTTTGGTCTTGATTTTTAATGGAAAATTTCTTGTTGTTGCTGTAGTTTTTGGGTGGTGGTGGTGGTGGTGGTGGTGTGGTGGTGGTGGAGGGCTTGTGTGCTTTTTTTATTTTTCATATTGAACAGCTCAGTGGCTGGCGTGTAAAGTCCCCCCCCCCCCTTACCAAAGACACAAAAAAAAAAAAAAAAGTCCACCTGAACGAGCCAACTGGCCATTAGAATAGTGATTATCCATTGTAAAATGTTTCAAAATTTTGATGTTTCTAAAGCAGTAAGTGATATTTTGTATGGACTATAACCGTAGGTGAGAATACAATCGGATTATGCATATAAATGCAGACGCCGTGGGTGTGCAGTTTTGTTGCGGTTTTATCCGTGTTTATAGGCAGGAAAATGTGGAGTGGGGCGAGGTTTAGCTGTTTTCTCACTCGGGTAAACACGGACACGAACTGGCTGGGTATCGGTGAGAAAACAAGCTATGTTTTTGTCACTAATCGCTGTGGAGAAACGAAAAGTTAATGTTGATGTATGAGCTCCAGACATTGTCGTGGTTGGTGCTACAGAATAAAACACTTCGCCGTTCGGTTTGCTATCGGGGATAGGCTGTGAAAGGTATAGACGGAGAGAGAGAAAGAGATAGGGAGAAGTGAGAAAGAGCGGAGAGAGTATGGGAGAGAGAGTGAGAGAGAGAGGGGGGAGCAGAAAAAGAGCAGAGAAATAGCAGAGAAAGAGAGAGAGAGAGATAAAGAGAGAGGAAGAACAGAGAAAGAGCAGAGAGAGAAAGAAAGAGAGAAGGGGAGAGAGAGAGAGGAAGAGCAGAGAAAGAGAGAAAGAAAAAGAGCAGAAAATGAGAGAGAAAGAGAGAGAGAGAGAGCAGAGAAAGAGAGAAAGAGAGATAGAAACACTAGAGAAAGAGAAAGAGCAGAGAAAAACAGAGATAGAAAGACTAGAGAAAGAGAAAGAGCAGAGAAAAAGAGAGATAGAAAGACTAGAGAAAGAGAAAGAGCAGAGAAAGAGAGAACACACAGAGAAAGAAATGAGAGAGAAAGAGAGATAGAAAGAGCAAAGAAAGAAAGAGATAGAAAGAGCAGAGAAAGAGAAAGGGGGATTATTTTTTCTCTAGAGCAGCTCAAACTTTGGAGTGAAATTTCCCCCAAGTGGAGTCCAGTGAGATAGAACACTTGTGTCCTGGGATGAAACTTTGCCGATCTGCTGGTCAGAACAAATTCGCTCCTTTGTTGACTGTGTTGCTGAGAAGTTACAGTAAATCAAACTGATCTGAGCGAGGACTCGGGGACAGAGCACGGCATCTGAATGCCATGTGACTAATGACCCGAGAGAGAGAGAGAGAGCGCAAAAGGCAAGGTTACTTTACCATCTTCATTAAGTTGGCAAAACATTACGTCCGCTTAGAATGACAAGGTTCTATCTCCGCTTTTTGAGTTTTTGGCTCAACTGAGTCACACACTACACACTACTTCGAGCTTGTGGTAGGATCTCCTTTTGTCCTATCAGTTGTGCTATATTCTATCTGTTGTCCTGCTTCTTCTTTGCGCAATATGGCTATTTGTCGTGTCGACTGTGCTTTGCCCAAACTCAAACTCACATTCCAAGGCAAACCTCTCACCTCCTTCGTGTAAGTTTTTCCGTACGCTGGGGACAAACTCTTAACCGACGAGCGTACGTGGCTGGTCCCGAAGAAAAAAAAAAGAAAACAAAAGTTTGACCTTATCTAAGATACGTTTTACTTACGTAACTAAAGGTTTGAAATACATGTGTTGTACCCCCCCTCCCCTAAAAAAATTCCTCTTTAATCAACAGAATAAATAAAATTCCTTCAAGGCATTCACAGAATATACATTTGGCAAAAACTGTCGTCATCTGTAGTTGTGTGAATGTACGTGTGCAGTTTTATGTCAGGGCCGGTAATGTCGCCATTGGCCGTTGTAAGCTCGTTAAAACTAGTCTTTGAAGCTGTTGTTAAGGGACCGTACCTTAATGACAAAGCCAATATAGAGTAGATTTGTATTTGTATTTGTATTTGCATACTTTCTTTCATCCCATTTTGGGAAATTTGCCTTTGTGCCATGGCAGCCCAGTTATAACTGGAGCAGGCAAGACGTCGCCACAGTGCAGCGCCGGTCGGCGGATTTATTTTTTGGGGGGGAGAGGAGGGCGGGGGATATGAGGGGGGAGGGGGTGGTAGGGATGAATTTTATTTAATTTTGCCTAGGCAGCGGCCTGTCCGGCCTGCTCTTTTCGATTTCCAACTGCCAAGGTATCTTTAACGTGCCCTCCGAATTTTTTCGTCCTTATCCGAGAAGACTAGGTACTCGATCCTACCCCCCAATAGGATCAGGGACACGAAAATATGAGAAAAATCCCAAACTTCCAACATGCCTGCACTGCCCGGGTTTTGAACCCGGTACCCTTGGCATGAGAGGCGAGCACCTTGTCTCTAGACCACCTCGTGATGTTCACTGCTCAGCTAGAGCTTTCCGTGTAAGATACTACAGTCCCTTGGCCAGTTTTAACGAGGTTTTAATAGCCGACTGGCGATATGATGATTATTATTATTGTTGTTTTTTTATCAGTGCAGAACTCGAGACGGCCCTACGACATTGTTCATACAGGCGGCCAGACACACTGGCTCCTCAATAATTGGACCAGTTCCCTTCCACCAGGCAAATCCAGCTTATATGAAGGAGAAATGATGCCACTGAAAGCTGTTCAAGGGGACATACGACACATTATGACGTTATCACCCCTGGCTCATTATTGGCTTCGTTACAACTCGGCAAACCGGCAGCTTCTCTTGATGACCCGCGACCTACCACCACACTTTAAAGACAATTTACAATTGCAGATGGCAATTTGTTTTTTTCCAAGATATTCTGTTTACTCCTTAAGAGAATGTCTGTTTTAATGATTTAGAAGGAAGAGAATATTTCAAAATGTTTATTTTATAACTAAAAATGTATTTAAGATAAAGAATTCATTTCAAGCCAAACTGTTTTGCAATGCTGCAAAATCGGGTCCTTTACACTTATGCGCTTCTATGATAGGGTCAGCGATCATTCGAGGAGTGAATGCTCAAACACCGTAACTCTAAAATTTTCGATTTAACTTTTTTATTTGTTGCATACTCTGTTTCGCCTTGGTAAGTAGATGTACTACATTTTGACATGATGGGAATTCCCTTATCGAGTTAATTAACCTAATTAATGATGAGGATTTAAAGGTCGTAACAGACATTTGATACTTCAAGTCAAACTTTCAAATGGCTCTCCTGTAAAATGTACAAAACTTGCAATACGATCTTTGCTCAGGCACCTGTCGATATTATCTATGATATCTGTCACAATACGACAACCATTTATGCCCGTAACTTTTCTTTTTATTATTTCACACCTTTCATCTTTTACCTTTCACCCAGGCATTGTCCATCCACTGCAGGATGTAGTTCTCCGACAATGACTTTCCATTCCTTTCTGACTGATGTCTTCCTCATCTACGTTGTTCCCCCTCTCTATCTAACATCATCTTGCCATCTTCTTCCTGGTCCTCCTCGTGTTCTTTTTCCTGTCTGTGGTTGCCATTCAGTGCAGCGTTTGGTCCATCTATTGTCATTCATTTTTTATTATTTACCTCAGTTGATTCCACTTGTTTGGCACATTCTACTTAATATAAGACTAATGGGCGCAGTGAGACACGATTGTTTTCTGTCTGTTTTGATTCAGTGAGCGACGTCTCCCTTTCCGTCAGCTGCCTCAAGCCAACTTTGACGTGCCTGAACTACTGAAACTGACATGTTTCAGTGTAGCCAGTGAGCGAGGCCACGTCTTATTCCCATAGTCCACGACTCATACTCAAAACGAGACGACCCAGACTTTGCTCGGTACTTTAGGGAACTCATTAATGTCATGCGTAGTAATTCATGCTGTTCTTCTCCGATCACAAAATTGCAGCGCTATCTATTGTGTTATCATTTACAGCACTTTCAACCTATACATTCAGAATATCTACACAGAAATGTTTTGATGTGGGTTTTAGACTGTGGAAGATGGCCCTGGGGGTGGGGTGGGGGTGGGGGTCCTGGTCATAATAATAATAATGCATAACATTTATATTGCGCTTCACCCCGTTAACAACCAGGCTCTAAGAGCTTTACAACATTTATATCATATAATCACACACACAATACACAGGCATACTCAGGAGAGAAGAAAAACATAGACATTTACAGTGTAAAAGATGACTCTTCAGCTGATGTTTAAAAGTCATAAAATTTTCAGTCTCCCTCAAAGCCAGAGAATTCCAAATCTGAGGCTCTTGAAAAGAAAAAGATTTTTCACCCATGGTCTTTAGGGACATCTTAGGCATTTTATACTTTTTAGTGTCTGCAAATGATGTAAGATGTCATGATGGTACATAGGAAGTCAAAAGATCAGTTAAATTAGATGGTGTGTTTTTGTACATACATCTGTGACACAGGGTAGCCAGCGTATGCATTATTCGTTTTTCAATGTCATTAACATGTCATTGTATTGGCCAAAGGTCTGACATTACACATAAGATTATTTGCCGATGTATTTTGGTGCTTCAGTATGGAAGAAATTAAATGTAAAAATGGAATTTTGTGAAGGGTGGCACGATGAGCAGCTTTAGTTTAACACTATAGGGAAGCATTATATATGAGTGCCGAAAACTGTGGAAATGAGAACCCCGGATGTCCAGTGATAATGGTTTGGGTTATCATTCTGTGGAGACGCGTCCATATCTGAAGCTGCATTGTAGAGAGAGATCATCAGTATTCAGTTATGTGTGTGTGTGCGAGCGTGCGTGCGTGCGTGTGTGCGTGTGTGTGTGTATGTGTATGTGTGTGTGTGTGTAGTTCAAAGTACTAGACGTGAGTAAATGCATTTTAAAATTCTGACTGCTCTGTGGACATACCTCGTCCGCTATAAAATCGATGGTTGCGGTGCTCTATTGACATACACCGCACGACATACTAAAACCATGTAAATTGTAAGTTCATGCACTTGAACACTTTTTTTTCTTTTCATCATTCGGTGGGGAAAAGCGTGTAGCTGAAAAGGGGTTAAGGCAACCAGAGATGTTGTCAAATATTTAGAATAAAACTAAGATCTCTTTATGCATTCCGGGATTTGATCGCGAAAGCTCAGAATGCCCATCAAAAGATAAAACTGAATTCAATGGAATACGTGTGTGGAATGTGTGCACTTGTAAATGTCTGTGATTGGTACGAATCTGTACATTAGAGATATACTAAATGAACTGAAACATGATATGGGGCAGATCTTTAAAGTGTGAAAAAAAAAGAGATTTTTACTACATCAGCGACTACATCATCTTTTCACCAACGATTTGTTACCGCAAACTGTCCAGAAGAGAGTTTGAGGAAGAATTTGCTTCGAGTCTCATCTCGAGAGGGGGTGGGGGTGGGGGGGGGGGGCAGTGAACATTGAAATACTTGCCAATCGGTCATTTAGACGCGGTTCAGGGGTCAATCTAATTTTGAAGGATAAAAATCTCTTGTAATTGTCCTTGAGTTTGCGCTTGTCTGGGAATGTTCGGATGTCTGTAATACAATGTTCTAATATTGTAGGTGCTTAAAGAAGAATACGCTGTTTCGACAATAATAATAACAGCTATGTAAACTTCACGATGTCTGTATCCTGCGTCAATCTACCAGGAATGTTGGACGCCATATTGAGTGTAACCAGTCTTGTGTCCGAGGACAGAACTCATGAATCTGTCGCTTACAACATGTTTCCGCTAGGGAATAACCTGCTGATACTATACCATTTCAAGGGAAATAAATGTTCAAATCTTGACACATGTCTGGGGACTGTGTGTTTCCTAAAGAGATCATTCTTGGGCAGTAGTTAAAAAAGTCTTTATAAAGACTACTTTCTGGCCAGTTGTTCACATTTTCAAGTGTTCTTTCAAGTCAATTGTTCACCTTTTCAGATATTCTGTCAAGCCAGTTGTTCACATTTTCAGATGCCCGGTCACAATAACCATTGTTCTATCCAGCCCTGTATTCTGCTGTAGCAGAGCTTTGAGAACTGGAGACAGCCAGCATTCGTGTATGGTAATTGTGTCAGGGATGGTATGCGCAAGGCTATGGAATTCCGATGCCTAACAGAAAATTAGTGGACATCAGGACACAATGGAAGGATCTGATTATACATTGTTTCTTGTGTGCGTCTATCTCCAGGGTCTCTTAATGAAAGTGGAATATATACGTAAGTAGCATCTGGGTAGGCTGGGACACAGGGGGCAGATTATGATAATAATATGTTATTGTCAGTGCTCTCCAGGGAGTTAAAGTTTAACTAAGGAATAAGTAATTAGACATAATTAGACATAATTAAACATAATTATTGAGATCTTATTTCTCATTTGTTCCAACTCCACTTTTTGCACAACTGAGAAATTCCACGTTGTACATTTGCGGTTTTAGTATTATGATAAGGAATTGTGATAAATCGGGACTGTGACACAGCTTGATGATAAATGCCACAACGTATTTTAAGCAAGTGTCGAAATGTGCGTTTGTTATATCTCTTCTACATACTAAAAGATCTCCAGGTTTTTTTTTCAGAAAATGAAGATAGAACAAACAAGAACCAATGACGTGACATAACTTCGGCGTGTGAATGTTGGGTGAGGAGGAACAGTTTATTCTATGTGTTATAATGAGGGCTCTTAGGCGAGTTGAAGTCTCAACAAAGAAAGGCGTGATTAGACAATTCACTGACCCCAACATGAAATCTCACAAGTGTATTCTCACAATTTCAGTTGACAACTCTGTTTTGCTAATTATTCTATGAACTGCTTGAAGGAAATTTCCCTTAATTTTCAAACGTTTATTAAAGTAACTAAAAACATATTTACGATTTAAAAGAAAGAATATTTTCAGGAGAAATAAATTTTTTTCCTGTTGTAAAATTACGCCCTTCGTACCTGCACGGTTTCATGATAGGGCCAATGAAATATTGTAAGTGTTCTTGAAATGATGGAATCTCAGCTTGAAATCTCAATATTAATAGTAAATAAGAAATTAGATTAACTATTATTGTATTGCTTTTGCAAAACACTATTGTAAACACTTTTATTGTAATATATATTTTAAATCTGAAACCCCCAGACTCACAAACTGATGGGAAATAACACAAATAAGGCGATTCTGTAGTTGCGTGCACAGAAAATTGTCTCCTCCCCTTTTTCGGCGGAAAAAAAAATCGTTAAGAGCTGAAGGGAAATTAATGCACTCAATGGATGTTTGACTGGGAGATGCAGGATTAAAAAGTGTCCACTGCCATCTATGTGCCAAAAGACAAGTCTGAGGCCATCCATAAAGTGCTGTACGATCGATTTCGGAGATTTGTTACTCCCCCTGCCCCCCTTTCTGGGGAGCGTATCGTCGTCCATATCACGTATTGGAGTATTGGGGATGTTTTGGTGATTTAATTTATGACTACGTTGACTTCTCTCATGGTAACATCTATATTCTCGCAAAGTAACGTATCGATATCTTTAATAGTTTTGAAGTTGTAAGCACAAATGTTTTTGCCACATCCAAGAACAACTAAAGTGACCAAAACTTTGACACGTTCTGCTGTAAAATGAGTAAATTCTTGATACGCCCGTACCTTAAACGGTTAATGAGATCTACGGGGGTCATTAGAGTGATAAATTTCCTTGTAAGACGCTAATGCTCTAGACCAGGGGTCACCAAACTTTCTTCACAGAGAGCCGGATAACTGACAGACTTACAAGGGCGGGCCGCATAAACAATCTGTCCATCCCGTAGCTCTAGATATCCCCGGTTTTATCAAACAAAATCAAGTAGCATGGGGGGCCGGATAAACTGACGTCGCGGATTCGGCCCACGAGCCGTAGTTTGCTGACTCCTGCTCTGAAACTTGGAGCGGCATTTTGCGAGACCTGTTGGACTGTTTTGTTAGGAATCATTAGCGTCATCTTTTGGCTGTACCATCTATGGAAGGGACTGTCACTCCCGGATAGGGAAGTCCAGCCACAAGACTGAAACATACAGACATCCAGAGCACTAGCCCCTGGTCTATCGACACCGGCGGATGCCAACCTGTTTGGAACATGATTATTTTTTATATGCTTTTATTCCGGAACTCATCGTAGTTCCCACGCATTCTCCTCCTTCTCTGAACAAGGTTCAAGAAACGCAGTTGAAATGCTTCTTTAAATTCGCACTCATGTAATATAAGTTTAAAGGTTCATCAGTTGATTTTGATTGGCCAATTAGTTGAATAGTGCCGTCACAACATTTAGTTTCAGCACAGAGTATGTATTTATAGAGATTGGCGAAATATCATAATTTTGACTTTATTTATAGAGAGGTTTCACTAATGGTCGATTTGCACTGCGAGACACGGGAGACTCCGCAAAACCACTGTTAGCATGGAGCGGAAAGTAGGTCGCTGCGGTAAACAATATCCATTTATGCATTTCCACGGCGCGTAACAGCTTACAAATGGCTCTAAATAGTTTCAATCAGCCCAAAAATATGAACAAACCACAGTAAACAGATAGGCACACTATCTTTGGTGATGGCGGTCTCTTTCAATTCTTGTCTACCGCAGCGACCTAGTTTTGCGATATCTCGGAAGTGAGATCTCTCTACAAATACACACTCTCTGGTTTCAGTGAAACGTCACCTACCAGCTAACTAGTGGCATCTCAGTGAAACTCAATGTTGTGACGTTATCATCCAAAATTATCGGTAGACCAAAAATCGGCCAGTGCGTGCCAGGTCTGAAACTTTACTTTTTCTTATGAGTCTGTCTCGGTGTATTGGTTGCCTTTGAATAGAGCATGCACGGTTAGGTTTACATTATCTTCTCGATCATTTCAGAACTGCCTAAGTCATTTTTTGATGTTTTGAGATGAAATGCTCACCGTAGTCAGACAGCATGCTGCGCAGTCTAAAACTTATATTGTTTTGTTCGTTGACATATTGGGTTATTAAACAAAACCACCCCCACCTCCCATTTCAGACTGTTGTTAGAGGAGCGTAGTGTAATTACAAAGCCAAACAGAGAAAATACTAAGTTGTGTACACTGTTCAGATAAAGCTCTCTAAGTGAAGCCACTATCCTCATCTAACAAAAGCTACCTCTATCAGAGAGTATAGATTTATAGAGAGAAATCTCACTTCCGCCAAATCGCGAAACTGGGTCGCTGCGGTAAACAGGAAATTGAAGAATTGAGAGAGACCTTCTTCGCCAAAGATAGTGTGCATATCTGTTTACTGTGGTTTGTTTATATTTTTGGGCTGATTGAAACTATTTAGAGCCGTTTGTAACCTCTTACGCCCCGTGGAAATGCACAAACAGGTATTGTTTACCGCAGCGACCTACTTTCTGCTCTATGCTAACAGTAGTTTCGCGGCGCCTCCCGTGTCTCGCAGTGCAAATCGACCAGTAGTGAAACCTCTCTATACATACTCTCTGCCTCTTTATTCGAAGTAAACAGTTTTCTTTGATTTTCAAAAAAAAAAAACAACAGCACCAATACATGACTTCGGCAATTGTATAATAACCTTGACGACACGTAAGATTAGTTTTTCTCATTTACTCTGTTCCATTTCTTTCTCAGACTTTGATCAAAGCTGCTCACTCTAAAAGATACGTCAAGATGTTGGAAAAGATGTGTAGAACTGGAGGTTCTATTTTGTTATATCTGGACTCCAAACGAGCAACTGCTTTTATTTTGAACCGCCTGCAAACGTGTTTCCACATCACTGACTTTGCTGAGCCAAGAATTAAAGTGCAAATGTCTTGAAATAATTAAAAAAATATATCGAGATGAGCAAACCATGTTCCTTCTAAATTGAAAATGGAACATTTCGAAGCATATCATGAAAAAAAAAAATAAACAACGGAGCGATAGACAGAAAGAAGAAAGAAAATGAAAAATGAAAAAAATAAAATAAAACCTGTAAATCGCAATAAGCAAATTTGTGGTGGAAGGGGGTGGGGGTGGTGGTGGGGATAAAAAAAAAAATAAAAACTATCTCAAGAATAACGGAAATGTATATGCGACAGTTGAAGGAAGACATCGAAGGAACAAAAGTAAGACTGAATGACTAGGCCAAGCAATTAGATCAAACAATCGTGGAATCGGAATAATGCTATAGATGTTTATGCTAATCTGATAGACAGATCGATGAGCGACATCGTTATTTGATCAACTCTTGCCCACATTCCGGATTATGAGCAAACAGTTGTTGAGTACGAAAGTTGTAGGAACAAAATAATAGAAATAATAATAATAATAGATAATAATAATAATAATATAATAATGTTAATAATAACAATAATAGAATTATAATTGGTATTATGATGAATATAGTAGGTAGGAAGGAATGCACTTGATTTTGTACAAAACTTTTTTTTTTGTTTCGTCTTTTCCTTCTAATCTGAGTTTTTGACATTGCGCTGCATACTGGTAGTGTTTCACGCCTCAAAGACCTCCAAAAAAAAAATTTTGATAGTTTGAACGTGTCGTAGGCAAAGTTAATAATCACGCCCAGCAACGAATGTCAAAATATCACCATCAGCACTGACATTTTATTTCACAAATATAGTTTCCATGGAGACCCGAAGTTGATGAAAATAGCGGAAGAACAAACAAACAGAAAAAAGAAATGGTCGCCAGCCACTGGGAACGAAACAAAAACAAAAAAAAACCACTGCTTGATTGTCTGTCTGCCCAGTTTGCTGGGAATGACAAGCTTTTGCTTTGCTAACGTTCGAGTCTGTTTGTGTAGATCAGTATCTATCGACATAAGATGTCAAATTTTGCTCCCTTACTGTGTGAGTTCTGTCGAACTTTGGCAAAAGCAAAAAATATATATATATATTACAGAGGCAAAAGAACATTCGGCATTGCTCCGTGCTGCATTCTTTGTTCAATTTCTGTTTGGCAACTTTAGATCTTGTTTGTTGTATCTCCATTTTCTGAAAAAAAAATGGAGATCTTTTAGTATGAAAAAGATGTATAACAAATGCACACTTTGACACTTGTTTAAAATGCGTTGTGGCACTTATCAAGCTGTTTCACAGTTCCCATTTATTCTAAGTCCTTGTCATAATACTAAAGCCACAAACGTGGAATTTCTGAGTTGTGCAAAAAGTGAACTAAGGTTGCAATTTAGTGATAACCAAAAAAGACTATTAATTGTACAAAATTGTCTCACATAGAAAGACCAAGCACATTTCATACTATCTATATGATTATAATTATATGGCTGTTAAAACTTGAAATCGACCTGGATTGGGTTATGCGGTATTTTCCCGCAAGACGGCAGAATTATAGAGAGAAAAATCTGCATTCTGTGAGTGGTTTGGTTGAAACCTACGGGCCGCAGAATATTAGTTCTTGGCCTCAATCGATACTAAGACCGTGGCAAGATAAGGGCTGTATTTGTAGGCCGAAAACTGATTTCTTCCTGTATCAAATCATGAGTTGTTACTATTGCAATAACATGGGGAGGGCAGAGGCTGCAGGATTAACCTTGGCAAGGCCATCCATATAGTACGTATGTCGGATTCTAATGATTTTAGCCTCCGCCTCTCCACCCCCCCCCCCAACTTTTCTCCCCTTACTCACATGTACTTATGTACCCTGTTTACACACTTGACCCCTAACCCTCACGGTACCTCCCGCCTCCCTTCCACCGCCCCTTGTATGAGCTTAGAACAATTGAAATGGTGAATGTCCATGGTAGAGTCTTGATGTTTTGAAAAGTACAGTAGTATTTTGCATGCACTATTTGATTGTTTCATTAGATATATGGCCTGTATTCGATTTTTATATTTTGTATTTGTATTTGTATTTGTATCTCTTTAATCCCATTTGGGAAATTTGCCTTTGTGCCATTGCATTACAACTGGAGCAGGCATGTCATCGCCACAGTGGAGCGCCGGTCGGCGGTTTTTTTTTTGGGGGGGGGGGGGGAGAAATGGTAGAGATGAATTTTATTTAATTTTGCCCGCGCAGCGGCCTGTTCGGCCTGCTCTTTACGATTTGCAACTGCCAAGGTATCTTTAACGTGCTCAACGTGCACACGGGCCCTCCGAATTTTTTCGTCCTTATCCGAGAAGACTAGGTACTCGATCCTACCCCCAATAGGATCAGGGACACGAAAATATGAGAAAAATCCCAAACTCCCAACATGCCTGCACCGGCCGAGTTTTGAACCCGGGACCCTTGGCATGAGAGGCGAGCACCTTGCCTCTAGACCACCATATTATATAATCCTGAAATTGACTTTAAGAAAAAACATTTGAATTCATTATCAGAAATGAAAAGCGTAGGCACTTTTCGCAGACCCCCTCCCCCACCCACCCCCACCCCCCATGAATGCTTTTCATATACTGGGGGCACACCTTATCCCCACTTCGAGCGAATGTCCATTATGGATGGCCCCAGTCCAGTTTCATCCAGTGAGTACTACGGTCCTGCTGTACGCTTGTATCAACACACACTTTGGCTGGTTGGAGATGTCATGTACGCTTCACGGGAAACTACCCTGGCCCTCCAGCGCTGGAGTGATAAATTGACCGGCTGTGAGTTATCTGCCGCTTGCTACACTTGTAAAAATCAAAGATGGCGGAGGCTGAAATCAGAAAATCTGGCTAATGAAAGTTGTGAGATGGTGGACGAGTTCAATCACAACATGAGCTGCAACATTTGTGCAAGGGCATGAGAATTCTAAGTGGCAGATAAAGAACGAAATATGTCCGTAAACACAAAACCAAAATCAAGATACCATATCGCTAACCCTTTCATGAACCCACACAAATGTACCCGCACAACTGCAACAAATGTGTGTGTGTGCCTGCAGAAAGGTTCCAGTTGTCGCAAATTTTGGATTTTGAGATAAGGCATATTCTTCTAGAAAATTCAATGCTGAACACGCTGCTTTTAAAATTTTAACAATATCTTAAGTAGTTTTGAATATATGGCACATTTTGTAAGACAGGGGGCAAAAACAAACTTTTGAGAAAAACAGCTTTAACAGCTCACTCCCATGACAGACTTTTTGGATATTGTTGGGAGAGCGTAGTTTTGTTACAAAGGCAAATTGGGAAACTACTGAGTTGTGTTCTAGCTTTCTATGTAAAATACTGCGCTCTCCTAACAACATCCAAAAACCTTCCGACTTGGCGGTTTTTAGGGGACCGTGCATGTTACACGGTAAACTATAGATGAGCAGTGAACACTGCTCAGTATTATCTCTATAACGGCTTTGTAATTAGTCCGCGGTCCCCTAGCAACAATCACTTCAATATTTCTTCTTGAAGAGTCACATGTTGTACAAATAATTAATAAAATAATATTTAGACATAAAATATTCCAAAATCCTTTTCATATCCTATTTAGAAATGCTTAAACGTGTGTTTTCTGCTAGAAGTACATTTTCGGCTAGGCACGACTTTTTCTACCTTTTCACCCCCTAGCTCAAAAATAGCTGTACCGACAACTGGTACCTTTCTTCAGGCGCACACACAAATGTTCTGTAAACTCCTTAAATGGATTGTGTTAGGGAGAAGATGGTCTAGAGGCAAGGTGCTCGCCTCTCATGCCACAGGTACCGGGTTCGATCCCCGGTTGCTGCAGGCATTCCTGTCCCTGGCCCTGTGGTAGGTAGGATCGAGCACCTAGTCTTTTGGGTGTGTTTTCCTAGTTGTGTGTGTGTGTGTGTGCGTGTGTGTGTGTGTGTGTGCGCGCGCGTGTGTGCGTGCGTGCGTGCGTGCGTGCCTGTGTGCGTGTGTGCGTGCGTGTGTGCGTGCGTGTGTGTGTGTGTGTATTTGTATTTGTATTTGTATTTGTATAACTCTTTAATCCCATTTGGGAAATTTTGCCTTTGTGCCATTGCACCCCAGTTACAACTGGAGCAGGCACGTCGTCGCCACAGTGCAGCGCCGGTCGGCGTTTTTTTTTTTTTTTGGTGGTGGGGGGATGAGGGGGAGTGGGTGGTAGGGATGAATTTTATTTAATTTTGCCCGGAAGTGTGTGTGTGTGTGTGTGTGTGTGCTCTCTCTCTTATGTGAAATGAAGGCTTTTACACTTGTGTGGTTTCATAATAGGGAGCCGCTGAAACATTTCACATATTACTATCTTAGACCTCATGCCTTTTCTTATTAACACCCCTGGTGAGCGAGGCGGTATTGGTTCTTGACCATCAACACACTTTCAACAATTCATCTAAGTCTCTGTTACCCCCCCCCCCCCCATCCCCCCATGTTTTTAACACTGGGTCTCCAGGCATGAATTTTCATCCCAACAGTGAGGAAATGATGCAAATTTGAGTGCCGTAAAAATAAAAGCAAACACAAAATGTCGTAATCAGAATCGAATTTGCTTTAAATTGCCAAAAGTGTGACGAGAAAAAAAACAACAAGACACAAAGAAAAGGTAACACTGCTGGTGTGTGAATCACGTGGAAGAAGATTTAAGAATTTGAGAAATACAAGCATAAAAACAAAAACAAAAGAAAATAAAAACCTCAGAATTTTGGAATCGGAATCGAATTTGCCTAAAAATGACACCAGCGAGGCGGCAAATGGATAAACGAGCCCAGTTCCAATAGTGCATGCTGGTATTTGAATGAGATGGAACAAGATGATTATGGATTCGATGGGGAAAAAATGTCTCTCGGGATAGGAATCGAATTCTCAGGTTTTGCTGGTCTGATGGAGATAACTATCACTGTACTGTACCCTTGAGAATGCAAGATTCTAGGGAGGTGGCGGGGGGGGGGGGGGGGAGGGAGGCGCACCTATCGGTGTAACAATGGAAAGAGGGATTGCAGGAAAACCAGACAGTCCAAAATGCAAGTCTATGTAATCGCTGTGATGATTTTGCACTTTCTCTTGATGTCCATTTTTTACTGATGAAATTAAAATTTTTACATTCACTGACATTTGCTAAATATACTTTTATCTGCATGTATTATGTCATTTCACGTACATTTGCTGTGCTATTTATTCGTTTAAAATAATAAATAATTTGGTCCAAAATCGTTTTCTTGTGGTTTTTTTTTTAATAACAAACCCGGTGTCTGGGAAATTTGAGAACAAGACAATAATATAATAATAGCAATAATAATTAATGATCATAATGATTATAATAATGATTATCACAATCAAAATGTAGCGAGGCAGAGCTGGACATGTAAATATCTAATACTTCTTGACGACGTGGCCAAAAATTATGAAATTGTGTTTTGGGTCTTTATTTTAAGAGATTCGCTGTCCTTGGCATTTACAACTCATTTGTTCTTGTTTTTATTTCTTTTTGTTGTGGTAGGGATTTTTTTTTTTTAGAATTTTGCCGTGGCAGAGCGGCCTCGTTCGGCCTGCTCTTTGCGATTTCCAACTGCCAAGGTATCTTTAATGTGCGCAACGTGCACACGGGCCCTCCGAATTTTTCGCCCTCATCCGAGAAGACTAGGTGCTCGGTCCTACCTGCCATAGGATCAGGGACAGGAAAACATGAAAACAATCCCCAAATTCCAACACGCCTTCTCCGACTGGGCTTTGAACCCGTTACCCTCGGCATGAAAGGCGAGCGCCTTGGTTCTAGACAACCGTGTCCCAAAAATTTATGGACTGCCTCCTTTTATTCACGATAAATGATCTGGATACATCCATGTGGGATCAAATTTAATCTTCAGTATTATTCATTTTTGAACAATTCTCAACTCGATCTTATTTTCGTAGACAAATTCCGTAATTAATATTCATATCCACTTAATGCTTTTACAGAAGTTTCAAGTAAGGTTTTCTTGCGTATATTTAGAGATGGCGAAATACCTAGATAAAATGGAACAGAAATTGATGTTCAGCCCCTGAATCACATCTTTAAAAACAAAACAACAGAAAAAAAATTTTCGACGAAAAATTAACTCTTTGTGTGCCAGTCACCGATATATCGGTTCTTCCTCTGGTCATGTTTGTGTCAATTGCCGATGTATCGGTGCACAAGAATGCTAGGCTATTTTGTTTCGGGAAGAAAGAAAGTTGATTGTCTATTCACAGGAGTTGCTGTAGTTTGTCTTCCTCCATCTTCCCCACTGTTGTCTTGCTGTATCGGCAAACGTAGAAAAATTCATGGCCCACAAAGAATTAAAGCTTGGAATTAGAAAAGCAGGCGAAATGCACAAAGGAAACTGTTCAAAACAAACCTATATTTATTTAACACACTTTCATCTTTTCAAACAGCAGGTCTTTTAAACGGAACTTTCTCTAAGAAGTTGAGAATAAAGCAGGAACATCGACCTAAACCTCTTTCTGTGCTAGTGTCTGCGTGCATGCGTGTGCGCATGCGTGCGTGTGTGCGGGCGTGGCGGACAAGGGGAGACAAACAGCAAGGGAGACAAATGCGTGACTGAATCAGAAATAGGCCGATGGAAAAGAGAAGATAGCTGGAAAAGGAACGCGAACGAGGTTCACAGGCAAACAACCCCCCCCCCCCCCCCAAAAGGGGAATAGGAAATCAACACAAAGTTATTTATTAAATCCCCTGCCTGGTTTCTAATCAGCCAAGCTCAACAGGAAATTGCACATGTCACTGAGAAATGATAGATTTTGTGATCTTTTATCAGTCTGTGTGGAGCGGCACAAGTCACGAGCATCTTTGTGATCAGCAAAACGGAAATAGATTTTAAAATAGCAATAACAGGAAAAGGCCGGGGGTTAAATGCACTAGCCGATATTGATCAGCCGGTTAGTTGGATAGTGACGTAACGACATTGAGGCCTCCCCACCCCCCCCCCCGCAACTGCCAACTCTCATTGAAACTCGGTGTTGTGACGACACCATTCAAACAATCGGCCGATCAAAATCGGCTACTGCATGCCTGTCCAAAGACTGAGCTCCGACAGAGAGTATGTATGTATAGAGAGGTTTCACTATTGGTCGATTTGCACTGAGAGACACAGGAGGCGCCGCGAAACCACTGTTAGCATGGAGCGGAAAGTAGGTCGCTGCGGTAAACAATACCCCTTTGTACATTTCCACAGGTCGTAAGAGCTTACAAACGGGTTTAAACAACTTCAATCAGCCCAAAAAATGAACAAACCACAGTAAACAGATATGCATACTATCTTTGGTGAAGGCGGTCTCTTTCAATTCTTCAATTTCTTGTTTACCGCAGCCACCTAGTTTCGCGATTTGGCGGAAGTGACATTTTTTTTATAAATACAATACGCTCTGGACAATACTCTCTGGACAATATTCTCTGACTCTGTCTAATTTGGGATCATCCGGAAAATAATTGTGTACTCTCGATTTTGCTGATTTGATTTTTCAGCCAAGGGGAATCCGATATGTAACTAAGACTGACATGAATATTGCACATAGAAATAACATCATTCCTACGTAGATTCACTGGTTATGACATCGGGCCTGTCACAAATCCCAGACTGGGAGATGTAATAGTTTACGACAGGACAACAATCACGAACAAACAAGTTTAACACTTAACAGAACAACCCATCAGACTCACACATTTATTAAACATAATTATACAGATAATAGCGCAATTACATACATTATATTATTGCAATTAACTGCCGTACAACGGCCTTATTCTCACACACACTCTCCCTCGGATCCACAATCCGGTAGTTACTCCTAAAGGCACTTCGGCCTCAGCCTCTCCCCTCAGGATCTTAATAGCACATTAGTAATTGACTGGCACCGCAGTCTCTCAATATCAACTTCCTATTGTCATACACCTTAGCACTCCCCTAGCACCTCAGCAGGGCAATAACACATTATCATTTCAATAGACATTATCATTTCACCAGTACATTATTAGTTCACTAGCCCCTCAACATGGCAATAGTGCATTATCACATTCACGCTCATATCTACGTCCCTGTCCGTGGCCTGACTGCCACGACTTTATGTGCCTCTACTGTCCTGCACTGACAGCCTCACTTCTGGCCTATGTGTGGCCTCCGGCCCTATGCTGGCCTATCCCCTGTGCTCATCGAGGTGGCTCTGCGGCCCGTCCTCGACACCTACAAGAATAACATTACATTGGTATAATACCCTACCATTTCTATTCACTCCACCTCTCCTTACAATCCATGAAGCGTACACACACTAGTCCACCTTTCACTCACCACACATCTTACGGTAACACACCTCCATCGGAGTACACACTACTCACTCGCGCTACAAATCCATGAACTCACTTTCATCTATCGCTCATGGCGCACATTGCTATATCCAATATCAAGGACTTCCACATTCCTCACATATACTTATTTACATCATGGTAATAGACGAATATAATATAATACATCAATCATAATAATCAATCAACGTTCTACGTACCAGTCATCACTGGAAAGACTCTCTCACTAGTCTTCTCGGCTGCTCCCCTTATGTCCGCCCGATGGGCTCTTATTCACAGGTCCGTTCCGTAGGGCCTTCTAACTTGCAGTGATAGTAATACAGCGCTTTCGCCTCATTCAGACCCCCCCACTACTCACAACAGCACGCTTAACTTACTTGTCTACCGTGAGCCCTTCTTACTCTACACCCGCTCTGTAGCAATCCCCTTAATTGCACTCACTCCACTCGTGACAGGGCCGACGTCTGTTTGTTGTTGGGAATAAGCCCCTGCGGTAATCGTATTAATCCTAGGGAAGTTTCTGCACAAATCTACGTTCGGACTGATGTGGGGATGCTGCCTGGGGGCGTATGAGTTTTATACACTGAACCCTCCCCCCCCCCCCCTTTCTTCTTTGTACAGACGTGCGGCCATTAGAATGGGTGACTGACCATGATAAAGTCTTGATGTTTGAAACTCTAAGCGACATTTCGCATGGACTATCTGATTGTTTCATTGGAAATACGAGTTGTTAGTTGTTTTTTTTTTAATTACTGGTTGAGATCCCCGGCATTATCAGGGATAAACCCATGAACTCACCGTTCTCTCTCTCTCTCTCTCTCTCTCTCTCTCTCTCTCTCTCTCTCTCTCTCTCTCTCTCTCTCTCTCTCTCTCTCTCTCTCTCTCTCTCTCTCTTTTTTCAGTTTAGAAAGTTTCCCATATTCTCCAGTCTTACCACAGATTTCATGAGCGCCAGAGCACTACGCACTCATTTCTACGAGGGGAATTGGGCGCACAGATTGAACGGGTATTGATATCGTTTCCGGTACGATGGGCTTACTACAGGGAGCCAAAACAAAGAGCATTATATTTTACGGTTTTACAACTTTTCATTTAAAAATACCTGAAACTTGAATCAACACAATCGGTCGATACAAAAGCGATTGGACTGGATTAGTTGACACTTAAGAAAATTAATTTTATAATTTTTGAAACTCATTCAGGCTGTAGCGTCGAGCAAAAAAAAAGGGCCAAAAATTACACCACAATGAATTACTCCAGCCACCATTGAGATAATCCTACAACTTTTGGAGAACAAAAAATATATAAACAAAAGCAAACTTTTTAATTCATTACCGTAATTGAGAAGCGTAATGTACGCCGTGTAAAGCATTGTGCCTGCTGATCCATGAATGAATCATTTCCTGCCGTGGAGCCAAAGTGCGTCTTGTCCTTTCTGAAAGGTTAAAGGTGTACAACTTGAGTTAAAGACCTTTATATATAAGATCTTTATATAACATTTTTTGAGAATTTTACCAATGCATTCAAGTCATGCTGAGCTATTGGATTCTATTTGTGAAATTTAAATCGGTGAAGCTCTGAATACCAAACATAAATAAGTGACCCTCCCCTCCCCCCCCCCTTTCCTCCCACCGCTACTAGCCCACTCTCCCCCCCCCCCCTCCCGAAAAAAAAAACTCGAACGACGCAAAAGTGCCCGTTATGATGCCGACGCACCCTAAAACCCAAACTCTAACTCAGAGCTCCCTGAAAACTCTCCCCACGTAAGCTTTTCATGAATCTGGGGGCAATTATCCAGCCCCCCCCCCTCACCCCCCCCCCACCCACCCTTCCGAGCCCAAGTAACGTTATGGATGACCTCTGTCTAGAAATGTTTCTGAAAGGGGAGATCATTTCAGTGCACAAAGAATTAATCTAATCCCCCCCCCCCCTAGATGTTGGTGTAGAGTGACCTACATTCACTGACCTGGGATGTGCCAGTGTAAAGAGTCAAGGGCCGTATCGCTCTCCCAAGAGGTTCAGTTTGTCTTTGTTCTGGAACGTTTAGTCAGTTGTTGTTTTTACCAACATTTTAAAAAAAAAAAACGCCGTTTGATTTAAAATTACTTGTCTTGTCATATAATTATTATGGCATACACACAATAGTTTCGTCATCTCTATGTGAAATACGACAGAAATTCAAAATGTTGAGATAGATGTGTATCATCTTTCATGTATGATTTCATTACAAATATTACAAATTTATTTTTTATTAACGACACACTTTTTTACTCTTCCCCACCAGCCCCCTCCCCCCCCACACACACACCCCCGCCACCACCCTTTCTCAACATTTCACCCCCTCAGCCATCCGGCCATTGTTTAAACCCACACCGATGCCCATGCAAACTTAACTATTTTATCAGCATCAACTGGCATATTCTAAAATATTTCATACAGTGTCTTCCAAAATATATATACACAATTGAAGTGATCAATGCTGTTTGCAAATCTGTTGAACTCCTTGTCATCAGTGTCTGCCCCAGAATGTCCATCAATTTGAACACATGCCACTATCAACTAATTTAACATCTGTCCTTTTCTATTTGAATTATAAATCTTGGATGTATCTTAAGGGCATATGCGGCCAAATAAACCAATTTCACTATTTCTTCATATGTTATATGATTTACCTCATAGATCTGTCCATTGGGTTGCTAGGACATGATAAATGGACAGAATTTTTTTTTCATTATTATGTAATGATAGTGGCGGCCATCTTGATAACATTTCTATTTTCCCTATAACTTCTATATTTTTTTCACCAATTGTGCTGAAACTTGGCGTGTGGCAACTTAGAACATACATAAATCTTTGTATGGAAGGGTTTTGAAATCCATACATTCTGTCTCTCTAATTCACTTCTGATCCTTCATGATTCATTTTTTTTTTTTATTAATTTTCCTTCGTTCAAATCATAATAAAACAAAAATGGATAGAGATGTTGCAATTTTGCTCTATACAAATGTGTGTTGTACATTGACAAAACATTTGTGCAAATTTCAGCTTATTTAGACAGAAAATAAAAAAAGGTTATAGAGACTTTTCTGCTGAAAATATCGATTTTGAGAAAATCATTGAAGGGTTCACAAAATTCCTATTACAACAGTACAAAAAATGATAGATCGATACCAATTTGAACCCTAAAAGCGCAAAGTTCGTGACTTTTGCACATTGTGTCAGATACAAAATGGATTAAGAAGCCAAAATCGACATTTTTTTCAAATTTCACCAAATATTAAGAATTTAGCTATTGTTTAGCCGTACACTGTATTTAAAAACATTCAAAGTGTGCATACACATAGTGTGCATAGACACTTTAGATCTTTCCACAGTGTTCAAAAATAGGACCGTACTATCTTCAGTTCTGCTTAAAGGAAAGGTGTCGGCCTTGTAAATGAATAAAAAGCCAGTTTTTTAAGTGCCAAACAGGCCATCTCACAGACCCATTTGAGATAAAGTTGGATATCCTGAACTTGCACGTCTTAACAGAAACAGACATATTATAGCAACCTCAGATCTTGTTTGTTCCAACTCCACTTTTTGCACAACTGAGAAATTCCACGTTAAGCGTTTGCGGATTTAGTATTACGATAAGGAGTTAGAATAAATCGGAACTGTGACACAGCTTGGTAAGTAACACAACTCATTTTAAATAAGTATCAAAGTGTCCATTTGTTATACTTCTTCTACATACTAAAAGATCTCCAGTTTTTCAGAAAATGGAGATAGAACAAACAAGATCTAAGGTCACTAATTGACCCCCAACAAGCGTTTGCGCCAAGTCAATATCGAAGAGGATAAACTGGGATCATTAACATTTTTTTTCTCATTATTTCAGGTATTTCCACACGAGCAAACATTTTAATGGGAATCTATTTTATGCCAGGCGTCGTGAAGATGCAAAAGTGTCAGTGAGTATAAAAATTAGAAAAGAAAGTAGAGAAGAGGGAAAAGTTCCCGGATATGAAAGGATCAAAGTGGCACTGCGCACTCGGGGTATTTTGGAAAGATTCGGACGATCTGGGGCGAAATGGAAATGCAAATATGGAAACATCTCAGATTAAATTAAAAACAACATTCGCAGATGGCAAGATCCAACACGTCAAAAATGTCAAGACACGTTTCAATATTTAACCAACGGCCGACGCTTCGCCGAGATAATTATCTGTGGCTTGGGACGCAGGTAAATTACCTCCA
Organism: Onchidella celtica; assembly: GCA_963931925.1. Taxonomy (NCBI): domain Eukaryota; kingdom Metazoa; phylum Mollusca; class Gastropoda; order Systellommatophora; family Onchidiidae; genus Onchidella; species Onchidella celtica. Next base: position 71,013,027 of record OZ007571.1, read on the forward strand.
GATATTCTACTCATCAATTAAATATTGTCGACGATGAGTTTGTATTGGTTCCATGGAAGAAGACTGTTTATTTCCTCGTTCGTCCTTTTTCTTGAACAGAAAAGACGGATTTCTGGGTATTCACGATACACTTGCGTTCTTCAGTCGTAGCTGGAGCTTCATTCATTATTACCATTAGCCTCAAGATCAGTTAATATTCTATTTTAGTATAGATGTTCACTTAAAATTTTCCTAGAGCACTGCCTACATGTCTCTCTCTCTCTCTCTCTCTCTCTCTCTCTCTCTCTCTCTCTCTCTCTCTCTCTCTCGTTCTTCCCTCTCTCTCTCCCAAACTCTTCCTCCTCTCTCTCCCAAACTCTTCCTCCTCTCTCTCTATCTGTCTATCTATTCTTTCTTTCGCAGCCCCCCCCCCTTTCCGTGTGTGTGTATGTGTGTGTGTGTGAATCTGCGTAAAGAGGTAAACCTGTATTCTGTCCTCTCCAGATTATATGCCAACTTCTAAAATAACTTAATCAGTAATACACCACCATCTTTCACTCCCTATATTCGTAAACTCTCTCTGGTCATCACTATATTATACAACGACATCTTCATATTTTCCATTGTGGCCAAAAGTCATTGAACATGATCATTTCTTTATGTTGTGATATGATATTTGTGCAAAGTCGTAGTGTCATGGCATGGAAATTCACTAGCAAAGACATTTTCTATCCACTGACCAGCTCAGCTCACTCACACTGATCTGAACTTGATTTCGAATGTCCCATTGATTAGTTGTCATTTTTCCAGGATTTGCCATTGTCATGGTTCAAAGATTTTGCAAGCTGCTGCTGGGGATGTTGGCTAGTTATCGTAGGAATCGGTCAACATTCGAACTATGCTAGACAGCAAAGGAATTTTGCGATATGTTTATGGCACGATGGGATACACATCACTAGTCCCAGCATAAAACCATTTCCGTGCATCCGCATAACTATGGACGTCAACACCTTTTTGCTAAATATTCTATGAATTCCTTGTGTTTTGTTGTTGCTGTTACTGTTTCATTAAGATGGTGGGCCGGAATTTCAAGTATTTATTTATATAACTAGAAAGTATTTAAGGTAAGGAAAGTAATTCAGGTAAAGTAGTTGCTTCCTCTTCTGCAGAAAGTGGTTATTCGCAAGTGTCTGGTTTCATAATAGAGCTAAGGCTATGAATTGATACAGCAGATGTATAGTGGACAGACTGAAAATGATAAACCAAATACAAAGATTTTACGTCTTGTCTCAAAACAGCGTTACTTCATTCTCTCAACATGTCTGAACAGTTCACAGATATATTGCGACTTTATTTCTTATTTATTCCAACACCGCTTTTTGCACAACTGAGAAATTGGACGTTAAACATTTGCGGCTTTAGTATTATGATAAGGCGTCAGAATAAATCAGAACTCTGAAACAGCTTGATAAGTGTCACAAACGCATTTTAAACAAGTGTCAAAGTGTGCATTTGTTATATCTCTTCTACATAGGCCTACTAAAAGATTTCCAGTTTTTCAGAAAATGGGGATAGAACAAACATGAGCTAAGGTGACGAGTTTGGTCACGACGACTCAGAAGGAACACGTTGTTGTGGCAAAACTCTAGCATTAATGTAGCCTCGGTGATGATTCACAACTTCCACATTTTTGCGGGACGAAAACTATAATGCAGGTATAAAAAGTCGGCATAAGAATCAATAAAACGATTTCTTTCTGCATTAACTGGTGAGCAAAAGACAGCGTTATTGCAAGGCGCTGTATCAAATCAGATGGGAGAAAGTGATGAAGAGGAAATGAAATGAGGGAAATGACAAATGGGGGGGAGGATCGATGGGTTATGTGCCCTTTAAACCTGAGGTTTTCTTTACATCAAAATTACATCAACAAACTCGGGGCTGGCGCTCAACAATGCATTCTACGTTTGTTCTAGCAATACAGTTGCTAGAAACCCTGAGATACTTACAAAACATTAGCCCAACTTATTTCTGAGGTCTTTGAAGATAGTCATTTTCATATCTTTCCAATGCTTCATTCTCTATGCACACACACAGCAATTGCTTGGGAAAATTGCAAATTCTTTGCCATATTATCAGGCCTGAGGGTTCAAACTCAGATGGACGCTGGATTCCAAAAAAAAAAAAGTACTGTCTCATGTGGTTCTAATGATGGCCTGAATGCTTATTTTGAAAATATTGACATTTCAGACAATTATAACACCGATGTTCTTCCAAGGCGACTGTTATGTTCAGGCAAACAATTCAGTCCAGTGTTGTTCTGCCCGTGTTTGGCACCTTTTGTGGATACACAGAAACAATAGCAGTGAAATATCGGCGGCAATCAGCAATAGGTTCGATACCCACAATAGTGAAGACATCGATTAAAGAGAAACATTCTGCCCTTTGAAGAAAAAGACTGTACCGGTATGTCATTTCCCCGCCTGAATAGTTATCCATCTGTGAACAGTGTGGGGTGGGCTGGAATTACAACAGTTATTCTGTTGGGTAATTCATGGTGGCACCTGCAGAATGCAGAACAAATGGTTGTGTCCATAAATTCGCGACTTTAGTTCTTGTTTGTTCTATCTCCATTTTCTGAAAAACTGGAAATTTGTTGGATTGTAGAAGAGATATAACAAACGCACATTTTGACTCTTGTTTAAAATGTGGCACTTATCAAGCTGTTTCACAGTTCCGATTTATTCCAATTCCTTATCATAATACTAAAGCCCCAAACGTTTAACGTGGAATTTCTCAGTTGTGGAAAAAAAATGGAACAAACAAGAGCTAAGGTCACGATTTGTGAATAGCAAAGGGCGGGCTAGAAGTATAGTGATAATTCCTTTGAGCAAATCACCGTGACACGGGCAGCGAACAAAGTAAATGTTTATAGCCATAAAATATTGAAGTAAGAAGGCGAAGGCCATGGTTTGAACCTACAATGACGTAAAACATTGAGAAACTGGTAAGAAACCAGCATTTCTGCAGTTTTGGTCAGCTCATCGCATTACATCATAGATGCATGTGCCAGTCTATATCAAGTTCACTTTTCAACTCCACATTAGAGAATCTATTCTATATATATTTGTGTGGACTTGAGATTTTTCGTTGCAAAAGGCTTCTGAACCACTCAACACTCAGACTTCAAATTTTATATGGTACATCAGAATGGATGTAAGAGTGCACAGTTTTAAATAGAAGTCTCAAATCGGTGTAGTTTTTTTTTTATTGGAAATTTATTGTTTCGCCATCATTTAGATCTATTTCGAGTCATGGTTCGCCATTATAAAGTTTCGTTATCACTTCTTTCGATGTGTTAACTATCAAACACACTAACCCGTGCGCAAATCATGCTGTTGTACGGGATGCGCAGGGTGTCAACTCACAAAGGCAGAGCAGTGAGACTTATTTAAAAACAAACAAACAAAAATAAAATAAACAGATAGTAACAGACCAGATGAAGCAGGTCCATAATAATCACCCAGAACTGAAACCAATATTCAAACCGATTTATCCCGGGCAGGGCCGGGGACCTCAGCTAGTGAAGTATAATTAATTATTTCTATGTGATATATCATTTTGTACGACAAAAGTGGTGATCATAAATAGAAACTGAACAAAGTATGAATTTGAATGCAATAAGAAATTTTTTTTTGCGTCTCGTATAAAAGTTGGCGTTTTTAGTGTATACCCTGTTTTACCATACCACGGCAGAATTATCGACTGGGAAGCCCACTGTAAGCATCTCTGTCCTCAAAATTTGTGGGGCTATAGACTAAAATTATTTGTGAAGCGAACGTAACTTAAGGCATCAGCAGGAAAGTTGAATTCTGGTCAAGCTTACCTTTAATGCGTCTTTCAGATGGACACTTTTGATCTTTTATTATAGATAATGTACACAAAATGGTATAAGGTACAAATAAAAGCATATTTGGTAAAAGCCAGTTAATGTAACTTGAAAAAAAAACAACGTAATAATTTAAGAAAGAGACACCATTAAATATTATAAAGCAGACACATAAATCTTAATCTATATAAAAAAACAGCAAGGAAAAAAAATTCACTGCTGCGAGGAAGAAATGCCCAGACTTGAAAAAATTACATGTGAAAGATAGTTCTTTTTGCTACTATGTCTATTCCTTTGACATGAAAGCGAAGTATCGTAATTTTGTAATAAATGGAAATAGGTCTAAAAATATCGAATAATGCTTTCTCCTCAACAATGATGGTCTCCCTCCTACCTTTGTTTTGTTTCGACTTTAGGCTAAACTTCCGGTTGCGTTTCAAAGTTTGAAGGCATGTGCCGTCTACCTTAAGGTAGCCACACAAAGGTCACCGAATTCGATCACCGAGCCACTAGGCGCTTTAGGTGAGAAAAATTGCACTACATAAACGGACCGAATCTAGGTGGGCTCTGTGTGCAGTTGTTGAAATTATATAGTGCAATTCTTCTCACCTAAAGCGCCTAATGGCTCGGTGACCGAATTCGGTGGCCTTTGTGTGGCTACCCTTATGCAAGGGCCATGCCGGTGTTACTGTGCCAGTTGTGAGTTGTTTTCTATCTAGATGTATATAATCTGTGTGCCGACTGAGCAATTAGATGCAACCCGTTCTTTGAACGCGTTCTTACACTAGTACTTAAAAATACCAAATTGCTTTTGAGTATTTTTGTCCTTTTGCTTTGCCTTTTCCCAGTTTCGATTCCTGTTTTAGTTCGACGAAATGCCAGGTGTACAAATCAACTTAAAGTTGCCGTACATGATTTAAAGTTCCTTGTCTCCACTTTGTGAAGAGAATAATGTAATGATGGAACAGTTTCAAACATACCTCAAACGATAGAATGCATCAATACAACTAACTTGTTTCAATCAATAGCAGCAACAAAGACGGAATAATCATGCCATAGCAACCAGAACAACAACAACAACAACAGCAACAGCAGCAGCAACAACAGCAACACATGACAACTGTAATCCAATAAGACATAGTCGGGCATAAAACAAGTAATATTATGTTATGGTATATTAAATTATATCAGTTAGATTATGTTGCATAATATTATATCAAATTATATTATATTATATTATACTGCAACGAAGGCATTCAATACGGACAACGCAAATAATCATATGGGGCAAATGCCCGATTTTTTTTTTACTATAAATCGTTACGGCTGGACGGCAGTGCGAGAATAGGCCTACATTGTGCATTCCCCAAGTATTTCTACATCTCCCTCTTCTGATAATAATCCTAGCAACAACGACAAATAAAGATTATAGCACCTTGCTGGAACATCAAATTGTGGATGTCGTTGGCGTTCACTCCATCACAGGATCAAGTGAGTCACATCAGGCAGATAAAAATCTCTGACCCAACCATGAAACCGCTCAAGTGTAGTCCCACAACTACAAGTGACAACTCTTTTGCGTCAAATGTTCTGTGAACTCTGAAGGAATTATTATTTGTACAATACACGAGTGTATTTTTGAAAACACGACCTTAGATCTTGTTTGTTTCAACTCCACTTTTTGCACAATTGAGAAAATCGACGTTAAACGTTTGTGGCTTTAATATTAATGAATGTAATAATGTAATAATGTATAGCATTTATATAGCGCATATCCATTTAAAATGCTCTATGCGCTTTACAGAAACATGTCAACCACAGAGCAGAATGGAGCTGCCTGCGAAGCGCTCAACATACTGCACTGCTTCTTTCTCTCTCCCTGTCTCGCTCACTCTCTCTCTCTCTATCTCAGAGCAAATTGTAACGCAGCCTGTTAGGCGCAGTTCACAACTCACAACAGTTCACAACTCACAGCAGTTCACAACTCACATCAGTTCACAACACACAACTCACATCAGTTCACACAACACACAACTCAAATAATATTTGAATATTTATTAATAACAAATATATTTTAATAATGAATAATAAATTCTGGCGGGGGGGGGGGGGTGATATGGATAAATTTTAATCTATTAATTTCAATTTTGCCCGGGCAGCGGCCTTTCGGCCTGCTCTTTACGATTTCCAACTGCCAAGGTATCTTTAACGTGCGCAACGTGCACACGGGCCCTCCGAATTTTTTCGTCCTTATCCGAGAAGACTAGGTACTCGATCCTACCCCCCAATAGGACCAGGGACTGGAAAATATGAGAAAAATCCAATTTCCAACATGCCTGCACTGCCCGGGTTTAGAACCCGGGACCCTTGGCATGAGAGGCGAGCACCTTGCCTCTAGACCACCTTGTCCCCCCTATTACGATAAGAAGTTAGAATAAATCAGGACTGTGACACAACACATTTTAAACAAGTGCCAAAGTGTGCATTTGTTATACCTCTTCTGCATACTAAATTTATTTACTAAAATATCTCCCAGTTGTCCAGAAAATGGAGATTGAAGAACAAACAAGAACTAAAGTCACGAAATGTTCGTATCTAAAAATGTATTTAAGATATGGAAAAAATTTTAAGTTTTACAGTTGTTGTTTTTTTCACTCCTGCAAAGTATGGTATTTCACACATATTTTGTGGTTTCATGATAGGACTTGCCGTATCTGCAATCATTTTGTGCTTGTGTCAATTGATTATATTACTGTCCATGACCAACAGATAACGGGTAAATGTAGCATTGACTTTCGGCTTTGCTTCTCTGGCGAGATTTTTATTGTTAATTCTTTTCTAACGATGCCTCTCATTTGCATTTTGTCGATTTCGTCTAGCCCACATTTTCACCCCGGGTGAAAGCCAAACATCTGTTGACCAAATGTGACCCAGTTTCGGGAAATGGTAGTTAAGTCGTAAGAACTCAGAGAGAAGAAAATGACACGTGATTCTGTCATGGCAGTCCAAACTGAAGTTTTGGTTGATTATGGTTGCTCAGTATCTCTTCTACGTGTGTGTAAATTGTTTCATGAATGAAATGTCAGTATGGACTAACTAACACTTCATTTGACCAAATTGAACTTAACTGCCGCTTTGAGTAGACAGATCACAAATTGTGTGTATGAGCTGAACTCTGAATAGGCTGTCTGTTTGTTTGTCTTTATTGTTACAAAAAGTCCTAACGAAGGACTATACTTGTTCAGCTGTACGTCACAGCCATTCCGTTAGTTCCACACCGTGTCCAAGTCCACCTGGACACCAAAACAAACAGTCCAATTGTGTATAAAAATCAACGAATATACATTTTGTGATGACACCCGTAACGCAGCAATAAACTAGTTATCGAATTACTCTGTTTTTGTTCCAGTATTTCGACACTTTGTTCAAACTGTGTGGTGATAATAGATTTTGCTGTCCTTTTTCATCATGGTATATTGCGATTTAAGTTTTTGATTGTTCCAACTCCACTTTTTGCACCACTGAGAATTTGCGGTGTTAGTTTATTATGATAGTGAGTTAAAATAAATCAGAAGTGTGAAACAGTTTGATAATTACCACAGCGCATTTTGAACAAAATGTCAAAGTGTGCCTTTATTATATTATCTCTTCTACATGCTAAAAGATATCAATTTTTTTTTTCAGAAACTGGAGATAAAACCAACAAGAACTAAGATCATATTGTGTTTTGGCGTGTATCTAGAGTGCAAGGTAGTCAAGGGCCGAAACACTTGTCTGGCCGGAGTTCTCTGCCTTTACAGATCTCGAGAAGTCTCGCCAGACCTAAATAAATGTTTCACTTCGTCTACACTTTCCTTCTCAATCCTTCTTATGTTTCAGCCAAAACCAAAAAAAAAACAACGATATTATCTTTGCTTCGGTTTGAGTTTGTGTTTGGATTTTACCGCACGCGGGCACGATAACGGCCACTTTACTCCTTTTACGGTATTTTTGGATACTTTATCAGATCTTCATCAAATTAAACTTAACGAGTGGAAATGAATAGTGTACATATTCTGTTTCGATTCTATAACTTTTCTTTAAATTTCCTATTGAAATCTTTTATTGTTCCATTGTTTTCTGTTTTCTCTGTTCCATTTTTTTTTTCTTCTTATAGTTCTTGACAAAGGCAACAGCCGCAATATTGAAGATTTTCTGTCTTCTCTTATAGTTTGCATTGTATCGTTTGGGTATTATTTCTTACGTGGGGCTTTGCTACATACAACTTTTTCTTTTTTGCCACATTTTGACATTGCTACAGCCTTAATTGCTGCGACCCCACAGTTTTTCTGTGGTTTTTATAAAAGTTCCGGATTCATTTTACTACATGGGTAAAATTCTCAAAGTGTTTCGTGTGGATCTGAAAAAAAGTTTTGTAAATAAATACAAAAGTTTTCAAATCTGAAAGTTGTGGATCTTAGCCTCTTGCAGATAGGACAAGACCTGCTGTGGGTTCACGTCAGTACAGAAATCTTTAATGGATCCGCGACGCATTTTGGACAAGTTTTGAAACTTGATTGAGGGCTACCTGACACTGTGAGAGATGTTTGGATGTATTTTTGGGTTCATTACTCACACTCAAGAGGCTCCTGGCGAGTGCTACTTGAAATTGTTTCTCACAAAAAAAATTATCTCCTCTTGCTGGTTATTTCCGTTGTCGACCTGGGTGGCAGGGGAGAGTTACGTCTCCGATCAATGGACGTAAATCAAAGTTAGGGGCCTTCCATAAAGCATGCCTACATCAATCCGATGTAGATTTGTATAGGATTTCAGTAGGCATGGTAGGATTTGGGTAGTATTGGTAGGATTACCGTGGGGTTGTAGAATTACGGTGGTATCGGGTTCCCTACATCAAACCGACCTCGGCGCGATGTCGTAACTAGCCGATCTACGTAGGAACGATGTCATTCTTATGAGCAAGCTTGACGTCATTCTTACCTGTCGGATTCCCATTGGGGGGTTATTTGCTAGGTATGCTCGAATTTGGCAATTTTTTTTTGCCCTCCCACTCGCCTATGTACATTTTTTGTAGACGCGTGTCCTCAATTTTTAAACCCCCCCCCCCCTTCTGTACAAGCTTACAGCCATTAGAATGTTGAATATCCACGATAAGGTCTAACGCAGGGGTGCTCAGCCAGTCGATCGCGATCTACCGGTCGATCTTCAAGTGCTTGGCAGTCGATCACGGGATGAATGTAGGACACACCCGCGAGGTATATATATATAGATCTATATTATATATTTTTTATTTGTCTTTATATTTTGGCGGGTCGTTTTTCTTGGATGTGGCGGGTTTGACCCTTACAAGAAACCCCCCCCCAACCCCCACCGCCATCCCGCCCCCCATCCTCGGCCCCACACCCCCTCCTCGTCACCACCACCCTCCCCCACCCCCCCTTTTTTTCTCCCCAAGACTGCTTGTCAAGTTAGCTGAAATGCCTGAAGTGTGTAACCAGCAGTGTATCTATCAAGCCACAGCATATTGCAGTTCTTGTTGGTTATTTACTTTCTCTCTCTCTCTCTCTCTCTCTCTCTCTCTCTCTCTCTCTCTCTCTTTGCAACATCGGCATCAGTTAACAATAATAACGATAACAATACATAACATTTATATAGCGCTTCATCCCGTTAACAACCAGGCTCTAAGCGCTTTACAACATGTATATCATATACTCACACACAATACACAGGCATACTCAGGAGAGAACAAAAAATGGACATGCCTGTCTGTCTGTCTGTCTGTCTGTCTGTCTGCCTGTCTCGCTCTTTCCCTGTCCCGCGAGCTCATTCTTTTCTATCACCCCTCCTCGTATCCTTAGTCTATCACACTCCCTACGCTACTACTTCCCCAATTCCCTGTTTTTATCTCCCTCCCCCGCTCACCCACCCTCCCCTGTTCGTAACTTCCCGCTTCCTTTCTTTCCTCTGATCTACTCTATCTATTCTCATCTTTTCGTCAGAACTTGGTGAAAACACTTGTGTCAGTGTAAAATCCCTGGCTATTGTCCAATATTTTATAAAATCGATAATCAGGAAAAGAAAAAGGTGAAAAACCGAAACACTCTACGCATTGTAGTAAACCTGGTGGTTTGTACATTTGGAAAACTGTTCCAACCAACAAGAAAGTAAATCAAAGATACAGAACGAAAAACGATGCCAAAAGAACTGAAGAAAGAAAAACGAGGGGAAAAAAACCCCAAACGGAAATTGGTCTTGTCTGCGGTCTCTGACTGACGTTCAGCGGCGTAGCATGGGCGGCCCCACAGGGGAGGTTGCCTCGGGCCCAAAATTCTTAGGGGTGCAAAATGTCAAAACGATCACAGTTTCAACTGCCACTGTAAAAGTCGTTTCTCAGAACCTTAAATGAATCAAAACGTATCAGAGATATGCAGTGACCCAAGCAAGACTGAGTAACCTAGTAATGCTGTCAACTGAGGGATATTTCAATGTAGATTTCAATAGTGTTCTCGAAAAATTTGCACAAATTAAAATCGGTATATCTTAAAGAAATTTGAGAATACTAGCATTTAATGCAAGTTACTTTAATTACATCAGTATTTTTTAAAAACACAATACATGTGTTGGGGGGTGGGGGGGTCGGTGATGGGGTGGGGTAAGGGGTTCAATTTTTAGAAGTACTAACTGTCCACGGGTCATGGGGTGCAATACTTGCCTGGCCCTGGGAGCTGGTAACCCACACCACGCCACTGACCACGACCACGTTACTGCTGAAGTAAGAAAATCTTTCGTTTCTACTGGAAATAGGTTAGCAACACGGTTGCCCCCCCCCCCCCACCTTTTTTTTTTATCGAAAGAGGAAATAAATCTCTAGTGGTTTAGGTTCGGGTCCTGGCAAAAATTTTATTCAAGCAAAAAAGAAAAAATGACTTGATGGATGAGTACATCGACTTGAGACACAATGCTCACGGGTAAGAAGTTTGGCAGGCAGTTCTACTCAGGGACCTCCCACCAAATGCTGTTGTCAGGGACGGGGCGCGTAGTATTTTACATTTTAAGCTTTATAAGCCATAGCTGCACAATGAGCATAATTCAGCATTTTCTCTATTTGGCTTTGTAATCAGATCAAAGATACTAGAAACGATAAGATGAGACATTGTCTTCTTCGCACCACTAAAAAAAACGTGCACACAATTTGCGCGCTGATCGGGGGCGGGGCCCATGGCGCATAGTATGAAAAGAATGTTTGATATAATGGTAAATTTATAATGCAAAATTATGACAATGCTACTGCCACTAAAAAAAAAAAAAAGCCAGAGTTTTCTCACAGCAAGTGAGGTTATAATTCCACAATAAATGACGTCAATCAAGGCCTATAGCGATAGCTGGACAGTGAACAAAATTCAATATTTTCCCTAATTGGCTTTGTAAAATACGGCATTTTTCATGACTTCCACGCATTTGCCGCTAGGTGGCAATGTGAAATCTGTGCACGTTAAAACCACTAGCTGCCTTATCTTATCAATTCTAATAGCTTTAATTAGATTACGTACATACTCCCGAGACACAGGATACCGAGAGTGATCAATTCGTCGTTTTCCGTCCGTCGACTAGCGCGCGTATCATTAGTGTCAACAGTGCAACAATTCGCATCTCATCCCTTCATAATATAATTGAACGAAGGAGTGTAGTACCACAGAGCTCATTAAATAGTACTCACCGTGTTTATACGCGTACAAGCTGTGGACATATAGTGAAAGAAGGAATGGTCTGTCTCGGTATTCTGTGTCTTGGAGTAGACCACGTAGATACCCCAAGACACAGGATACCGAGACTGCTCAATTCGTCATTTTCTGTCCGTCGACTAGCGCGCGTATAATCCGTGTCAACAATACAACAATTCGCACCGCATCCATTCATAATTTAATTGAACGAAGGAGTGTAGTGCCATAGAGCTCTATGTGTAGTACTCATCGTCTTTATACGCGCCCAAGTTGTGGACATAATAGTGAAAGGAGGGATGGTCCGTCTGGGTATTTTGTGTCTCGGGGTACCCTGACAACATTCCGCATCAAATATACGTTAGTTCCGAGGGTAGGGTGGGGAGGAAGCGGTGGGTGTTGCGTCCAGGGTACGAAATGCGTACATGGGAGGGGGGAGGGGGTGGGAGAGAGGGAGAGGAGATTCTGAGGGGTGCACCTACCCCAGTCAGCAAAACTGAGGAAATCCCGATCCCATGTGTACGACTGACGTCAAGCTTCCTCAGAGAAATGGCAGAATTCCTTCATAAATACTCTAGTTTCGACATCGCGCCGACGTCTGTTTGATGTAAGGAATCTGCCCCTATGGTAATCCTACCAATCGTAGGAAATTCTATACAAATCTACATCGGATTGAAGTAGGCATGCTGGCTGGGGCGCTTTTCATCTATGATAATAACAGATTTATAGTTTGGATTTTCTTTATATTTTAACAGTAAACTACGTTGTAAGATTACATGAAAATGGAGTATAGGCTACGTATCTCATGAAACAATCATATTGCAAAATGCCACCCAAACGCTTCAGAACATCAAAGTTTTGTCATAGACATTCTAGTTATTAGGGGACCGTAGTATTTTACACAGTAAGCTATAGCTGAACAGTGAACACAGCTTGGTATTTTCTCTATTTGGCTTTGTAATTGACTACGCTCCCCTAACAACAGCCCCTTCTTTTCAATCATACAAGGAAGGGGTGAGGTGGGGATGAAGCCAAGTGTATGAAAGCGTACGGCAGGGGGGGGGGTATCAAAAATTGCCAAAATAGGACATCCGTACTTTACGTATGGCCCCTGAGGTGAAGAGCTGAGATAGTAAGACGGGAAAACGAGTTGGCAGAGAAGAAAAGCTGAACAGATCAAAGGGAAGTGACTAAATTGGTGCTTCAAGCGCTTTTTAGTTCCCCCGACAAAAACCCCGACAAAGTTGATCAGAGTAAACGCTGTCGGCCGCTGCTACACGAATAAGCCCAATCAAAGGGCCACAAATCCTGTTAGCTGTTTAGCCACCAAAAAAAGCGAGACTTCCTGGCTCAAACGCAGACAGAAGAGACGATATTGGAGATTTTGCTTGACAGCGAAGATCCTAAAATCAATACATTATGACATCCTGTGAGTAAATTTGATGTCAAGAAAGCGAGATGGTCATTGACAGAGTGAATGCCCCTTTGACTTGACGGGACTTTCGATATCGAATTTCTGGAATTAACCTCTGTACAGACTTGACTGTTCGCTCTGATTGCTGTCCTTTTCTCTACATCTGGGCTGTTGAAATCAAACATTAATTGTGGGTTTGTTGCACAAAGAGGATGTGAAATATTTGTGAGTCTGAAAATACAAAAAATATATATATATTATATTCATATGTAGATATGTCTGTTGATGGGCATGACCGGCAAATTCTGTTCAGTGTTGTGAAAAACAAAATTAGAAAGTGAATAATAAATGGTTTGGGGGATTCAGTGCTGATGAAAAACAAAATTATGAAACCGTGAAAGATTGAAAAAAAAGCCCATTAAATTTAAAAAAAAAGATTACAAAAAAAAGAAAGAAAGAAAGAAATTGCTGGTGCTGAAACAAGCTAGACAGAAACACATTAGGAAGTAGCTGTGAACGCAAGAAAGGGAAAGAACTCAAGTGGAACCAGACATGACACCACACCAAGACAAAGGACTGTGTTACACTAGCCGACATGCTCAAGATAAATTTTGCACATTCTTTTTAGTAATCCAAAAGTGTCCATCTAGATCTAGGTCACGTGGGTAACGTCACTGGGACTTCATGCAAAGATTAATAGTACATAAATCTACTGTAACATAACAATTCACAGCCCAGCAGAATACACAGATGTGATACAGACGCTATAGGCCCATTGCGAATGACGTCACAGAGTGTTTTTGTTTTGTACTTCCGACACCTAAAATGGCGGGTGGATCAGCTGACGAGTGTAACTTCGAGATGTAGCTAAGCGGTTAAAATGCCTGCTGGTTGCATTGCAGTTGACTGTTATGACAGGGGTGGAAAGGATGGATCCAAGCTGGTCAGATTCCCTATCGTCCGTGTAAACAAGGGAAAGGAAGTGAAAGAATTGGCCGAACGTCTCCCATGTGTATGTACACACGTGTCATTGTTTACGGTAGTGAACTAGTTTTAGCTCGCCGCCGATTGGTTGGCGACGCCTGAAGTGCTCGCAGTGCAAATCAGCTAACGAATCAAAATCAATGCTACCATCGCCATAGTTATGCGTCGGTTCTTACAACAAAGATGGCCGATATGCGCAATGGGCCTTTTCGACCTGCAAATTGTAAAAGGAGACGAAGAACGAAATTTCCGATCATATTTTTCCGTTTTATTGGACGAAAATGCACTTTTTTTTTCCCTCTCGGCTCAAAATATCTTAAATACATAATTTTAAAGGGATTTTGTCCAAAATGGATAGGCCCACGTAACTCATGGCCAAAACGTGAGAGAGAACATCAAGTTTTATCATTTTTGATCTCGTAGTCGCGAAGGTTTAGGTGATTACACATTTATCCTGTAGCTCCGGTATGGTACGATGACGGTCGGCTACATGCTGTAAGAACCGGTGAGTGCTAAAACTCTATAGATCCCTCCCAGATTTGTGCTTATAGAAAAATTCTGATTTTGTGAGAATTTATTCTTAGAGGCATAATTAAAGGGTTTTGCGTAATCATTTGGTTGATATATTTGTATTTGTATACTACTTTAATCCTATTTAGGAAATTTGCCTTTGTGTCATTACACCCAGTTACAACTGGAGCAGGCACGTCGTCGCCACAGTGCAGCGCCGGTCGGGGGGGGGGAGGATTTTTTTTGGGAGGGGGGGGGAATGGGGAGGGAGTGGTAGGGATGAATTTTATTTGATTTTGCCCGGGCAGCGGCCTGTTTGGCCTGCTCCTTTCGATTTCCAACTGCCAAGGTATCTTTGTCGTGCGCAACGTGCACACGGGCTCTCCGAATTTTTTCGTCCTTATCCGAGAAGACTAGGTATTCGATCCTACCCCCCAATAGGATCAGGGACATGAAAATATGAGAAAAATCCCAAACTTCCAACATGCCTGCACCCGCCGGGTTTTGAACCCGAGACCCTTGGCATGAGAGGCTAGCACCTTGCCTCTAGACTACCGTGTTTATTGTAGAAATTACTAAAAATATATATACATTTCTCGCCTTAAGTTCTTGTGGGAACTGTAGCCGTGTAGTGAATTTCTGTATATCACCGGCGATACATCGGGCTTCGAGGGTTGAGGGTTAAGAGTTAGGGTAAATGTTAAACTTGTAGTCCCCACTATATATTTTGAACGAAGCATATGGTGGCAAATATTCTCTGTTTTGGAATATTTTATAATTTTTCAACATAATTATACTTTTTTTTCCTGACGTCATAACGAGGACCGCATAGTAAACAATCTCCAAAACCACAATTATCTATAACTGGAAACACCTATGGAAGTATCCTTCCCCATTCTCATTCACCAAGTATCCGCCCCTGGTCCTAAATGACTTGCCCGCCAAACAGCGCAGACAACACATCGGATACCGCCACTTCACAAATAGTCTGGGGAAACGTCAGAGAATGTCAAACCATCAAACCATTTAGGAAACACGGTGGGACCAGTGTAAATATTGGCGCCGTTGCTGAAGTTGTGTCACTCACATTGACATCTCACTCACCACATCCAGGGGGATTTGTCATATTGCTGTATGTGACATTTTGCCCATTTTGAGGTTCTGTCATGAAAGTGGTTCTCTCACTCCTAATTTCATTATGTATAAGTGACGTCATTCCAATTGGTCAAAAACGTTTTCGAGATAATTATTTGTGGCATAATGTTTTATGCACTTTAGACTTTCTACCGACCAAACTTCAATCCTCATTTTCTCGAAAAGGCAAAAATGCACATACAACACTATGGCAAATACCCGACGATATAGTTCCCCCTCCACCAATCACCCACCTCTCGTCTGTTACGGCTGCATAGGTGAAACGTCCGATAAGTTCAAAATTTCGACATCACACTCACCATAAAGCTGCCCTCCCCCCAACTCCAAGCACCCACCCCTTGTCTGTTACGGCTGTACAGAGAAACGACGAACCAATTCCAAATTTCACTCAGATCGACGTATCATTCACCAAACTGCTCATCCACCCTTCCCCAACCATCCGACCTCCGACAGTTACGTCTGTACATGCGACGGCCGACCAATTCCAAATTTCACTCAGATCGACGTATCATTCACCAAACTGCTCATCCACCCTTCCCCAACCATCCGACCTCCGACAGTTACGTCTGTACATGCGACGGCCGACCAATTCCAAATTTCACTCAGATCGACGTATCATTCACCAAACTGCTCATCCACCCTTCCCCAACTATCCGACCTCCGACAGTTACGTCTGTACTGCGACGGCCGACCAATTCCAAATTTCACTCAGATCGACGTATCATTCACCAAACTGCTCATCCACCCTTCCCCAACTATCCGACCTCCGACAGTTACGTCTGTACTGCGACGGCCGACCAATTCCAAATTTCACTCAGATCGACGTATCATTCACCAAACTGCTCATCCACCCTTCCCCAACTATCCGACCTCCGACAGTCACGTCTGTACATGCGACGGCCGACCAATTCCAAATTTCACTCAGATCGATATCGCAATCACCATATACCCCCCCCCCTCATTTTTTTTCTCAATCCACCCCCACCCCTGTGTCTACTACCGCTGCACATGAATCGTCCGAACAGTTCCAAATTTCCGAGCTTGTCAAATAGGAGGGGATTTTTTAAAAAAAATTCTTTTTCTGATATTAACAGTCTAAGGGGCTGCGCGCACTATCCCGTTTCGCCTGCTGCACAGCGTGCAAACGCAAAATTTTTGCTTGCTTGGCAAAGAGTTTACCGTGCTGCATGCCGCGCGAAAGATTGGTTGCATTGAACGGGTGGTTAAGTTTAACATGATGCGCGCAGGACCTAAGGGAGGTAACATACTAAGCCCGGTCAGACACAGTCAGATGCTTGCCTTCAACAAGTGCACACCAGACTTTCCTATATTTCCTTTGTAAATCCGGGAAGACCCCAGTATACTGAGCCCGGTCAGACACAGTCAGATTCTGTAGTTATTTCTTGGGTGTAAATTTTGGTGGCAGCATCTGGCAGTGTCTGACAGGGCTTAGTATGATACCCCCTTAAGTGAAACAGAATGTTTTAATGAGACCTCCCTCAGCGGCCAACTAGCTGTGACGTAAACTCAATGTGGTGTCGTCACCAACCAATTAGATGGCCGATCAAAATCAGCTGCTGCACGCAGGGGCCTCAGTGGCGTCTTGTGTGTGTGTGTGTGTGTGCTCGCCAAGGCTAACCAGATCCTGATTTCGCCCATGGTGTGGTGTCCCGATGTGCACGAGTACGGTGGCCTAGCGTGGTCTGCTAGGGGTGCGGGGGCAAGCCAAGAATTCAGCCCCTCCCCCCCCCCCCCCCCGGGACCCGTGGTCCGTTAACAGGTGGCAACATTTTGTTTGCCCTGTCATTTTGAAAAAACTGTGTAGAATATTCGAACACTGGGAGATTTTCTCTGTGTGTGTGTGTGGAGGAGGCGGGGGAGGGGGGGGGAGGGAGGAGTGCTATGATTTATTTATTATTACTACATTTTTTAAAAACTAGATGAGGTACCCGGCATTACCCGGGATAGACCTATGTTGCCACCCTTCTCTCTCTGATCTAGACAATAATCCACACCCTCGCTTCCGAAACCCATGCGCTATAGGGCACTACGCACCAATTGAACACTTACCAAATACAGTCTCCCCTTGCGGTGGGCTTATATTTTGTATTTTGTATACTTCTTTCATCCCACTTGGGAAATTTGCCTTAGTGTCTTTGCAGCTCAGTTACAACTGGAGCAGACACGTCGTCGCCGCAGTGCAGCGCCGGTCCACGGTTGTTGTTGTTGTTTTTTGGGAGGGGGTGGGGGAGTCGTAGGTATAAATGTTATTTAATTTTTCCTCGGGCAGCGGCTTGTTCAGTCCACTCTTCTCGATTTCCAACTGTCAAAGTACCTTTAATGTGCGTAACGTGCACACGGGCCCTCCGAATGCTTCGTCCTTATCCAAGAAGACCAAGCGCTCGATCCTACTTACCATAGGATCAGGGACAGGAAAATATGAGAAAAATCCCAAAATTCCAACACGCCTGCACCGACCGGGATTCGAACCCGGTACCTTCGGTATGAGAGGTGAGCAACTGGACCACAGTGTCCCCCCGGAGGGAGCACAACAAAACAGATCATTTTTACAACTTTTCTTAAAAATTGCCTGACACTCGAATAGACACACTAGGTCGATACAAAAGCGATTATGTTAGATTAGCTGACATTTTGAGAACATTCATTTTATAATTTCGAAACCGTCACTCAGATTGTGGCTCTGAGCAACAACAAAAAATGGTCAAAACATTACTGCAATGAATCACTTCAGCCACTACTTTTTTTCGCCCAGGTCAAACGCCCGTGTGGGCCCGGCCCACGTGATTTTTTTTTTTTTTCGTACTCACTTTACCAAATTCGGTAGCGGGGCAGCAACAGACCCTCAAACAAAGACAGTTCCAACACATCCCAGGGATTTTGGGTGACGTTCAGAGTCATATCAGGCACAGTCCAGAGATTGCAGCACCCATGGCCGTGTTCAATAGGACGAGAAATCCCTTAGCCGATGACCTGTGTTTGGGGGTGTGTTGCTGCCACGCTCCTGAATTTGGTAAAGTGAGCGCGAAAAAAAAATCAGCCGCCCTGCCCATGCTACGCCATTGCATGAGTGACCCACACCCACACATACACACACACATACAAAATCCCCATGTCCACCTGTGCCTAGAGAGACCAGGATAGATTAACTATAAAATTACGGTAAATCACAATAATGACAAGTTGTCAAATGTCCAGAAGGAAATTGCTCTGACAGCTCGCGTAATTCATTCACGTTGTCAATGGAAGGCTGGGGTGACCCAAGGGGTTGATTGACACAGTGCCAGAAACAGAAATATGCTTCCTTTATTGTCAAAATATTAGTATTAATTAGTATTATTTTTATCAGTTGAGGACTGAATACTATAATAAAGCTGTGTTTTCATGTGTACGGACACGGAAACGGCAACGAATCCGTCAAAAATCCGTCAAGAAGTAAAAAGATAGAGTGTTTCCTTGTGTTCGGAAACGGCTTGAAAAACGTTCTTTCTATTTCACTTCTTGGGGGGGGGGGGGGAGGGTTAACGTTTGCGTTGCGGTTTCCGTTTCGGTACTCAATTATGAAAACCCAGCTTTAGACTCTCTCCCTCCCCAATATGTACCTCAGTTTAAAACGTTAAAACAATGAATGCATTTTGTTTTAAAACGAAGAAGAACACCCCCCCCCCCTCCCCCGAACACAAAACATGAGCAGTTTGGGAGCATTTTCGCTAAACACATTTATGGGTCTGGCTCCACTATAGTAAGAATATTTGCGTACTATTTTCTGTCCATTTAACCTTTGTCACAAACAGCCCTCATTTCATCAGTTTTCTCAGAGAGATTATCCTTCTCATTTTTCTGTTTGTTTTTATTATGTTTTATTTCTGGTGCCAACAATAATAATTTTAAGCCTCCGAAACACGTAGTGCCAAATCGCTGGACGCCAAATTATGAAACTGCCCAAATGTGTTTTGTGCAGTTCGTTTAAGCTAAGTATTCTCTGCACTCCGTGGAGGAATTTTGTATTTTTTTTAAAGCAGGAATAAATTACGTCTATTTCAAATACTTATGACTAAAAATGTATTTAATAAAGAATTCATTTCAAGTAAAAATAACCTTTATTTTCCTTTCCCATAAAAGTTAATCCTTCGCTCTCACGCGGTTTCTGGGTAGAGTCAGTGACGTGACAAAGAAAGTTTGCTTCGTTTTCGTGCTTGGAAAATCTGGAAGGTTAATACAAATCTCTTTCGATATTTTGCTACAGTGACAGTTTACAGTAGCGGAAGAAGAAGAAGGGGAAAAAATTGGGGTTTTCCGGTAAACGCTGGGAAACTCGACACCGTCAGTCCGTCAGTGTACATCTATCGGACCAATCAGTCTGGGCAAACAGTGGACCCCAGGGGCCAGGGATTTCCATTCTGGGGCTGATTTAACACTGAGAAAAAAGTGTGTGTGAGGGGTAGGGGTGGGTGGTAAATATCGCTACCCAAGTGGTTAATGTGCTGGGTTTGGATTTATACATTTTTTTTAAAACAAAATTTTTTTTTTTTTTAATGAACTTTAGAAAAAACAACTATTTTTGTTCCTTTCTACCGCTTTTGGACTTAAAAGTCTTTTATGCTTCTTAATTACCCTTTTGCCAATGCAGTGGTCTTAGGAGAGAATAACTACAGTTTTCCAATGTATGTAAAAATCATAATTATATCTTGTATATTTCCTTAACTGATTGATATGTTCTATAATATCATAAAAACCACAGAAAAACTGTGGGGTCGCAGCAGGGCTATTAGCAAAGTCAAAATTGGGCAAAAAGAAAAGGTTGTATGTAGCGAATTTCCCCGCGTGAGAAATAAAACCCAAAACAATACAAAGCAGACTAAAGAGAAGACAGAAAATACACAAAATTTTCGGCTTTCGCCTAGCCTACTTGCCCCATGTCCCCAGTTCGCTCAAGTATTTCGGTATTATTTCAGCATAATGAACAAAACAAAAAGGGGGAGAATTTACTTTGGAAAAGTTGCCCGGAGTAAACCGGCGGGTCGGCAAAGGTTGGTTTGAGGTTTTTGTTTTCCCAAGATCACCGCTGCCCTTGGCATTTACATCTCTCTTTTCTCGCTGTTTGTTTGTCTTTTCTTTTGTTTCTTTCTTGTTTCCTGCCCTTCTTTTTCTTCCCCTCCTTCAACTCTTTCTTCTTCCTCTTCTTCTTAGCCCTCAAAAGGACATGTTTGATCTGGCGCTTAAAGAGACGGGCTATAGAAAGGGCTAGTGGTTAGAAATTCCTCAGGCGGAACGAGGCAGATGACAATCCTCAGAGGAATTCTTTCATTACATGTTTTGGCCTAGGTCCTCGATCTTACCTACTATAGGATCAGGGACAGGATTTTTCCCCCAAAGAAATTCCAAAATGCCTGAACCCACCGGGAATCGAACCCCGGTACCTTCGGCATGAGAGGCGAGCACCTTGCCTCTAGATCAACATGTCCCGTGCCCCGGGGAGTAAGGCGAAGATCCCTGCTTTCACGTTAGAGTGGGAAGTAGCGATGTGGTGATCTCAGCAAAGAAAGAAAAGTCCTACGTCATAATCCCTTTTATCCTTCTAATGTAATCCCATGAATCCCCTAATGTAATTAGCATTGATCAAACTTGAAAGCAATCAATGGACACTATCCAGGAGAACAGGCACATTTGCGTGTCATCGGTCTTACTTCTCACACGCTTACAAGCCTAATTACCCGACACGGCTTTGCCCGGGATATTCTGGCTTCCGCCCTCACAACCCCCCACCCTCCCTCTTTGTCCCCCCCCCCCTCCAACGCCAAAGCTGGTGCATGGTGAGCACTTCTAGTAAGGTCTCCTGTCCTATCGTTGTTGTTTTTTCCTATTCTAGATAAGATAAGATATGACTTTATTATCCGTCTCTCGTTTTGCTATTTCTTAGCATGTATCGACGTGCTTTCTCCAAACTCAAAGGTATTCTTAAACTCAGACCCCCCCCTCCCCCCCCCCCCTACGTTCAACAGCCTCTCCCAGATGGATTCTAACTAACCACATCTGCACATATTTTAGAAACCCCCACGATGCGCATCAGCGCCTTACACAGTGCTGTTTTTTGTTTCGCACCAAACTGAACGCTATTGAGAGGCACCAGCGAGTCAGTATGCATCAGAGAGGTTTGACTATTGGTCGCTTTGCACTGCGAGACACGGGAGGTGCCACGAAACCACTGTTAGCATGGAGCGGAAAGTAGGTCGCTGCGGTAATCAATGCCTGTTAGTGAATTTCCACGGGGCGTAAGAGCTTACAAACGGCTCTAAATAGTTTCAATCAGCCCAAAAATATGAATAAATCACAGAAAATAGGTATGCACATTATCTTTGGTGAAGGCGGTCTCTTTCAATTCTTCAATTTCTTGTTTACCGCAGGGACCTAGTTTCTCGATTTGGCGGAAGTGAGATCTCTCTACACTATAAATACATACTCTCTGGAGGTTCTCAGCTTGTACAAATGTTCTGGGTCAATGTCAAAGTGAAAAACAAAACTTCAACAAAAAAAAAAGGCATGTTTAAGAGACACCCCCTCCCCCCAACTCCTTGTTTTTACTTCTGCTGGAGATCCTTCCCCCCCCCCCAACCCCCCAGAAGATGTGTTTACGAGCCCCCTGAGGGTCATGAACCCCCAGGGTCGAAAAGTAGAAGTTCCTCTGTGCTGACATTACTTGGAATTCAGTAATTAGAATGTCTATTAAGGGATGTCTGGTGCCTCCCTTTCTCTGTCCCTCCATCCATCTCTCTCGTTTTCCGTCTGTCTCTTTCCTTTTCTCTCTCTGTCTCTCTTTTTCTCTCTCTCGCTCTTTCTTTCTTGCTTGCTCTCTCTGTCTCTCACACACAAACATATAAATACATCTCTCCCTTTTCTCTCTCTCTCTTTCTACCACAACTCTCTCTCTCTCTCGCTCTCATCTCTTTCTCTTTCTTTCTCTGTCTCTCTCTTGCTCTTTCTGTCTTGCTCTCTCTCTCAGACACACACACACACACACAAACACATATTTCCCTTCTCTCGCGCTCTCTGTCACGAGTGGAGTGAGTGCAATTAAGGGGATTGCTACAGAGCGGGTGTAGAGTAAGAATGGCTCACGGTAGACAAGTAAGATAAGCGTGCTGTCGTGAGTAGTGGGGGGGGGGGGTCTGAATGAGGCGAAAGCGCTGTATTACTATCACTGCAAGTTAGAAGGTCCTACGGAACGGACCTGTGAATAAGAGCCCATCGGGCAGACATAAGGGGAGCAGTCGAGAAGACTAGTGAGAGAGTCTTTCCAGTGATGACTGGTATGTAGAACATTGATTGATTATTATGATTGATGTATTATATTATATTCGTCTATTACCATGATGTAAATAAGTATATGTGAGGAATGTGGAAGTCCTTGATATTGGATATAGCAATGTGCGCCAGGAGCGATAGATGAAAGTGAGTTCATGGATTTGTAGCGCGAGTGAGTAGTGTGTACTCCGATGGAGGTGTGTTACCGTAAGATGTGTGGTGAGTGAAAGGTGAACTAGTGTGTGTACGCTTCATGGGTTGTAAGGAGAGGTGGAGTGAATAGAAATGGTAGGGTATTATACCAATGTAATGTTATTCTTGTAGGTGTCGAGGACGGGCCGCAGAGCCACCTCGATGAGCACAGGGGATAGGCCAGCATAGGGCCGGAGGCCACACATAGGCCAGAAGTGAGGCTGTCAGTGCAGGACAGTAGAGGCAGTCAGGCCACGGACAGGGACGTAGATATGAGCGTGAATGTGATAATGCACTATTGCCATGTTGAGGGGCTAGTGAACTAATACTGTACTGGTGGAATGATAATGTCTATTGAAATGATAATGTGTTATTGCCCTGCTGAGGTGCTAGGGGAATGCTAAGGTGTATGACAATAGGAAGGTGATATTGAGAGACTGCGGTGCCAGTAAATTATTAATGTGCTATTAAGACCCTGAGGGGAGAGGCTGAGGCCGAAGTGCCTTTAGGAGTAACTACCGGATTGTGGATCCGAGGGAGAGTGTGTGTGAGAATAAGGCCGTTGTACGGCAGTTGATTTCAATAATATAATGTATGTAATTGCGCTATTATCTGTATAATTATGTTTAATAAATGTGTGAGTCTGATGGATTGTTCTGTTAAGTGTTAACTTGTTTGTTCGTGATTGTTGTCCTGTCATAACTTATTACATCTCCCAGTCTGGGATTTGTGACACTCTCGCTCTCTCTCTCTCTCTATCACATCTCTCTCTCCCCTTTCTCTTTGTCCCTTACATCTCTCTCTCTCTCTCTCTCTCTCTCTCTCTCTCTGTATTTCGCTGTCCCACGCCCTCTCTCCCTTTGCCCTCTTTTATCTCCCCCCCCTCTCTCTCTCGCTTACCCCCACTGTCTGTCTGTTTGTCTTTCTATCTGTCTGTATTTCTCTCTTTCTCTGCCTGCATGTGTGTGTCTTTTTGCCTATCTGTCCGTCTTTTTTCTCTTTCTCTCCCCCCCCCCTCTCTCTCTCTCTCTCTCTCTTTCTTCTCTCTCTCTCTCGCTCTCTCTCTCCTCTCTCTGCACTTATTGTTACTTTTTATTTTTGTGATCGGACATTATCCCGGAAACAAATTCCATACATATTAAATTAACAAACCCCAAACCCATCTGACTGTAGTTTGACCGTATCTGATCTACATAACTTAATTACCATAACAACGCACGTGAGAATTTGCTGTGTACACAATAAAACATAGAGAAACATTAACATATCAGACCGAGACCATGATTATCATGCGTATTAATATTGTTCCCGTGGAGAAGTAAACCCATTCGCTAATGCCCCCCGGGGCCTACGTCTAAAAAGAACACTTGAATAAACGCAAATATGCAATAGGTCTCAGCAGTGCTGGGTGCAAAGGTTAAATGGGCAAACAAGACACGATCAAAAGGACAGGGGGACGCGGCAGTGTGTCATGTGACGATCTTCACTTTAACCTGCCTGTCCTCTCCTGTAGGACTCCAGAAGTTATGTCCTGTTGTCCTGGCGGTCCACTGTCTTGGGACTGTTTTAACTCAATACCTCTCTTTCTTCGAGCTGACTCGAGACAGGTTTGGATACGCCCGATCTAGTGAGACACACTTCTTTTCAGCATGGCCAATGCTTGAGACACCCTGTTAAACTCTATTGTTCACATCCCACACTATGACCGAGACAAAAGAGACTTGATTCCGTTTCCCATCAGCCGAACAATGACAAGAATTTGTATAAGTTTAAGCTGGAATACCACTCTTCCGACTGCGACTGCGGCGTTTACTATTTACTAACAAAGCCAAGATTCCATTCCACTTATCCGGATCCGGACCGGCTACGCCTGCAGCTGGTTTTCCATCGTCCGCGCATTTATTCGGAATGCTCTTTGTGACGTCGAGACCCACTGTAAGGTCATGTTTTCTTCAACTTTCAATACAGAAAAGAAGGCCAAGCCGGACGTCAGCTCCGCTTTGTAATATTCACAACCGAGCGTTTCGCTAGATGCAGCCGTGGAAGCAGCCTGACCGGATACGAGCGAATGGGATTCTAACCTTAGACTTCTAATTTCTCAGCTGTCAACAACAATGCATAGTGTATTGAAATTATTGATTATTTCTATGGAGATATTATTGGAAACCTAAAGACTCCTGACACCGGAAGTAACCAGGCGCGATGTTTTGTGAGGGAATTCTGCTACGGGATGTCCGGTGTCGACGCTGGATGCCTCAACAAAAGAATTATGCCAAAATGCTAGAGGGGAAATTTCAATACAGACCCCGGTATAAACAATATCCCAGGACAAAAATGTCAGGAAGATTAATTTGTTTAGACACCGGAAGGGTTCGGTTTTTTTTAGTGCCAAAGCGGGACATTTTTAAAAGAAAACGAAGACAACACAGAGAAGATGCACAGTGTGTGGAGATGGT
The DNA here is from genome assembly GCA_963931925.1 of Onchidella celtica. Lineage (NCBI taxonomy): Eukaryota > Metazoa > Mollusca > Gastropoda > Systellommatophora > Onchidiidae > Onchidella > Onchidella celtica. The sequence goes on from OZ007571.1 coordinate 71,038,638, forward strand.
AATTAATTGTAAAGAAAGGGAAAGGGGGCACAGAGGCTCTATAGTTGTACGCGAGAGAGAGAGAGAGAGAGAGAGAGGGGGGGGAAGAGAGAGAGAGAGAGAGAGAACGAGGAGAAACAGGGAGAGAGAAAGAGGGGGTGTAGAGGAGGGAGGGGGAGAAAAGAGAAACAGAGAGAGAGGGGGGAAGAAGGGAGAGAGAGAGAGAGAAAAGAGAGACAGAGAGAGAGGGGGGGAAGAAGGGAGAGAGAGAGTGATAGAGAGAGACAGAAAGAGAGACAGAGGGGCAGAGGGGGAAGAGAGGAAAGGGGGGGGGAGAAGAAGAGAGAAAAAGAAAGACAGAGCAACAGGGTGATACAGAGATGGATAGAGACAAACAGTCAGTCAGACAGACAGATAGACAGATAGTTAGAGAGAGAAAGAGAGAGAGACGAAGAGTGGGGCCCTACATTTGTACAGCCGCTCACGATGTATAGAGTAATGAAAAGTAAAAAAACAAATGATAAGTAATAAAAAGTAACATGAATTCAAAAATAATAAATCGTCCGTTCAATGCAAGAAGGGACCATCTCCAACTTCACACAGAAAGAGATGATCCGTTCTTGCACTGAGCCGACAAAATTAATATTGATAAAAAAAAAGGGCTGACTTCAAGAAGATGGAAAGTTTAGCGAGAACAAACAAAATGGTAGTTCCGGCAAACCAATCACTTCCAATAATTCCGGAACTTTTTGTCTATTCCGGGTGGTCGAAAACATCTGTTTCCCCGGGTCGTTCTCAACCTTTCAGCAAATAGAAAATTATTGAATTTCGTCTCCTCTGACGAAACCCCGTAGAGGACCAGCTGCCTGGCGAGGGTTAATAAAGACAGTAGGGAATAAATCTTCCGGGGCTAGATTGATTCACAAGATTTACGTTCAGACTGACACGAAGGTAAATTAGGAGTTGAAGAAAATCAAATTGGACTTAGTACTAATTTGACTTAATTAGTGATTTGTGGTCCTTGAGAAAGTCGGTATCGAGAACTACCTTCCTTTTCAATTAATGTTGAGGATCGAAGGCTCGAACGAGTTAAAACAACTCGACTACCTTATATAAAGAAACGAGAGCAAAGAACAGTTTTTTTCCGAGAAAGTTATAATTGTGGATGCCGAAGTTCATAAACATTACCAAAAATTGCAGAGAATCTGTGGGGTCTTAGCAAGACTTGAACCAAAGTCCAAAAATAAATATGAAAATCAAGACAAACTTTTGTGTAGCAAAGTCTCGCCTAATAAAAAATCCAGAAACGAGACAATAAAACATACAGGGAAAGGAGCTTTCGGTAAATGGACATTTAGGGGGAAAATGTAACAGTATCAAAAGAAAATTAAAGAAAGAAAGAAACTGTAAAATTCTCATAGTTTGCGCTCTATTTCATCGTTTCTGAATTATTTCTTACGCGAGCCTTTACTATCTACACCTTTTTCTTTTTGCGGTATTTTGAGTTCGTAGCCATTGCGTTAACTTAACTTTAACTCATTGTCTACGATAAGCCAAATATTTGGCTCGCGGATTTTCGCTTTGCTACTGAAAGCTGAATATTCGGCTCGAGTGGACACCGATTTTCGAACACTAATATCTAAGCCAATTTCTCGAAATACTGAATCCCATCCTGGTCCACTGATTTTCCTTTACTTTAATGTCTAATGTATTATGTCTTGTGTTGTACCGAGTGAAAGAAAAAACATCTTTGAACTGCTTTTAAATTTCAAACTGCATAGTGTTGCGAGTTCACGTCCACACCCACAAAAGTCACCGTAGGGATATAATGAGTTAAGCAAACACGTTAATCTGTTAACGCAGGAAATTGCAGAGAAAATAGTATTCATAAATACTGTTGGAGGCTTATTTGCATTAGTATTTGCTATAAAACGGACAGCCTGAACCCTACTGGTTCTCTCATCACTGGTGTCTTTCCGGTTTCTGGATGTGGAGGTCGTCAACAAAAGGGTAGTTAGTCGCTATGTAGTACAGATGAATCGTCATCATGAACCTACAACTTTTCGAAAAGTATGTTGTTACGGGGCCGTAGTATTTTACATTATAAGCTACAGATGAACAGTCAACACAGCTCAGTATTTTCTCTATTCGACTCTGTAATTACACTGCGGTCCCCTAAGGACAGAGAAAAGAAACTTTAAGTATTCAAACAAAACCACATTTGGCCACCTGGCGAAAATAGTGACTGGGTAAAATTGACGGCAGTCCTGGCTTATTTTGTGTTTAGTTCTCGCTGCTGATCTTGCATTCCTTGTTTTTTAAAGTATTCCTGCCGTTGTCCTTGGCAACAGTTCTACACTCAAACCAAAGATCTTGTCTGTTCCAATGGTAAACGTCTCCCCTTCAGGTTTTTTTCTTTGTTGGTGATTTTGGTGGATGGGTTTCGATTTTGTGAAAGTGCTGAGGGGATAGTCCAACATAAAACAAGAGAGGGGTGGGGGAGGGGAGAGAGAGAGAGAGAGAGAGAGAGAGAGAGGGGCAAACAAAATGGTAGACAGACACAGACAGACGACAGAGAGAGGGAGTGGGAGGGAAGGAGAGAGAGACAGAGAGTGGGCGGCTGGACAGACAGACAAATAGTCTGACAGACAGAAAGCCAGGCAAACAGACAGACAGAAAGGCAAAAAGACAGACAGACAGACATATAGACAGACAGATGGTGACGATGGGTCATGCTGCGTCCACTGACACGAATACATCTATCGTGCGTATCAATTCCCCAAACTTCCACGTACTTGCTGTTCATCTATTCATAACCATTCCCAGGACATAATCTGTGACAGGTGCTTTCATTAGGCCCATCTTCTCATTCCCACTGTCTCACCCTTGGCACCAGCCCGAGGTGCTAGTCCGACCTTGCCAGATCTGCCCCTACCCCTTCCTCTTTCAAGGCCGCTAGATCTCACCCACTGACAGTCCCTGACGAGCCTCCGATTCGGAAATCAATTCTCTCTTTTATCGATGTGGTCCTAGTTTTTCTTTCTTTCTTGCGTTCTCACTTTTTCTTTCGAACTTTTAGTTTTAGTTAATGATTTAGTTCATCATAATGTCCTTTCCTTTGTTTTTCTCTTCCCCTACTTTTGTTTTTTCTTTGATGTCAGCTTCTGTGACGCTCTACTGCCCACCAAGAGCCTTACGATCTTCTAATAATAAAACAATTTTGTGTGTTCCAGCTAAAAACTATAAATCATTTGGTGAACATTCATTTACACATTTTGGCCCAGTTGTATGGAACAAACTTCCAAAAGCTGTTCGCGAATCATCTAATTTGGAGATTTTTAAACGTAAACTAAAACATCATCTATTCTCACAGTGTTTCCAATAGGTGATAGAAAAAGAGAGAGTTCGTCATGAATGACAGCGTTCGGGGAGAGAGTGAGAGAGAGAGAGTGAGAGAGAGAAAGAGACAGAGAGAGAGACAGAGACAAACAGAGAGACAGAGAGAGAGGAAGGAAGGGGGAGAGAGTGAGAAAGGAAGAGAGAGTCATGTAAGGCGCATTGAGCATTGTTAATGGAAATGCGCAATAAAAATGTAATGTATTATTGTTAATATTATTATCATTATTATAATAATGACAATAATAATAATAGTATCAAAATAATAAAATCATAAAAATCATATTAATTATTAGTAATACGGTAGATTTACATAGCACACGTTCCCTGACGGCTCAAAGCGTTTTACTGAAAAAAAAAAAAAAAAAGAAGAATCCACTCCCATATGCATACATGCATACATACACAACTACACATGGCGCACGATCGGGTGGGCACAGCACATACACACACAACACACGCCCCGTTGACTAGACATGGCACAGAACATCCATCAACACTCAAGATACGTTGTAAATTGATCAATAATTGTTGTAATGTTTGTTGTTGTTGTTGTTGTGTGAATATGACAGTGATGAGACTTAACAGCTTGTTATATTATAAAATAACTATTTTCCCAGCTATAGCGAAATTCCATTTACAAGAGCTGTGTCACTTTAGTAAACAACAAAATTCTGCTATAGGTAGAATGCGCATATCCACCATCTTGTCTGTCCGGACCCACTTAAGGCGTCGCGAACCAATCGGCGGCGAGTTCACCACTGTAAGCAATGACACGTGTGTATACGCACATGGGAGAAGTTCGGTCAATTACTTCACTTCCTTTCTCTTGTTCACACGGATGGTAGGGAATCGGACCAGTTTGGATACATCCTTTCCACCCCTGTCACAACAGTCAACTGCAATGCAACCAGCAGGCATTTTAACTGCTTAGACATATCTCGAAGTTACACTCATCAGCTGATCCACCGGCCATCTTGTTTGGCGGAAGTACAAAACAAAAACTCTGTGACGTCATGCGCATTCTACTTATTCATCGCAATAAATTGATACAGATTTTTTTTTTTTTGTATTGGTGAAGTTCTCTATTTCTGTTCGATCCACCGATGGGTCCTGTACCGTCAGTGTCACAATTCCCACATTTTGTGGTTGAGAAAATGCATTTTAAGTTCATTCTTATGTAAACTTAATCCTTCATTTTCTTGAAACTTCAATTTTAGAGTAAGAGTGTTTTAAATAGCTCGAATTTACTTTTGAAGTGCGTAAAATCCATCTTCGGCTCGAGGCTTTGCCCCTTGGGACCTTGTTTCTGGATTCTGTCCGGGGTTAGGGCCTTGGCGGGCCCCTGGGCCCTTATTCCGACCATTAAAAAAAATTTCAGACTTTGATTTCCTGTCCAGGTTTCATCCCTTTCCATTTCATTTTCAGTTAGAACAAATCCTCTATGCTATCAGCAGGTGAAAAGACCATACAGAATTTTGGTGGCAGATGTACGCGGTTAACACTTGAGCTATGTGCTCTGTGCTCCGATGAAACTCCAGCCAATTGTGTTTTAATTTTCACAACGCACGTGTTCTGTTTGGTAAACAGGTCATTTTTTTTAGGGGGGGGGGGGGAGCATTTTTGTGTCATTCGTGTTTATTTCTATAGCATAAAAATGATTTTTTGCTCGTCGATTTGCCTCAGCGAACAGCTTGAAAATTGAGTGTTGAAACTCCAAGGAGCGTGTCTAATCCTAGCTCAGTTTACTTTCATTACTCGCTATGAGTTGCATGTCTGGTCATGAATGGGGAAAATCAATGCAACTCAACGTCCTACCATCCTGACATACAGGTGTCCAACTCAGGCTTAGTTGAAATTTTACACTTAACAGTTGATCAAATTAACATTTTAGAGAGTTTGAACAGATGGGCGACAGAGAAAAACCAGGACAATATTAATGGGCTTTTTGAGAGCATCCGAGCGGAGGAATGAGTGGCGAACCATGATCGTCGATATCTGTTCCAGATCCGGCACTTGAAGAAGAAAAAGAAGTCATGAATGCCAGGTGTGCTGTTAAATTAATTGAGAAAGTTAATTCTATATCATGCCTAGATCCATCTGGGCACCCAAAACAAACAACATAGTTGTGGGTAAAGATCAGCAAGTGTCCTGTCCCCTGTGCAAAACTCATTAACCCCAGGCGAGGGTTTGGGACAGTTTGAAAGGGCTGAAGTTTTAAAAAGCATACCAATACCATACGCGAAAAATACGTTCAGTTCAGTATTTCAATTAAATTAAATTTGTAGCATATTGTGAGTGCAGGCATGATGTACAACTACGCCCTTCAATTATCTACTGGGTGGATAAGATATCCTTAGAAAACTTCACAAAAACGAGTCATTATCTACGCTTATGCGGTTTTTGCGAAATAGTTCAACTTGTGCTCCAGAAATTTCTCGTATCTGTGGTAACTGTTTCTTTGTTGAATGTTCAGGGTTAGACTAAGACAGTGCGACATCTTTTCACTGGCCTTCAGCTATTTTTCCAAATTCGTTTTTGACAGAAGTTTAGCAATGTTTGGCTTTTAAGAGATGGCACTAATGTCGTAATGATGTGCTGTTCAAAATAGCGCAGTCCTGAATTGGAACCAGAGAGTATGTATTTGTAGAAAGCAATCACTTCTGCCAAACTCGAGAAACTAGGCGGTGGCGGTATTGAAACAGGCCGGCTTCACCGAAGATAGTGTGCATATCTGTTTACTGTGGTTTATTCATATTTTGGGGTTGATTGAAACTGTTTAGAGCCGTTTGTAAGCTCTTACTTTCCGTGGAAATGCACAAACGGGTATTGTCTGCCTCCGGACCTACTTTCCGCTCCATGCTAACGTTTCTCGAAGCTTCCCGTTTCTTGCGGTGCAACTAGACCAATAGAGTTTTCTCTCTATGCATAACCAGAGAGTATAGATGTATAGAGAGGTTTCACTATTGGTCCATTTGCAATGCGAGGCACGAGAGGCTCTGCGAAACCACTGTTAGCATGGAGCGGAAAGTAGGTCGCTGCCGTAAACAAAATTGGTTTGTGCATTTCTACGGGGCGTAAGAACTTATAAACGGATCTGTATAGTTTCAGTCAGCCCAAAAATATGAACAAACCACACTAAACACATGCACACTATCTTTGGTGAAGGCGGTCTCTTTCAATTTTCCAATTTCTTGTTTACCGCAGCGACCTATTTTCGCGATTTGGCGGAAGTGAGATCTCTCTATACATCTATACTCTCTGGCATAACACACTCTCTGGTTTGGCTTTTCAACGATGGCATTTATGATGGGCTGTTCAAACTAGTGCAGCTTTGAATTGGAAGCGAAGACGGGTCTTGACATTGAATAGATTTCAGAACTATGTTGTGCTTAGTTCAGGGAAAATCCGAAAATTACAAAAGGCGAGGTCAGCGATTCCGTAGGGAAATGGCAGAGTGAGGCAAAAATGGGAGCAGACCTCAGCAGCTCGAGATGTTGGCGTCATTTCTAATCCGAGTAATTAGTGAAGCTGGAGATTACAGTCTGTACCACTGAGAATAGGAAGAGGCAAATGATATTTTGAGGGAAATGAGAATATTTCTCTCTCTCTTTCTCTCTGTCTGTCTGTCTGTCTGTCTGTCTGTCTGTCTGTCTGTCTGTCTGTCTGTCTGTCTCTCTCTCTCTCTCTCTCTCTCTCTCTCTCTCTCTTTCTCTCTCTTTCTCTCTCTCTCTCTCTCTCTCTCTCTCTCTCTCTCTCTTTCTCTCTCTTTCTCTCTCTCTCTCTCTCTCTCTCTCTCTCTCTCTCTCTTTCTCTCTCTTTCTCTCTCTCTCTCTCTCTTTCTCTCTCTTTCTCTCTCTCTCTCTCTCTCTCTCTCTCTCTCTCTCTCTCTCTCTCTCTCTTTCTCTCTCTTTCTCTCTCTCTCTCTCTCTCTCTCTCTCTCTCTCTCTCTCTCTTTCTCTCTCTTTCTCTCTCTCTCTCTCTCTTCTCTCTCTCTCTCTCTCTCTCTCTCTCTCTCTTCTCTCTCTCTCTCTCTCTCTCTCTCTCTCTCTCTCTCTCTCTCTCTCTCTCTCTCTCTCTCTTTCTCTCTCTTTCTCTCTCTCTCATTTCTCTTATTTTACATGTTTCTTTTCATATGTGTCGATGTTTTATTCTTTTACAATCTGCTCCATTTTGTCTTTTTGTAATTGTGTTTTTTATTTATTTTATCTGTTGTGTTTAAGTTTTGCGTGTTTTTTTTGTTTTTTTTTGTTTCTTTTCTTTTGTGTTTTTTGTTTTGTTTCCAGTTTTTCAAGTCTAGACTGCCTTTCTCTCCATACACGTCTAGTCTGTCCACCATTTTTTTTTCAATAATTCTTCTCTTTTTCTCCCGTTCTATTCCTGCCTAAATATTTTTTCTCTTCTTTTTTTTCCCCCCAACCTCTTCCTCCACTCTTTCCTCAGGCCAGTTGTGTCTCTCTTTTTATACCTCCGTCTCCCTTCCTAACATTCTAAATTTGACTGATGTAAATCAGTAAATCACTTGCTCGACAGCTGATTGAATCCGTTCTTTGACAAAATTACTTTTTTTCCCCTTCCTTTTATTTCAAAGGTTTTACATCATACATATATAAATGAAGCCTAATTAGCCGGGCAAATACGGGACGGACATATCGACTACTTACGTTGACAGTATATCAATAAATCTTGCTGGCCGAAATCTGCAAGACAATTTTCTGATTCCATCAAGATAATCGATACATGCCAGTATTTTTTCTTTCACTCGGAAGAAGATTTTTTTTCAAAAATTACGCGCTGGTTCTGGTCTAGGTACTACAGTTTGTTTCCATTCGTTTTGTGGTTGTATGATAACAGAATTGTTATCTACATATACTACTAAAATTCCTATTCTGTTTATCTGTATGTTTATAACCTCAAATACACAGCCACCTCTGCACCTATAGGTAGAATGCGCATATCCACCATCTTGTCTGCCCGGACCCACTTAAGGCGTCGCGAACCAATCGGCGGCAAGTTCACTACTGTAAACAATTACACGTGTGTATACGCACATGGGAGACGTTCGGTCAAGTCTTTCACTTCCTTTCTCTTGTTTACACGAATGGTAGGGAATCGGACCAGTTTGGATACATCCTTTCCACCCCTGTCACAACAGTCAACTGCAATGCAACCAGCAGGCATTTTAACTGCTTAGACACATCTCGAAGTTACACTCATCAGCTGATCCACCGGCCATCTTGTTTGGCGGAAGTGCAAAACAAAAACACTCTGTGACGTCATGCGCATTCTACCTATACCACAGACTAATAAAATACCCAGACTGGATGATCCCATTGTGTGACGACACAAAACAGCGAAAGGTCATGAACCATCCGCTACATTAGGTTTACGCTAACGACCGACGCTTCAGCATAGCTACAATTTTGAATGATACCATTTTGACGCGCCTACTGAAGGCGGAAGTTTGGTTCCGCACCAAGAAATTAATACATGTACAACCAATCTTGACAAATAAAAAGAAATTTCTACTGCAGATAGAACTAGACTCGGAATTTCCCGAGCTACGGCCATGTTGATTATACGGTCGCCGCTCGGGAAAATCCGTAAAAAACGACACAGCCCGAAGCTCGTGTTTCCAGTCTGGTTAATTTATTAGTCTGTGACCTATACTAACCAAACTTTATGCGCAGGTTAGTTTGGGTCTGAAGTGGTGCAATAAACCAATTCATCGATATGTACAAGACATTGCAGTTAGATGTATACCATGGTTTACCAAGGTTCTAAGTGATGTTACCTCGTGTAACATTATAAGCTTGGTATTGAATTATGATGTTTATGTGATGATGCGATAGATATGTGTACCATGTAGGTGCTCGCTATGTGAAAGAGAATTTCCCATATGGGACAATAAAAGTGATCTTATCTTTTCTTATCTATCTGCTACTTGGTCGGGAATTGTACTTTTTTAACTTTGTTTCATTCACACTTTTTTCTTTGATTCACAGTTTTCACTTTTGCATCCCATTCGTTTCTCGTTCAAATGGTACAAAGAAACGACTAGACTGATATGAAATAATAATTATTAATATACAAAATATTATTGTCCGAAATACCAATGCACTCATGTTTTGAAATGCATGACCTTTCTGTCAAAGAGTGACCCATCAGGCCTCAGTGTTGCTTAGAACTGCATTAATTTTGTAAACACCGTACTGGTGAATAATTGCTATGTAAACTAAACTGTTCAGATCATGACACAAAAACGACGTGTCTTCTGCTTCATAGCCCCCTTGCTAAATCGCTAAATTGCTATGTTTTATACCTTGAAGGTTTCATCATCCAGGTAATCTCACTATTTTGCGTTTATTCTGAATCTCTTGATGTAGTTTTATCACGATAACTAAGTGTTATAGATTGACTTTTTTGTTGTTATTATGAAGCGCCTCTCAATTCTTTAGCAGAGCGAGTTAATGAGGACCTCATAGCGCTATCCTGTATCCACGCCGAATTCATGGCACGCTAGTGCAATTTGCCTATTAAATTTTATGTTCATTATTTTTATGGGAAATGTATATCAATCTGTAGTATTTTTGGGAGTTTTACATGGATAAATATTGGTGGATGAAATGTGTCAAGTCAAAATGTGGCAAAGAGAAAAAGTTGTATGCAGTAAAAACTTTGAGTAAGAAATTATACAGAAACGATACAATCAAACGCAAAGGATAAGGGAAGACAAATAACTTCGGGTGCTCCCTGAGTTAAGTCTGTCCTGCCTCGGTCTTAGCTTGAGAAGCGAACTGTACAGGTTAAACGGAACATCGCGCAGTGACGAGACTGAAATAAAGTTGTTTCACTAGTTCGGGCACGACAGAACTCTTGAGTTAGCTGCCAGAAAGAGAGATCTGGCGCATTGAGTCAAAACGAGAAGCAAAACAGTCTTGCCTCAGTGGGCCAACAGCCTTGGTTACCGGTCTGAGAAACTGGGTCATAAATATAGATGTTTAATAAGGGCTAGGCTGTGGTGTTAGGGGACAATAGTCAATCACAAAGCCGAATAGAGTTGCATTCACTGTCCATCCATAGCTTGTTGGGTAAAACACTACTGTCCTGAACAGCTGCTTAAACGAACTACATGACATCCTTAAATGCCCTCCAAGACTCCCGTGCTCCATTGCACTATGCTCACAAGTTCAAGTGTACCAAGTCCATGCAATTAGTTCCGGGCCGTGGCCTGCTTCTCTGCGTGTCTATACAGCGTATAGACCCATAGATTCTCGTGTGTGGGCACTTCATTATCCTGCCGAAGCGCTTAGTACATTGCGTAAAATGAGCATGTCGAGTATTGTGGCAGGGGGGGGGGGAGGGGGGGGGAGACATTTCTATGCATGGCATTGACGTAAGAAATGTGAGTGGATCTGGTAGAATCGGACTCAATCTGAAGTCCAAAATCCTGAGAAAAGCCCTCCGAAGCGGAGAAAATCTCCATGGAAATTGAGATTTGCTCCCAAATGAAAGATTAGCAATTTTTCTACATTCGGTTAAAATGTTTTGCTTGAAATCGTCAAAGCATGGAATCCAAAATAAATGCCGTTTTAATGTAGCCTAGATCTAGATAAATATACGGTTGCGCTTAGTACATGGAAAATTTGCAAGATATATCTTGCGCGGGTCGGCTAGTTGTATTATAAAGGAAGAAAGGTCCTCCATGTTACCACGAAAGGCTTTTAAAATGTTAACACCTAAATTCTACAAAATATCAGATTACGAATAGAAAGAGGGAAAGATATGCGTGCATATAATTATTTCAAAAGGTCTCGATGTTCACATTATTTTTAATGCTTTCGTTGATATTGAGCCACAACCACAGACTAATAAATCAACCAGACTGGAAATACAAACTTCGGGCTGGGTCGTTTTTTACAGAAGTTAATGAAATGCGGCCGTATAACCAACATGGCCGCCGCTCGGGAAATTCCGATTCTAGTTCTATCTTTTTATTTGTCAAGATTGGTTGTACATGTATTAATAATGCATTAACTTTCATTTTATTGTCTACAGCTGCCTTTTTTTTTATTGTAATAAATGATGACCGTATGGACTTTTAGCGACCGCTGCATTGTAGCAATGCTGAAGCGTCGGTCGCAACCGTAAACCTACAATGGCGGACCTTTCGCTATTTTGATACGTCACACAATGGGCTCATCCAGTCTGGGTATTTTATTAGTCTGTGACCACAACTGAGTTGAACAGAAGAAGGTGGAATGACATTTTGAACCGGAAAAAAAGACGCATTTTCTTCGAGTAGAATTAAAAAGTATGACAGGAAATTTCCTTCTGTGCCTCAATTTACACATTCCCGGACCGTAGGTGCCCATTATCTGATTTATATCGACCGAGCAGCTGGACGTGACGTCACGATATTGAGTTTCAACTGAGAGTATAGATGTAAATAATCTATACTCTCTGTTGAAACTAAATGTCATGACGTCACCATCCAACAGTCGACCTATCAAAATCGGCCAACGCCCGCCTAGGCGAAACAAATCCGAGTTAATGACCTTGCATCTTAGACAGGTCAAAATTAGGCCACGCGTCCTTACTGTAAATACCCAGTGTCTTGTTTCAATGTCAAGATCGATACTTTGTTTAACATAATATTTACAGTAAAGATTTTTATCATGTATATTTACAAAACTCACATTACAGTTTTATAATATATACATACCACGAACAAAAGGCAACGATTAGATGGAACAATGAGAACTGTCCATATTTCAACATCGAGAAAGGAGTCAGACAGGGTTGCATACTTTCACCTCATCTTTTCAATATTTATACTGAGCAGATCATGAGAAACGCAGACATAGAAGATATGGGAATAAAGATCGGAGGCCGAAACATCACAAACCTTCGCTACGCTGATGACACAGCTCTTATGTCAGATAACATCACCAGCATGAAAAGAGTGTTGCACAGAGTGGATGAAGCGGGCAAGACAGCAGGCCTACACCTAAATGCTAAGAAAACGAAAGTCATGCATACTGGAACAGGGCACCATGAACACCAGGAGATACTAGTAAACAAAACAGCACTAGAAAAAGTGACTGATTTCAAATACCTAGGATCACATAAATCGCAAGATGGAAGCTGCTCAAAGGACATAAAAACAAGGATAGGAATGGCAAAACACAAAATGGTTCAACTAAACAACATTTGGAAGGATAGAGGCACACCAACGGACCTCAAAGTGAACATACTTAAGTGCTTGATCTGGCCAGTCCTACTATATGGTTGTGAAGCCTGGACACTCAAAAAGCCGACAGGTGACAGGTGACTTGGCGCTGCTCAGTTTGGTCTGAAATGATGTTGTTCTCGAAGTGTTGGACTCCAGCTCTCACTGTGGACTTCCAAGCTGAACGGCCCTCTGCTAGTTCTTCCAAAGTTCCAGGGTTGATGTTACACTTTACCATGTTGTTCTTGCACTTGTCCTTGAATCTTAGCTTTGGTCTTCCACGCTGTCTGTCGCCTTGGGCCATTTCACCAAAAAGTAACTGCTTGGGGATCCTGCTGACGTCCATTCGTTTTACGTGACCTAGAAATCAAATAAGAAATATATCCTACGGTATTTGCCATATTGATGTATGAGCATTTCCACCTTTTCGAGAACATGAGGATTGAAGTTTAGTCGGCAAAAGGACTAAAATACATAAAGCATTACGCCACAAACACGTATCTTGAAAAGTTTGTAACCGATTGGAATGACACTTATACATTCGGTACTGACATTAGGAGTGAGACAACCACTTTCATGACAAAGCCTAAAAATCGGCAAAATGTCGCATACAACAATATGGCAAACACCCCTCGATATGACGGGCCATTTAAAAGAAAGAAAACTGGCACGATAAATCTCTCTCTCTCAAAAAAAAAAAGGTAATATGCATTGCATACACACGTATACTGTTTTTCTGTGAGGAAAATGTAAGATGATAAGCGGGGATCATTTTCTTTTCTTACAAAATTCGGCTAAATATTTCATATTTCATGGTAGGGTCCGTGCACGCAGGTTTTCATACACGTCCTTGCCTACCTCCTCTCCACCGACAAAACATTCCCGCCATCAATCATGGACACAAGATCAGCTTTTGTGCCCGGAAAATAATATTTTCATCTCTTTGTTGTGGTCTGAAAATCGTACACGCTGATTTTTGTATTCTCTCTCCCTCTCCCCTCCCTCTTTATCTCCCAGCCTCTCTTTATCTCCAGTCTTTTTTTTTAATCTCCTCCCTCCCTCTCCTCTCTCTCCCTCCCTCTTCCCCTTTCTCCTTTCTTTCTCCCTCTCTCTCCCGTTTCTCTCCCCCTCTCTCTCTCCCGTTTCTCTCCCCTCTCTCGCTCCTCTTTCTCTCTCTTCTCGCTCTCTCCCTCTCTCTTTATCTTCTCTCCTCTTCTCTCTCTCTCTCTCTCTTCCTCTCTCCCTCTCTCTCTCTTTAAGTCTATCTCTCCTTCTTCTCTCCCCCTCTCTCCCTCTCTCTCTCCTTAAGTCTATCTCTCCCTCTCTCTCTCTTCCTCTCTCTCTCTCTCTTTATCTCTCCCTCTTCTCTCTCTCTCTCTCTTCCTCTCTCCCTCTCTCTCTTTATCTCTCCCTCTTCTCTCTATCCTCCTCTCTCCCTCTCTCCGTCTCGCTCCCTCTCTCCCCCATACACACACTCACTCACTCACCTACACATAACATACACAAACAATTCATGATATTCAAAACTGCATGTGGCAAGATCTCTATTGATCTATCGCTGAAGTCCAGTATCTCCTTCTAGTTCTATATCTTCATCTAGTAATGTCAAGCACACGGAAACCTCCCTAATGCAGACACAACTAAATAATTAAACAGTCTGTAGAAAGCCCCCGCAGTCTAACTTGATGCTAAGTAGGCCTAACGACTTGAGAATGAATGAAAGTCTATGAATGTGGGCTCCACGTCAAACGAACCACTATTGGGTCCAACAACGAGGTCAGAGAGAGTACTTTCAACAAGACAGCAGAGCACCGTGAGCAGGGCCGTGTCCTGCCGTGTTTTGAAAAACTACCGTGTATGCCAATTTAAAGCTAAATTCACTTTTTTAACATCATTATAAAATGAAATACGCTCTATCTTTCTGTAGGGGTTCTAATTTTGTACGACTGAAGTTACAATAAATGGACATGAAGGTGTACTGACTGGCAACCGAGAACTGGGAAGAGATCCAATGGAAGACCAGCTAGAAGATGGCAGGATGACAGCAGAAAGCATGAGGGCACAACATGGCAGAGACAGGCAGAGGACAGAACCAGATGGAAGAAGACTGCGGAGGGCTACATCCTGCAGTGGACGAACAACACCTAGAAGAAGAAGAAGAACGGGAATTTCTTTTGATCATCCCAGAATTGAAATTTAGCAGAAAGTAAAATTGGGCGCAACACGAAATATTTTTTGTCTGCATTTTCTGTAAAAGTTGCATCTATAGGGTATTTCTTGAGAACAAAAGACGTATTAGGATATCTCCGAGCACAGCCCAACAATGGCGCCACTCCCTGGCCAGCATGTCTACGTCTGTCCAACGTAAATTTCCGTAGGATTGGTAGGACTATCTTAGGGGGCGGATTATAAACTTGACGTCAAGCCTACGTACTGGATTTCCGTAAGATTGCTGGCTGGGTCTCGGCCCCTTCATTCCCTTATTGACAAGACATTGACAAGACATTGACAAGGCATTGACAAGAGATTAACCCCAGAAATGCCGAAGGTAAAATAAAAACTTGAAAATGTATGTCATTGCTAAAGTCTTATTTATTTAATTAGACTTAGAATGAGGTACCGCGCACCAATTAACTGGTGCGATCTCACTAAAACGTCATGTCGTGACGCCACCATGCAACCACTCGGCCAATCAGCATCGACTGGTGCACACCTAGCCTAGGCTATGTCGTAAGCATTCTGCATATGTCCAGGTCGGGGTTAAAATATACACTGTAACTGTAATGCACACCATTACTAGAACTCGTGGCCCAAGTGACTCGACATGTCGGTCATACTCCTCAGCTCTTAGCTCTCGTGGGCACAGGCCCTGAGAGGGCCGATGTGATGTTCAATTATTCCACTATATCCCCGCCCTCCCAATCTCCGATCTTGAATTGTCGGTACAAACATGAACATGAAGTTACCTGGCATAAATATCATATTTTCAGATCGTCCCCCAAGTTCGAATTCTTGGTACGTATATGATTCTATGGGATTCCCCGGGTACAAAATACAATGTATAATATTTTTCAGACTCCACAACCCCTCCACAATAACATTTGATAATAAGGTATCGAATACCACGTGGTAAAACAATCGTAACTTCTTTTGTACACAGTTTTGAGGAGAAGCAACAAAAAAAAAAAAATCCCACAAAAACTAAGTAACTGTCTATATCATAATTTTTGGTTACAGTAAGCAAAAAAAAAAAAGTTATTTAATCACCAGTTTTCATAATTTAACATTCCCCCCACCCCTCACCCTCTTCCCCAGCTTATAACATTATAACACAAACTGCGGGTTGTCAAAAACTACAAGCGTGTCAAAATCTGACTTTTTTTTTTTAAAAGTCGGTTTACGATAGATTACCATGTGACCATTATTGTTCGCTAATTTAGCCATTTTATTCATAAAACAATTATTGTACTCACACAGACAGTGGCGGATCTACGGTTTTGGGACCCTGAAGCTTGAACTATTGTGGAGCCCCTTTCACAACCAGCAACAATAACGCAACATCCAAAATTCACTCATCAACACAAAAAAAAGTTTCTTTAGAGTCCTTCAGAGATTGGGGGCCCTGATGATTAAGCTTCATTAATTTCATAATAGATCTGCAACTGCACACAAAATGTACTCAGAACACAGACTAATGAATTAACAGGACTGGAAACACGAGCTTCGGGCTGTGTCGTATTTTACGGAATTTCCCGAGCGGCGGCCGTATAACCAACATGGCCGCCGCTCGGAAATTGCTATTCTAGTCCTATCTTTTTATTTGTCAAGATTGGCTGTACATGTAGATGCATTAACTTGCCTATCCTTTTATTTTATTGTCTACTTCTGCCTTTTTTTTATTGTTATAAATGATGACCGTTTGGGCTTTTAATTTTAGCGACCGCTGCATTGTGGCTATGCTGAAGCGTCAGTCGAACCGTAAACCTAAAATGGCGGACCTTTCGCTGTTTTGTGACGTCACACAATGGGATCATCCAGTCTGGGTATTTTATTAGTCTGTGACTCAGAACTCATAATCAATGTAATCCTCAATTGAGCGGACCCATCCCAGGAACATGATTACCCCGGCCCGAGAAACTGATCTCACATTTTGTTTTCTCATGAACGTTCACTTGGTGCAAACTGTGACATGTCCATGATTAGAAAAACAGGCTCGGTCTAAATTATTTAGTTTTCGCGAAACAAATGCCTATTTTTATCCGATGATCCCCTGCATAATTATGATGAACTCCACGGAAATTGAAACTGAGAGAAAAAATCGACGGTTTTTTGCAATAATGTTAAATTTTGCCGATTTTGAGGTTTTGTCATGAAATTGGTTCTCTTACTCCTAATTTCATTTTGTATAAGTGTCATGAGTGTATTTTTCATGGACATTTTATGCAAGTTTCTATTTTGAAGCGTATTGAACAGGACCTCGATTTTACGCAGCTCTTCAAACGTTCAGTCGCCAATTTCTAGGAAAGGCAAAACTGCATATAAAACAATATGGAAAATACCCGACGAAATGTCATAAAAGCCGCTGGTTCATATATTGAAAGTGAAAGGAGTACCATAAGAGGTACACAGCTGCAGTCGGGCACTATTTCATGTTCTGAAAGTTCATCATCGAGCCGCGCGTTAATTATAAAAGACATCCATCCAGGGGGCTAACTCTCCACGCAGGACAAAAATGTCTTGAAATGTCCTTGCTGTATGCCTCAAATGGAACTCCTGCTCATCCATGTATACATTTTTAATGCTTGCTGACTCAGAAATTATGATTCTTGTTTTGTTAACATGAAAACATTGGACAAAATATCTTGAGATCACAAGCTGGTAACTCGTTGCTCGGAGCTCGCATCAAACCAAGGACAACCTTGCGTTTTGTACAGTTCACGAATTAGTCCTCATGCCTGGTAACGCCGACCCTCTCACGAAAGCATTACAAGTGGGGGAAGGACCTAATTTTAGTGGACAAAAGAAAAAAAATATCCCACTTTAACTTGAAATGTATTCCTAATCTTAAATTTAAGTACATTTTGAGTTGTATAAATAAATCTTTGAAATGCTGCACTCAGTCTTAATCAATAGAAGAAAAACATTCCTTCTAAGAGTTAACTTTTATTTTTAATATTTGGCCAAAAAGAATTGCCATCATACTGTGAGAATGCATTTTTGGGTCTATCCATCTAGGCCCATTGCGAATGACGTCACAGAGTGTTTTAGTATTGTACTTCCGACACCCAAAATGGATGGTGGATAAGCTGACGAGTGTGACTTCGAGATATGTCTAAGCGGTTAAAATGCCTGCTGGTTGCATTGCAGTTGACTGTTATGTCAGGGGTGGAAAGGATGGATCCAAGCTGGTCAGATTCCCTACCATCCGTGTAAACTGTCACGAGTGGAGTGAGTGCAATTAAGGGGATTGCTACAGAGCGGGTGTAGAATAAGAAGAGCTCACGACAGACGGATAGGAAAAGACGTGAAAGGGGAAGAGTAAAAATAACTCATGCAGACAAGTGGGAAAAGCGTGCGTGTATGAGTGGTGTGGGGGTCTGAATGAGGCGAAAGCGATGTATTACTAGCACTGCAAGTTAGAAGGTCCTATGGAGCGGACCTGTGAATAAGAGCCCATCGGGCGGACATAAGGGAAGCAGTCGAGAAGACTAGTGAGACAGTCTTTCCAGTAATGACTGGTATGTAGAATGTGGATTGATTATTATGATTGATGTATTATATTATATTCGTCTATTACCATGATGTGAATAAGTATATGTGAGGAATGTGGAAGTCCTTGATATTGGATATAGCAATGTGCGCCACGAGCGATAGATGAAAGTGAGTTCATGGATTTGTAGCGCGAGTGAGTAGTGTGTACTCCGATGGAGGTGTGTTACCGTAAGATGTGTGGTGAGTGAAAGGTGAACTAGTGTGTGTACGCTTCATGGATTGTAAGGAGAGGTGGAGTGAATAGAAATGGTAGGGTATTATACCAATGTAATGTTATTCTTGTAGGTGTCGGGGACGGGCCGCAGAGCCACCTCGATGAGCACAGGGGATAGGCCAGCATAGGGCCGGAGGCCACACATAGGCCAGAAGTGAGGCTGTCAGTGCAGGACAGTAGAGGCACATAAAGTCGTGGCAGTCAGGCCACGGACAGGGACGTAGATATGAGAGTGAATGAGAGACTATATTGTTGCCATGTTGATAGGCTAGTGAACTGATACTATGTTGTTGCCATGTTGATAGGCTAGTGAACTGATACTATGTTGTTGCCATGTTGATGGCTATGGAAATAATAATGTGTTATTGCCCTGCTGAGGTGCTAGGGGAGTGCTACGGTGTATGACAATAGGAAGGGGATATTGAGAGACTGCGGTGCCAGTGAATTATTAATGTGCTATTAAGACCCTGAGGGGAGAGGCTGAGGCCGAAGTGCCTTTAGGAGTAACTACCGGATTGTGGATCCGAGGGAGAGTGTGTGTGAGAATAAGGCCGTTGTACGGCAGTCATTTCAATAATATAATGTATGTAATTGCGCTATTATATGTATAATTATGTTTAATAAATGTGTGAGTCTGATGGGTTGTTCTGTTAAGTGTTAACTTGTTTGTTCGTGATTGTTGTCCTGTCATAACTTATTACATCTCCCAGTCTGGGATTTGTGACATAAACAAAGGAAAGGAAGTGAAGGAATTGACCGAACATCTCCCATGTGCGTGAACACACGTGTCATTGTTAACTGTAGTGAACTTTTTTTTAGCTCACCGCCGATTGGTTCGCGACGCCTGAAGTGCTCGCAGTGCAAATCAGCTAACGAATGAAAATCAAGGCTACCATCGCCATGGTTAAGCGTCGGTCCTTACAACCAAAATGGCCGATATCTGCAACGGGCCTATAGGGTATGTACACTTGATTTTGGCGAATTCTGACCTACTCCCCTCACCTTCTTCCCTCCATGTGAGCTTTTTGTATGCTGAGGGGCAACCTCCTCCCCTCCCCATCCTCTCCGAGAGTAAGTACTTTCTGAATGCCGCCTGGTGAGGTTTTATGACAGGCCCAGCGATATAACCCCCACAGTTATTGATCTCAGCCCTAAATGCTATTAGTACACCGAGAGCAACTCTCACCTCAGAATCTACGTATTTAAAGGATGGCCCCTGGTGCAGTTTGGTGCTAGGACCAGCTTTGAGTTTGCAAAAATACGTCGACACGATAACGGTTTCACGGTACGAGGTAAAAGCAGGACGATTGGCAGAATAATTATAACAAAAACCATAGTATAGAAGGGGATCCAACCAGAAGTGTCCAACAATCACTCGCTTAGGACCATCGCTATACCAGCAAAACTACAGATTTCAGGCAAGGAACACAGTTACCCAGAGATCCAGGGAAGTGGATGTCTATGCATTATTTATGGTATAAATACCCGGGCGCCCGCAAGTTAAGTGTTTGGAAGCGCTGGCAAATCCGATCCTCAACAACATTTATACGGGCCGTTCAGTATTTACAAGAATCTAATATGCACTCAATGAAGTGGACGCAAATGGTGCGCTAAAGTCAACTTAGGGCGTCTGTGTTTATTATTTATGCCTTCCCTAATGTATTTGTTTGTCTATTTGTTTGTTTGCAGTTTTGGCTGTAGTTGTTGTCGTTGGTCATGGTAAATGTGTAGCCGCTGGATAAAATGCATTTTGGTGGTATGAAGATATCGGTATCACCAAATGAGTTATTCAAGGACCTTTCATTTGGTAAAAAAAAAATGTAAAAAACTGCTGTAATTTAGTCAGCAGAGAAGATAATGCCTATCAAAGACAGGAAATGGCACAACCACAGTTTTGAGAAAAACGCTTTTAAAGTTTCAGCTTTTAGTCAAAATTATTGATGGTGACGCGATTCATAGTCAATTTTGAGGCATTTACCCTTCTCAAACAGGATTATCATTTGGAAAAGGAATAGTAAAGAGGTTAAACTTTTCAAAAATACTGAAAACGCAAAATCGATATAATTGACCCTGTGATGCCTTTTAATGATTTTCTCGAATCGGGTAGTGCCGAGATGTGCCTCGTTTTGTAGGGCGGCTACACAAATGTCTTCTTTGTTCTCTGCATTTTTATCACTAAAATAGCGTCTTTGTAGATTCACATTACAATTTATTGCGACATTAGTTCTTGTTTGTTCTGTCTCCGTTTTCTGAAAAACTAGAGATCTTTTAGTATGTAGAAGAAGTATAACACATGCACTGCACACTTTGACACTTGTTCAAATGCGTTGTGATGATACTTAACATGCTTTATCACAGTTCCGATTTATTCTAACTCCTTATCACAATACTAACGCCACAAACGTTGACTGTCAAATTTCTCAGTTGTGCAAAAAGTGGAGTTGGAACAAACAAAAACTAAAGTCGTGATATGCACGTTTTAATTTCTTTTTTTCTAATTTTGTAATCACTGCTGCCTCCGCGGATATTTTCTTCTTTTTTCAAGGTGTATTTATAGGGACTTTTTTTTTCAAATCGAGTTCCGTGTTGTGAGGTTGATACATCGGCCATCATCTCTGCAAAAGGACGTCATGTCAATGCCGGATGTTCTGCTTTTCCAATAGTTTTGAGGATTAGGGCCAGGGTTATGGTTAGCTATTGTAGCCCTTTAAAAATTCGGTTTCGAATAATACTTTCAGCTTCAAAACATTGAAAATCGAATGCCCCTAGGTATTAGAGAGAGAGAGAGAGAGAGAGAGAGAGAGAGAGAGAGAGAGAGAGAGAGAGAGAGTGAGAGTGAGAGAGAGAGAGAGAGAGAGAGAGTGAGAGAGAGAGAGAGAGAGAGAGAGAGAGCGAGTAAGAGACAGAGAGAAAGAGTGAGAGAAAGCGTGAGAGAAAGTGAGAGAGAGAAAAATTACAATAGCCTTACTCACTTTCAACTAACTACAGCAACAAAACAAAACAAAAAAATGTTTATCGACAAAAAATGAACTTTGCGCGTAATATGTTTTAATATTGACTTCTCATATTAATGTAAAAAAAAACAACAACACAGCCTAGAATACAAATAGAGAGGATGTCAAAAAATGGATTTTTTAAAATTTCCTCCAAGGGTTTGCGTTAGAAATGCACAACCGCCCACGGTGCAAACAATGAGATGCCAAAACTTCCACAGGAACCTCGCGCTTTCTGCTGACACCCTCCCAATCACTCACGCATAGATCTCCGGTCAAACCCCCACGGGAATCATTCTTTGACCGTTCCCTGACCCCTCAAACTTAGTAGTCATCTATCAGCGAGTCGAAAAGGGCGTGTAGCGTCTCTCAAGACCCATCCAGCTGGCACCGAGATCGACTCCTCTGGACATATGGGATTTCTCAGATGTTGGTGCCCTCAATAACAAACATATTGGATTGGGCGTCGCCCCAGTCCCCTGAGGTCCCGACTGTCCGACGAAGACGGAGAACACGAAGAATGAAAATTGTACACAGCATTTCCGAGCGAGTTGGAGTTTGCGTTTTAGGTTTGGGTTTAACGGAGCGTTGGCCCGACAATAGTCACTTTGCTCCTTTCAAGGCTTTTTCTTTTCTTACTTTGGGTCAGTTTTCAGCTTTCAGTTTCCAGTTTGGGTTAGTTTTCAGCTTTTAGTTTCCAGAGTTTGGGTTAGTTTTCAGCTTTTAGTTTCCAGTTTGGGTTAGTTTTCAGCTTTCACTTTAAAATTTCGTATAGAACTATAAATAAGATCTAATACAAGTGAAATTAAAAATCTGAGGGGAAAAGGTCCGCAACTATAAAGTATGTCACCTGTCACCTGTCGGCTTCATCGTCATCGATGTTAGCTGCTACAGTGGATGTCACGACAAAATCTCCTCCACCCAATCCTGTCCTTAGCTTTCCTAGTTAGTTCACTTATTTCCAGCTGGCTGACTTTCTTGATGTTATCGTGATATGTAATGGGTGGTCTTCCTTGTTTTCTCTTTGTTTCTGTCTTTCCTTGAAGGATTGATATCATAAGGGCCGTGCTTTTGTTTCGGGCCGCGTGGCCGATGTATGCAAGTCTTCTTTTATTTATTTCAGGTGTTATTCTTCTGGTGGTGGCAAGCTGTTCTAAGATGCTTGTATTTGTTCTCCTTTCTGTCCAACTTATTCTGAGTAGCCTTCTGTAAAGCCACATTTCAGCTGCCTCCAATCTTGTTATGTCTGCGCCAAGAAAGAAAGGAGAAACCCCCACAATCTCGCAGCACCTCTTTTACCTGCCAGTACTGTAATAGGAGATGCTTATCCAACATCGGTAGGATAAGCCATGAGAGAAGCTGCGGGAGAAAGGAATGCATTTAGCTGCTGACCTTCGGTCAAGACGAAAAGAGCCAAGTGTGTGCATTACCGGGCTGGCACTTTGTTGTTGTTGTTCTTGTCTACACAGTTGGGAAACGAGTTCCATTGGATGTCGAGTAATAAAACCTCTCCTTTTACATTAATTTGCCCTGCCCATTCTTTCGTAATGTTTGATTAAATCAATATAACGACTGAGCCTGGTTTGCATGAACGGTCTTCGGGCAGGTCTAATTTTTTTCTGCCTTTTTTTGTTTGTTTTTGTCTGTCTGTCTTAGGAGTAAGATCTATGCCTTCTATTTTGAGAGAGACGGCTTTCTTTCCGAAGATAAAAATTATCTATCTTGGGTGGGGGAAAAAACAACAACTACTACTAAATAAAACAAAAGTTTTCATTTCATTATTAATATAAGTTGCGGCGTCCGGTGCTCATCCAAATACCCATGGGAACCATTATAAAACCCGCATCCATCAGCTTTGATGCAACGGAACACGTAATTCCGAATGTGCTGATGTATTTGTTTTCGCATCGTGATCCGATCCAAATTTTATATTTAGCGGCAGGTTCGTCGAGGAAAATGTCGGACCACCTTCTTCTTTTCAACTCAGTTGTGGCTCAATATCAACGAAAGAATTAAAAAATATAGTGAACATTGGTACATTTTGAAATACCTCTTTCTATGCGTAATCTCATATTTTGTAGAATTAAGGGATCAGCCGTTAAAAATTGCCCGGGCAAAATTGAAAATTGAAATTAATAGATTAAAAATTTATCCATATCATCCCCCCCCCCCTCCCCGCCCGCCAGAATTTATTATTCAGTATTAAATATATATTGTTATTAATAAATTAATATTCAAATATTATTTGAGTTGTATGTTGTGTGAACTGATGTGAGTTGTGAACTGCTGTGAGTTGTGAACTGTTGTGAGTTGTGAACTGCGCCTAACAGGCTGCGTTACAATTTGCTCTGAGATGTTGTTTCTGTAAAGCGCATAGAGCATTTTAAATTTTAAATGGATATGCGCTATATAAATGCTATACATTATTTATTATTTAAAAAGCCTTTTGTGATTACCGTACATGGAAGGCCTTAAATTACTTCCTTTATAATATGATGATTTAAAAGCCTACTTCCCCAAACATTCCAAACCATTATTTTGTCTTTAGCCAAATTACAGTTTCTCGTTTAAACTGCAACAATAGACAAGGAGGTAGCTTCATAACCGTAAGTTTAAAATCGGTAAAGGGGTATTTGCCCGAACATTAAGGGTAACCATTATTTTAACACTGTGGGTCTGTCAGGCATATTTTCCTGTGCCTGATCCTGTGGTAGATAAGACCGAGCCCCTAGTCTTCTCGGATAAGGACGAAAAATTCGGAGGGCCCATGTGTAGGCCTTCGCCGCGCACGTTTGGAAATCGAAAAGAGCAGGACGAACAAGGCCGCTGCCCGGGCAAAATTCTAAAAAACGAATCCCTACCACAACAAGAAAAATGAAACCAAGAAAAGGGAGGTGTAAATGCCAAGGGCAGAGAAATCTCCTACAATAAAGACCTAAATACTCTTGTGTTTTTTATTTGTCTTATTATTTATTTTTGTGTGTGTGTGTGTGTAAATAAAGAGAAAGACACAAGAGTCCATGACGTTGTCATTTGTTGTATCTAGAAGTAGTACTACTGGATAAATACAGCACGAAGAAATAACATCCCTTTCTCTCATATCTAACAGTTTCTCTTGACTTCAACCTCCCTCTCCGTCTGTTTTTTCAACGTTGCACGGAGGTAGATGGTGAAATTAATGAAGTCCGCGTAAGGGAGGTAAGGCTATTCTTATGTTGCACTAAGTTAAATAGACCGGAATTACGACCCTTCGTTGGTCTTCCCATTCATTTCACGACCGGGTGTTGGCCACCAACACACCCCAAAGGCTGGGCTCGCACATTCGACTTTGTTGAGTTTCTGTCTCTCTCTCTCTCTCTCTCTCTCTCTCTCTCTCTCTCTCTCTCTCTCTCTCTCTCTCTCTCTCTCTCTCTCTCACTCACACACACACACAGAGCAGTTTTACGAACAGATAAAAATTTGAAGCACCGTGCACGAGTTACTGAGAGATCGAAACTAAAAATTCCAATTCTGTCTCTCAGTTCACTCTGTGAACGATCATTTTCTTTTTGAAGCCCCACCACCTGTAATTTATTGTCTCAAAGCCTGAGACATAATATAGATAAAAACACTAAAATATTTAAAACACGCCAGAAAACATAGGCTACCTTTAGAATTGATGGAACGCAACCACAGCTGTTTTTGAATGTTGTGCCATGTTTAGCATGTTCTTTGCAATGGTGAACTAAATCAAAATGTGAGTTCAAGACTGGCTACAATGAACGTAGAGCTTGCATTTGAGAGAGATGAAGGGCAATTATAAATGTGTTATTTTTTTAAAATTGTTTTTATTACAGTGCGTCTACACCACAATTACCAAGCTGCAATAGTCAAAGAAACAAAACAACGACGCCGAATAAAACAGACCAGAAAATATAGGAATAGATCTAACAATAACAAGAATTAAAACACCGTGTATCTATTGTTGTGTCATAGCTTATCCTGGCGTGTTGCTATGTTGACACCAATCATGCAGTGAACAATGTGTGTAGGTTAGGGATAAAATCAGTTTCTTTACAAAACTTTACAAACGATTTTCTGATGTGGAAATAAAGTAAAACAGTTCTGAGGGGACTGAAAATCATGAAGTTCTTTTCGGTTTCCGCTATCCCCCTCCCCCTGCTCCTTACCCCCACCCCCACATTCCGTCTTTTCATGAAAGGTCTTGCCCACAAACATTAGGCGACTTATAACTCTCAACATGTAGCCTACAAATATACGTGAAATATACATGGCTTTTTTTTCGAACTTACTATACTCCATAGTTAATTCTGGTGTATTTCTATGATACACAATTTAGACGGAGGTGCTGGTACATCATGCAATAACCGCCTCGGGCTCTTAACACGGTCTGTAGATAATAATTATAGTTATTATCGTGACCATCGTGTAAATCATTGCTTACTTTTACATCCCCGAGAATCTTCTCCTCTTCTCTATTCAGTTCTGCCCTTTCAAATCAATAATCAGAACTTTGTTTCTCATAAGCCTTTGCCTACTCAAGTCGCTTCACCCGCCCCTCCCTTATATAGTCACAAATCAGCTGATGATAATGTGCAGTAGATCGAAGAAGGACCCAATAATGATGGACGTGATCGATTGATTCACCCAAATATGCCAAGTTGTCATAGTTAGAAATTATTAACTTGCTAAAAAAAAAAAAAACACAACAGGAGTACCCTTTAAATTCAAACATCTATTTTAAATACTTTAATTTCTTGAAGAATTCTATTTGAGACTAGGATTTTGAGTTTAATGTACGATCTAACAGCCATACTTCAGATTTTAGTCAGCTTCACTAAAAATTAATTTGTAATAATCAAATATTTCTGTGTCCTTTACCTGGCTGATAGAACACAGCTTCCGGTTGTTGTGTTGAGACGATGGTAGGTGTATGATTGTGAATTTGATTGTTGGTTGTAAATTAAGGCGTGGCAAATTAGCCGATTAGATCTAGCTCTAATTATGTTTTTTTTTTTTTCAGTTTGCTTCGTAGGTATTGTTTCAGTTTCATAAATTATAAATATTTAGGGATACCAATATGTCGATCTGAAACCTAATCTAGAATCTAGAGTCTAGATCTAGATCTAGTCTAGTCTACCCCAGACGTCCAGAGTTTAGATATTGATGCCTAGTGGAGAGGGTAGTGGTATGGAGACAGAGCTATCGCCTGATCTACTTAGGATTCATCAAGATCTAGACTAGATATCTAGATCTATCTAGATTCTAGATCTACACATTTTAGGAAAGAAGCTACAATTTTTTTTTACAAATTTTTTTTTCAACTTTCATCTTCAGCAATGACAGCATTGGATATTCTGTTTATGATATTCATGACATCATAAATTTGACAATGGCAACTGCTGAGCACGAAGAGGGTAAAGCAGATTCCAGTCGAGGAATTCTTGAACGATCCCCAGACTTGCAGCAAAAGGTAAAATATAAAAAACTTGCTGAGAAATAGTTATGTAGAAAAGTGTCAAAGTCTTAGGCCTACTTCAGGAGCATTTCTATATTTTGCCTGCGTGATTTGGGTTTGGCTGAAACATTGCATCTTATTCCGCTATATAATTTCAATGAATGCCAACACCACACAGAACTTGCTCTTGGCAGTTGGGGAAATTAAATTTTTTTTTTTTTTTTTTGTATTATTTTTTTGACAGGTTGACACAACAAGTCGGTGCTGAACTCTTAGAAATCTAATGATGAATGTGCCAAAATGAATGGCCTCTTGCTTAGCAAATGCTCAATTTTCTGCCGTTTTGCATTTTTTCACAATTTTAGTGGAATTCTTCCATGAAGAATAAATTAGGAAGATGCAGTGCCAGTATCATGAGTATGCAGCTTCTGTAAGCTTGTGGTCAAATTTGTTTTAGTTTTAGTGTCTCTAGTCTAAGTTTAAATGGCAGTGAGTAAGTTTGTTGGAATATATTGCTTAGCAATTTGTGAGTGACAAAATATCTTTTAAAAACAGTGTGCCCCCCCCCCCCCCCCCAATTTTAACATTGCATTTTGCAATCTCTAAGGTAAACTGTGTAGCCTATGTTCTCCTCCGAGTGGCCTGACACAAAATGCATTAAATTCAGACCTTGCATTTGATGAATTCTTTTCAGCAACTTGCTGGAGCAACTTTAGAAGCCAAACCAAACAAAGATGGCCTTGCTGTGAAAAGGGGAATGAAAGGAAAGCCTAAACCTTTATATTTCTGGAACAGTGCAGATGTCAACAAGTGGTTGAGGAAACATGGTGGGCTGTACTATGAATTGTATGGAGAATTGTTGAGCAAGCACGACATTACAGGTTGGTCATATTCACTTCTCCTAGCATGAAGGTAAGACATTGGCATTGGGAAAATCATTGTGATCTTAAAACCTCCAGGATGAAGAAATTTATTAAATATTTCCTGATCATGGTCTGTGTGGAATGTCTTACTGTGGAGAATTAGAGAAGGTGACAGTTTAAACTCCTTCAAGTCGAAACTAAAAACTGATCTTTTGAATCGAATCATCTTCAAATGAGTTGAAATCTGTTTTATGTAAGTGTATTTTTAGTGAGTTGTGTTTTTGTCAGTTGGATTTTTTTGTTTTTTTAAAAATTTAGGCTCAGCTCCTACTTTAATAATGTGAAGTACGCATTATTATTAGGTATCCCAAACCGCCTGCCTCGGGCATGCGAAATATGCCTCTCGTACTTGAAATTCGAGTGTTTTCACCCAATCGTAACTCTTTCTAATTTAATAGGATCACAAAGACCTAATATCAAATTAAAGCTTATTTTCTGCTGTATAATGACATACTATTAGTAATATTATTATTATTGTAAAATTGCAAGCTTGATTATTTTTCTACTACTTAGTTCTAGTAGTAGCAAACTGATGATAACAAGGGTGAGTTTTTGTGGGATGAGAATAATAACTATGTTCATCTCAAGGAAGAGATGTTTGTTTCTACTCAACATGTCAGCCAGGTGGCATATGAATCAAGTGATGAAGTATGTCTGAATTTTAGTTTTATTAGTCCAAGTGACAGTACGAAATACTTAAATGCAGAGGGATTAAGTCTAGTCCAAGAGTTTGGAAAAAGCAACCAGATAGTATATTATAATGGATACTGTCAGAATTTTAGTATAATTGTTAAGGTAAGCAACAATCGTAAAAATTGGAGAACTACTTGATGGTCATGAAATTAGTGCCTAGAAAATCACATCGAAATGGTTTCCAGCACATAGGTGTCTGTGAGAGAATTTTATGTGAAATTGTGATTTCAGTTTTTTAATGAATATTTGACAGCAGGTACTAATTTGCATATATCTCTATGCTTCAGGTCGTACACTGATCAGGATGAATGACATTAAACTGGAGAAGATTGGTATTCTGGATGCAACACACAGGTACTGGAGTTTCCAAATTTTATGGCATCCAAGTCAGCTTTTATACAGTCAATAATACAGTTTCCCCTTTTCAAATGTTAGGGGTATTCATGTCTTTTCAAGCAGAAGTCTAGTGGTCTAAAATTTCTTGGATGAAAAGGGGTGTATGTGTACAAACAGACCCATTATTTACCATAGTAAAACATGTTATATTATTTAGAATATTATTAACTCTTTCCCTACAGTACAACGCACACTATGTCGCATGCTTCTTTAGTGGCAGCCAGTACAACGCAGCCTACAATGTGATGTTGTAAAGTATTCCTTGACCACTATACTGGAAATTAACATCCCGTGACGTTGAACGTTAAAAACGGAATTCTTGAAAAAGTTCCTTTGTCCTAGCATGTCCAGTGATACCACATGAGCAATGTGTATAGTTCAGACAGCTGTTGTGTAGTGTAAGACGATCTCTGTTTACAATACAAATGCACAGTACAGTATGGCATATAACCTCAGGGGGTGCTCCATCCAGACATGGAGTGCTGGCCCGTAGGGAGAGTTATGACACAGCCAATTTGACCCGAGATGGTGGCTCTACACACTCAAAGGGTTAATCCATTTGTAAGTAAGTAAGATGAACTTGTTGAAAGTGAGAGATGAACATGTTACCACTACAATGTTGGTTTATCATCCCATAGGCATGACTTAATGCAGTTCATCCTGAAGCTTCGACTTAAACACGAGATGCCTGATCTTAGAAATCTCAACCAGAGAGGTAAGAGTGACAGTTGGAGAGGTTTCAGAGTGATTTGTCAACATGTTGCGACTCGTTTACATTGTGTAAATGAAATTACAATTTACTGTTTCTGTACAGGGTGTGAACAAAACCATCACCTGTGGGGACATGACTGCCCGTTATGTCAGTGTATTCAACTCTCTTTTACAGAGAAGCCAAAAAAATTCAATGGAGGTTAAAATCAGATAAGATAAGATTAATAAGAATTGCTTTGTTGTCCCATGAGGGAAATTCTCTTCCACAAAGTGTTGAAGAGCATATACATGGTACACACATCTTACCCATCATTATATAAACATATATCACAACTCAATAAACTCAATAACAGGCTTACAATAACAGGCTGATATGCTGGATAGAAATGCAGACCAGATGCATTTCTAACTTCCATAAAATGTTCTTGAATTTGGTGTCAAATCAGAAATTTGGGAACCTCAAGGTATAGTTTGCTATGAACAGTACACCTGACATTTCAAGTTCAACTCATTTATATTTTTACTGCATTGTAAAGAGGTCTGTGATTAGCAGTGTTTCCCCAAATCTGTAGAGATATTTTATGGTTTTATTTTCCAGGAATTATTTGTTATGAGAATGAAGATGTCATAGTGTGCCTTAGAACATCGAATAGGTTTGCATTCGTTGTCCATTTGTTTTTCATTCTCTCTTGGTTTTTAATTTTAAGAATGGTTGCTTTGATGTTGTTGTTTTTTTTAACCTATTAGGTTCTGGTTTTGAACTGAAGCTGCCTGAGGCCCGTCAGTCATCCATTGACAAATCAGTTCTAGAAAAGTTCCCGGGGACAAAATGAGGTCAAGACCCGGTCACAAATGAGAATGTTTGGAGAACACTTTCACGGTGTCAGGGCTGGAGGCTGCTCCTTGTGAAATGGATCATGTTGATGTTTTTTCCACATACATCTTCGACTTGTTACTGCTGTGACTTGCTTGAAATTCAGGCATTGTGAAGAAAATTTCAGGCACTGAACTGCCATATGAAATCTGTTGACAGTTGAGCTTTCTAATCTCTTTAACCTGCCAAATTCTCTCTCTCAGAATTTGTGTTGTTAATCTGAAGAATGAGTTATTTCATGAGGAAACACTACATGGAAGTATATATGGCGAAAGCAAAAGAAATTGTTGTACCAATCTATCTTCGCCATGGAGGGGTCTTGATCATAAAGCAAAAGAATTTGTTATACCAATCTATCTTCGCCATGGAGAGGTCTTGATCATTTTGTGTAATCTTCATGTTATATGCCCACAGGATTGGGAGGAGAACATTTTGAGATATATCTCTAACCCCTGTCATGAATTGAAACATGCCAAATGTATTCACACAATTGCAGGTGACAACTTTTTTTTTTTCCCCAAAATTATATGAACTGTTTGAAGGAATTTTATTTTTGTCTGTTGCTTAAGGGGAGAAAACACTGCCCTTTTGTGGTCATGTGCAATAACTTGGGAAATGGTACTTTCTTCATGAGTGGCATTTTCCTTCTCACCTATTTTTTTTTCTTTTCTTTTTACTTCTTTGTCATTCTTCAAAATAAATTGTACAAGGACAGTAGAATGTATAATCTTTCAGTATTTAGCCAGTCCTAAATATTAACTCTGATGTTTGTAAAAATGATTTGTTGAATTGCATGTTACTGTAAATTCAGGAAGATGTCACCTATGAGGTTTTATTTCCATCCAATGATATTTATGCACTCAGTCAGATCACTGAAAAGTTTTACAATCAATATTTTATTTCGTAAATTTTGGTTTTTTGCCCTTGTTTTTACTCAAATGTCAGTAGGTTTTCTTGAATTGTGTAGTTGAGTTCATTCCAAATGGGATTTTTTAATTCAGTTTTTTATCCAATCAAACTAATCAAAGAACATTTTTTAAGTTTCTTCATATTATATAGTTTAGACTTCTGTTTGTTCAGAAACAGTGTGCAACAAAGAAAATGATTTTATGATATGTGTAAGAAAGTGAAAACATGAAATTTCTGCATCCTTTATGTCGAGGGGCTCCTGGTATTGTCATTTTACTCAGTCTGAAATCAAGAATGAGCCAAAGTAACTAATTTATATGGACAAAAAAAAAAAGACTTGAAATTCACAGAGAGCAAGATTACAGGAGATCTTCAGAGGAAGTGAATCCTCACAGGTATTATGGGAATCCGCGTCTTTGCACCCTATTGGCGCCAAACCACAACCAGGTCATAAATCTGGGTGTTCTCTTGTGTTGTTTTTTCTGTTTTTGGTGGTTGGGTTGGGTTCTTGTTGAATTTGAATAATGACTTAGTGTTGGAACATGAAAAGTTAACAATAGAATTATAGTGCATTCAGAGTGGATAAAAGCAACTTACGCTCATATTATGTTGAAATCTGGAGTAAACTGTATTTCCTTTCAGCTCATTCAGAGTAATAAGTCCGTTTTCTATTGGTTCACCACCCATATGTAAATTTCACATTTATATTTTTTTAGTTTCAGCTTTGTACATGAGTACTGTACATAAGTACTCTGAATGCATCACTGGCCTACCATTTATATTTATATTTATTTGTATTACTTCTTTAATCCCATTTGGGAAATTTGCCTTAGTGTCATTGCTGCCAAATTGCAATTGGAGCAGACAGGTCGTCGCCACAGTGGAGCGCTGGTCAGCATTGGGGGGGGGAGT
Source organism: Onchidella celtica (assembly GCA_963931925.1). Classification (NCBI taxonomy): domain Eukaryota; kingdom Metazoa; phylum Mollusca; class Gastropoda; order Systellommatophora; family Onchidiidae; genus Onchidella; species Onchidella celtica. The sequence goes on from OZ007571.1 coordinate 71,071,100, forward strand.
TAAGGATAAGTTTTTTTATTTAATTTTACCCAGGCAGTGACCTATTGATCCTGCTCTTCTCGATTTCCAACTGCCAAGGTATCTTTAACGGGCTCAGTCCTACCTACCATAGGATCAAGGACAGGAAAACATGCGGAAAATTCCAACATGCCTGCATCAACCGAGATTTGAACCCGGTACCTTCAGCACGAGAGGCAAGCACCTTGCCTCTACGCTATTATGTTTCGTAAAATTCAAGGACCCACAAAATGCCTTGTATACTCTGAATGCACTGTGAGTAAAGTTCATGGAAAGTTCAGAATGACAGTTTCCACAAAGGATATTCATAGTTTTATTGCCCTTCCTTGTCATGTTACAGGTAATTCTCTCTTCTCAAGCAAGGCTTGCCTTATCCATCCACTCTCATATTTTATTGCACGATCATGATCTTGCTTTCCCTTAATATCTTGTATGGTCTCCTGGGTGCATGTCGTGGCAATATCCAATTACACATTGCTTTGTTACAATTTTCTTTCTACATAAAACAAGTGCTTGGAATTACGTGTTTTCTCCACTATGGTGATATTGATGACATCAACCAGTGTTGTCATTATTTAACCAGATGTGCTGGAAACCTCCGGGTTTGCATTCATCAATATCAGCTGATGTGAATACATGTATATGTACTCTATATATGCATCATTCTGTTAAAAATGTCCATATTTATTTAATCATTTTGTTAGGGATAACAAAAGAGTATTTTTAGTGGTGCCAGTAGCTTTGAATGCACTATCAACAGCTGAAATGATATCTTTCTTTAGTCTAGGTGTAGAGGGTGAAGGATAGAGGATCTTGTCAGCAGTACCATTTTGGTATTATATCTGTATTTGCACAAAGCATTTTATACTTACAGGTGATGAATGACTTAGTCATCCGGACTTGTCATATTATAATGAGTTTCGACCTTTTAAGGATCTAGGTATCTTTCTTTTATCAGTCCTTCTCCAGTTGGAAAGTTTTGAATTTCTTCCTCCGAGGACTTGTAATTTTACTGATTTTGAGACACATACAAAGCCATGTACCTCAGTTGTCGATCAGGAGAAAACCGGAGTTGTCCAGAGTTGCTGGTTTATAGGCCCATTGCGAATGACGTCACAGTGTTTTTGTTTTGTACTTCCAACACCCGAAATGGCGGGTGGATCAGCTGACGAGTGTAACTTCGAGATATGTCTAAGCGGTTAAAATGCGTGCTGGTTGCATTGCAGTTGACTGTTATCACAGGGGTGGAAAGGATGGATCCAAGCTGGTCAGATTCTCTACCATCCGTGTAAACAAAGGAAAGGAAGTGAAGGAATTGACCGAACGTCTCCCATGTGCGTGTACACACGTGTCATTGTATACTGTAGTGAACTTTTTTTTCAGCTCGCCGTCGATTGGTTCGCGATGCCTGAAGTGCTTGCAGTGCAAATCAGCTAACGAATGAAAATCAATGCTACCATCGCCATGGTTATGCGTCAGTCCTTACAACTAAAACGGCCGATATCAGCAATGGGCCTATACTTAATTGTTTTTGAATGGGATACAAATGGGGCTATGATAACAATAGTTCTTTTCTCTATCCAGAAGATTCAGAAATGGAAGGTCATAAAAAAAAATTTCAAAAACATGAAAGGGGCAGAGCAGCTGTTACCGTGCCAACATGTTGGTAAACCCAACTTCAGACAAACTCGGACCTTTTTTATGTTTTTGATGGACATGCATACTGGAACAGGGCACCATGAACACCAGGAGATACTAGTAAACAAAACAGCACTAGAAAAAGTGACTGATTTCAAATACCTAGGATCACATAAATCGCAAGATGGAAGCTGCTCAAAGGACATAAAAACAAGGATAGGAATGGCAAAACACAAAATGGTTCAACTAAACAACATTTGGAAGGATAGAGGCACACCAACGGACCTCAAAGTGAACATACTTAAGTGCTTGATCTGGCCAGTCCTACTATACGGTTGTGAAGCCTGGACACTCAAAAAGGCAGACATAACAAGATTGGAGGCAGCTGAAATGTGGCTTTACAGAAGGCTACTCAGAATAAGTTGGACAGAAAGGAGAACAAATACAAGCATCTTAGAACAGCTTGGCACCACCAGAAGAATAACACCTGAAATAAATAAAAGAAGACTTGCATACATCGGCCACGCGGCCCGAAACAAAAGCACGGCCCTTATGATATCAATCCTTCAAGGAAAGACAGAAACAAAGAGAAAACAAGGAAGACCACCCATTACATATCACGATAACATCAAGAAAGTCAGCCAGCTGGAAATAAGTGAACTAACTAGGAAAGCTAAGGACAGGATTGGGTGGAGGAGATTTTGTCGTGACATCCACTGTAGCAGCTAACATCGATGACGATGAAGCCGACAGGTGATGGACAGAATTATCCAAGTTTGTGATATATTTTTAAAAATTTTGTTCATCTCTGTTTTTCCTTCTTACTTACATTTTTCATTTAGTTTGAGCCAGTTTCTGGAACTGATTATTTCATCATACATGGTGAGCATGGCAAAGGGCACTATTTTGGTAAAAACTGATGTTTTAGTGGATTATGACCCCTCAGTATCTCTTCTATATATATTCAAAATGTTGTCTATAAATCAAATGCCTAAATGAGTTAAAAAGGACTCCATAATAATAATATGACCCAATTTTACTTAATTACCCATTTCACCACTTGCATCAGTGATATTTTAGGTATCGGAACCAAAATAAAACAATTTTGCAAGTGTATTTGGTAAATTATCTACTTTATGTTCAAATTACTCATGTTTTGAGGTTTTTCAAGCAAATATTCTACTGTTCTATGTTCTCATTCATGTTTTAATTTGTAACTACCTAAAGTGTTTATTTGTAACTTGTGATTTGCTCCAGAATCTGATGTAGAAATTGTGTTTGTAAATTATTGAAGTGCCACTCCCACTAACCAGGTGTTCTGCTGATGGACTGCCACTGGGGGGGTCAGAGAGAAAGTGCCTTTATAATCAGTTGTTCTGCCTTCATTTTCTCAGTATCATTAGCTTATTATAGATAGTCAAAACATGAATTGTATGGCTGGCCCTATCATGAAATCACACACCCGTAGAACAAAACTCATTTTTTTTTTGCCAATTATGAGAACTCTTTGTTGGAGGAATTTTTATTTTTTTCGCTGATTAAGGGAGGCATGCAGTATTTCCTCGCAAACCAGGAAGACTTTCTTAGATAAAAATCACCACTTTTCAGAAGACTCTAAAACATGTTTTATTCCTGTTTGTGTATGTCATACAGAAGAACTATTTACTCCAGACGATTCCTGAAAACAGGAAGCAGCTATCGTCTCATAACTCAGCAAGTAATATTTGCAAGGTGAAAAAACTGTAACGGATCAGATTTTCAAGTTTTTAAAGATTTATATTTTACAGTCTTCCTGGACAGAGTTGATTTGAAATATTGATTAAACATGTACTTAAGATAAAGAATGTGTTTCAGATAAATCACTTTTTTTTTCTGCTGCTGTAAAATTTACCTTGTTGGCATGTTTGCAGTTTTATGATAGGGCCAGCAATGTGTTGACACTTCCGTGGTATACATTATTACACACTGTACCCTCTAAGCTTGTAGTTGGTATTGTGGGGGGGAAAGGGAGGGTCGGGAGTTCCTTCATTAATGGTTTCCATTGATAGCATTCCTCTTGCAAACCATGAAAAATGTGAGAGAGATATTTGAGTATGTGAATGGTCGTGACATCCAACACATTCCCATTTTTGCCTTCATTTTCTTGCCCGTAGTATTTCTCTCAGACTAAAGCTTTACCTTTCCTGCCAGTATGAAAGATTTGTTGTCCAATACTCATTCATAGTCGGCATGGTCTCTTCCTTCTTACTGATGTATTTTTAATGCCTCGGAAGTAGTGTAGTACATGTATTTACTTTTTAGCTCCTTAATTTTTATCATGAACCACATGGTAAACAAACCAAATGATTGTAACTCGGTTTTCAGAAATTTGTCAGGAGAAGCAAAAAACCAAATAACTTTCTTTTTCAGACTTAATAGTTATATTTTTAAAAAATGCTGCCATTATCCGCCAACATTATCGGTGGATATTACCGGGTCTATCCACCAACAATATCGGCCTGGATTCATCTGCCGTGGACTAAATTTATACCAAAAAAAATTTTTTAAAATGACCGGATATATTACCTATTGTTGTTTTTGGATTAAAACAAAAAACCGATTGATTCCTAATAAAAAAGACTTGTATAAAAGAAAAATAAAAAATACTCAGCTGAGAATTGGACCACGGTCACCCAAATGACAGGCAAAGGTGCTAACCACTATGCTATTGCGGACCACCCTGTATAATTTTGAAGGAATGTTTCCACAATAAACATCAATAAACCAATTATTGGCGGACAAACACTTTGTTTAAAAAAAAAAAGATTTCAACCGTCCGTTTTCAGAATTGAACCCCCAACTTACAACACTACACAACCCACGGGCTGTCTAGGTCTATAAATATGCCAATTGTCTCAAATTTTTGCAAAAAATGGAGTTTGGATAGTTTACCAAGCAGCCCATGATATATTTTGCCCATCAGACAGAAGGCATTTTGTAGAATGTAATGAACAAAGAGCCTGTTTTAACAAGATATTGGACTTGCAATGTACATGTACCAATCACAATGAGATTTTCAAAATGATGCATGTTATAAGGTTTTTATTGGCTTTTGAAGACGTGTCATTGTGGCACTTTTGGTTGACTGGTCACTGGTTCATGAACACATATTCTTCAGTTTTCAGTTCTCTGACTGTAAGATTTTAATCAAGACAAGCGAGAGCATTTGAAAGGTATCCAATAAGTAATCATGGGTGTGACATAATATGCAGTGTAGTCGTTACAAAACAACAATAGTATCATTTAGATATGGAAAGGTTTGTTCTTTGTTTGATTTATTTATTGATGGTCTGGATTTTAAACTGTAATTGAGAAAGACATGAAAAAAGAATGGTGATTTCCATTCTGAAACACTTATGATGCATTTTCTTATTGTGTGTGCAAATTACATTTCATGCATGGAGAATCAGTTTTCAAAGACATGTACAAATTCTTTCTTTCATTATAGCAGAGCAAGTTCTGTATTTGTTAGTATTGACTAACATAATCAACAGCTGTTACACAATTTTATTAAAGCCAATTTTACTGTAATTACAATTTCTACATTTTCATTTGTAAACTTCATAGGTCATTAAGATACATTGTTTTTGATATGCTATGAAAGGTCTGAAAAAGTATTTTGTATGAGTGTGATGAGTAGATGATGCAAGGTGGCATTTTGTGATTGCATTCCAGAGAGTTCGTGATTTGCATGTCTGGCTTTCCGCATGGTTAACAAAATGTATGCCCATGATTTTTCTTAGGAAATGAACATTGTTTTTAAAATTTGAGTCTTTGCAGGGAGGGGAGGGAGGGTGTATTCTGATCGGATTAGACCAGAGCTTTCCAGGGCCAGGGTGAAAAGTAAAAGAAAAAGAAAGCTAAATGTTATATGATTTTTTTGTTTGTTTGTTGTTGTCCATCTGTCAGTAGTGTTAATAATTGAAAATGCTTTTATTCTCCCTCCCAAATCACATCCAAACTATTGGAAAACAGTTCATTAACCTATGTGGAGGTGACCAGACCCAGAGGCAACTTAAGCCTCTGCGATACTACAACAAATTGTTTCTTGGAACTTGATATATTACTTCTCCCCCAACTTCATTTTACTTTGACCTGCAAGAGATAAAGTGAATTCTGCTGTTCAGTTCATATGTGACCCATCAAGTTCTGACCACTACTGGCAATCTGACACTACGGTCAGTGATTATATCTTAATACAGCACGATCAACAGAATATTTACCTAAAATTGTTCACAGCTACATAGGTTGATGATGTGTTTGATGTTCTAGTATTGCCATTGGAGTCCTTCCAGTTATTTCAGCATAATGGAATTGATTTGATAGCTTTTTTATTATCAGTAGACAGATTCATTTTTAAAATTCTTTCTGTAATATCCACTGATTGTTATCGGTGACTGCAAACTTGTCATGATATTTTGTATAGCATTATTAATAATAATGTCTTTTTTGTTGTTGACGTGTTTTTCACTAGAAATTCTGGTGATGGGTTTCCAGGTAATTCTCTCTGTCTTTTCAGACTGTGATTTACGTATAAGTTTTGTTTTTTTTAAAAAACAAATTGCAGTATGATGTATATTTCAATCACTCTAGTTGGACATATGAAATAGAATTTTTTTTTTTTTTTTAGCTGTTCCATTGGCTATTGCTCTGAATTTGAGGTGATATCTCAAATTTTGACTTCTCCAGATTGAATTTAGAAGTCCCGAAGTCTGATGTCCATCATACCACCATTTCTCATTCCAGTTATGAAGATGTGTTGTTTTAACTATCAAATTTATTAATTTACTCTCTGAATTTCATTTCTTCATTTTGTATCGGTCGGTGTTGCATTCATTTTTTCTTTTGTTTCAAAATGGCCTTATCATATGTATATGACAGTGATTTTTTGTTTTCGTTTTTAAACAATTTATTTTACAAGTCTTTTGTATAACTTTATTTAATTTTATACACTCTTGATGTAGAACTGAGATGGTGTTTACTTTGTCCATCACTGACTACTTTCAAGGCAAGCGTGCGATAATTGGCATTCGACACTATCCTGCTGTGTCATCGCAGTTTCAGCAATTATGACATTCAAGGCTTCATAAAACTTTTGTACTCATCCACAAAACTCTTTTCAGATACGCAAAACAATGTTTGAGAATTTTACCAATATGATGAAATTCATATAGAACTATTTACATGTAATTCTGTTTGTGAACTTTAGAAGCTCTGAATACAAAACATAAATAAAGTACCCAAATATACTGTGAAAGGTGCAAAGTCAGAAAATGGCTGTTATTGTGCTGATGTGTTGAAATAAAAATGCAAACTCAAACTCAGACCTGGCAAGTTTCTCCCAAAGTTTCTCGTATCAAGGTCATTGGTGTTATATATTTCAATCCTCATGCCAGGAGCTATTTTAAAACAGCTTTTTCACTCAGTGAGTTAACTTTGTGTCCTGTGCATCAAACTGGATTGGATTTTGTTGATCTTAATTTTTTTTTTTTTTTACCTGACATATATCTATCTTAATAAAGACTTTTTGTCACTATTAAATGTTATATGAACAAGTGACACTATTTTTTCAATACAAGCATTTTAAAATTTAAACAAAAACAGTAAAACATTGGTGGCTTACCCCTGTTCTCATAGTCAATTCGTACGGTCATTTTACAGTAAAAATACCAAAATCACAGCCAGATACCATTGGCAAAGCCCAGGTTGTTTCAGGGGGATAACGCTGAATTCAACTTGAATTGTATTAAGAGAAAATTTCAAATTGCCAATGTTGGAAAATAAAAGTCGCATCCTTTGTCGGGCATGTGGCAGATTTGGGAAAGAAGGTTCAGTTTTAATTACCTTCATACAAATGTGGAAATCCTTTTTTTATTGAGCCTGTATGAAGTACATTATATACATGTACAATTATGATCACATTATTCCCATGCTGGGTGTCCCCTGCAACAATATAATAATTACATGTATGTCAAATTATGTCTTTATATACTTGGGATAAGTTGGGCAAACAGAATTTCTTAGTATGATGTTTGAATCATCCACCTGATATCTGTGTTAGTACCACTGCCAGTTTGATGTCATTGTGAGAAACTAGAAACATTCTTCATGCTTATGAATTACAAATTGAAACAAGTGCAATAAACATAGATCTATAAAATTTTCAGGATATCTTTTTGTTTCTTGATGTGTATGTTTTGCATGTAAATAGACATGTATGTCATCACTGCCCTGTGAAAGGCATCTGAGCATGAGGGCTACCAGACAGTTCATATATAGTACTGCAGTAAAAGAAATCTGCCAATAGGAAAATGTAATAATCCAACAGAATCATTATGGTATAAGTCACCATATCTCAAAAGTGTCAAAAATGACTTCTGCCGTTAGCATAAAGTTCTTTTACATTAAGCAAGGTATAGCGACACCAATGCCATACTTTTTCACAGTACGTAAAGTAAGAAAATAAAAAATTAAAGTCAATTTCAAATGTGTTTTTATTATAATTTATCTCAAGTGTTAAATCATTATGACAGAAACAAATACTTATCACACATATATGATGAATTTTCTGTTGCATGCACGGCTTCTGATTAAATTTCCTGTAGCAGAAGGAAAATTTTAATGAAATAAAGCACTTGATGGGTTTTAACAAATTGAAGCTGTAAAAAGTGTATTAAATGAAAGATGATTACACTGAGCAAGATAATGTCTCTGATATGGCTGTTCACTGTACAAAATGAAGAAGTTGGTCTCTACAATCAATGTAGGCCTGCTATACCTATGTTCACCTGGACTCCTAAACAAACAATAAAGATCAGTGAGTGTGCTGTCCTTTAGGCAAAGGACATTTACCCGGGACTGTTATTATTAGGAAAGGACAAAGCAGAGAAACATCTCCAGCGAAATAGGACTGTGCAGATGGCGATGGCTGGGTCACACACTACGGAAGCCCCAGGATAGCACGGTAAGGAAGTCACTGCTCTGGAACCCATAGGGAAACAGGAAGAGGGGCAGGCCACGAACAACATGGAGGAGGATATGAAGAGAGGTGGCTACACATGGAATGAGTTGTCAAGGATCACCCAGGATAGAGACAAATGGAAGGCTGTCGTTTGTGGCCTATACCCTGTAGAGTAGGGTGAAAGGGCGATGAATGAAGAAGCTATTATTAGAGTCGGGCAGCTTGAAAGAGCGCAAGTGCAAAATTATATCTAGTATAATAAAAAAAAAAAACCCCGCACCAGCCTACAAACTTTAGTAAACTTTAGTCAAAACCTGCAGACTTTTCTTGGCAACATTTGTTGCTGAAATTTTGCACAAAAATAAAAAACAACTTCGGCTAATCGTTTTTGCTGTTCTTTTTTAGATTTGGAGACTTGAATTAATAGTGGGGAAGTATTTTTTTGACTTTCTATTGCATCGCTAATTTCTCCCACAATCCATTTTTTTCCATGAACACATGACCTTATCACTTCCTGTGATGTGTTCACTATCAAACACACTGACCTGTAAGCAAAAATATTGCCATTTCATGGGGGTCTGACGGGGATGCGTCAAAATGCGCAGAATGACCTTTCTAACACAAACAACAACAAAAGAAACCTAAAGGAACAGGCAAGGTGAAGCAGATCCGTGATAACCACCCAAAACTGAAACTGATAAAAATATTTCTCCTGGGCAGGGCCGGGTAACTCAGCTAGTCATGTATGAAAAAAACACTTTGCTCACTATCTCAGTTTCAGATCTATGTACATATGTGACTTTGGCAAGATATAGAACGAAGCCTATCAATTTTCCACTGGGAGCCACAAAAAAAAAGTATTTGTTCCGCCCTCCTTTTCATCTGGTACGGTATTGAGCAAATCCAAAACTATAAGATTCTATCACAGCTTGATTGTAAACTGGTCAGTATTGAAGTAGAAAGAAATGTCTTTCAAATAATTTGAACAGTTTCCATAAATTAAGATTCAAGTCATGTAACAAGAAGACACAATGAGATAAATGAAAGATTCTGTGTGGGGTAAGAAAACTGCAAATTCTGGTCACCTTATCTTTCTGATTTCTCATAAATTTACAAATATTTCAAGTGCATTTTGAGGGGTATTTCCCATCTTCTTGAATGCCACATTTTTTACAAATTTTGAGGTTTTGTCATGAAAGTGGTTCATTATGTTTAAATGTCATTCCAATCGTTTTTAAGATATGTGTCTGTGAGGTAATGTTTTGTGTGTTTTCGCCCTTTTCCTGAGCAAACTTCAATCCCCATTTTGTCGAAAAGACAAAAACGCACATATACAACAGTGTGGCAAATACCCGATGATTTAATCTCTGGTCTAATTGTGCAAAGTGTCATTAAAATTCAAAGCACAAACTCTCATGACATAACTTACATACATATATATAATGTATCACATAACTTACATACATGTATAATGTATCACATCACCACACATATTGAAACAGAACATACTCAGAAATAGATGGCCAGTGGAATGTTCTTATTGAAAATCAATTTTCATTCTGTTTTTATCTAGAATCTGGCAACTCCCATTTCTCCGCCATGTTTTGGAGAAAGACTACTCACCAGCACAAAAATTTTACAGGTAATATGAAAACTTTTGTGTTGCACTCCACTTCACACTTTGTTCAATTTCCATTTTGCGGCGACCAAAAGAAACTGCCAGCTAACCAGGGTTCATACAAAGTCTTGAAAACTAATTTTAAGGACTTTTTAAGGACTTCCTAAGGACTCACAGTAAACAAATTAAGGACATGTGTGCATGTGATCAAGAAAAGTTCAGTTATTTCAAAGTACCAATTATCCAGTGTGCAATTGGAAGATCTGAATCTCAAATGTTTCAATTGAAACACAAATTTTTAATTTTAAGGACTTTTTAAGGACTTAGACATCATTTTCAGAATTTAAGTACTTGAGTACTTATTTTTTCCTTTATGAAAATTAAGGACTTTTAAGGACCTGTGTGAACCCTGGTATCAGTGGTACAAAATTACAATTCTGATGGGAAGATAAAGCATACAGAACAGTGGTTCTCAACCTTTTTCAGGCAATCACCCCCATAGGCCCCTAATTTGCTTTCACAGGCCCCCTCCCCCAAGGCTGACTGTGTATAGTGTGTAAACATAAAGGAGTGGTCATTCTGCCGGTGTCTAGTTTGTGGATCTAAGCCTGACCAAGACAGTGGTCAATTGCTGTGCAATTTTCCAAGCTTACACATCAGATTAGCGTTCACTCCTTGAGAAAGAAATTGCAATGCGATTTAATTTAATGACGGCAACAAAGCAGAGAGAAAACTTTTCTCTTGATATTAAGGCAAAATTAATTGAAGAGGTGGATAGGGATGTAAAAAACAAGGCTCAAAAATGTAGAGAAAACTGAATTTCTTCCAGCACTCTGTACACTATCTTAAAAGACCAAGAGAACATCTTGGCCGCTTGCCGAGAGGAAACTTAGAGCATAACTGAAAAAGAAAGCCAACAACAGCGTTAGAGGATTTTGCCAGCGCACTGTTCAATCATGAGAGATCTCAAAACATGCCGGTTCACATGGAGAAAGGAGAGGCGCTAACTAAAAACCTGGGCCTGATACTAGTGACAGATTTCAAGATGAGCGGTGGACGGTTCAATAGATTTAAACTTTGTCATGGTACAACATCATGACCTCCGTGTGGCTGGGGCTGTAGAAGATGTCAGGATGTTAAGAGCCGAACATCTAATGAAAGAATCCACTCTTTCTCTGAAGATCGTCATCTGCCTTGCTCCACCTGAGGGGTTTCTTACTACTGAAATCTGTTTGTGGTGAAGCTGCATTGGTGCCAACTGAAACATCAATTTACAGGCGAGAAAATGAACTGCAGAAAATTCTGACTGAATATTCCTGTCTGGATATTTTTAATGCCAAAGAAACATGACCTTTTTACACGTGTCTGCGCAACAAGACACTGGCTGCAAAAGATGAAAGATGCACTGAACAAAAACTACCAAAAGAGAGTATTTCCATCCTTCTTGGAGCGGACATGGATGGTTCTGGAGGTCCAAAAATTTTTTTTGCCACCATTTATCCCCGCGCTATTGATATTTTGTCCCGCAAAAAAGTTAAACTGTGAAAAGAGCATTAAAAGAGCAACTGCCGAAAAACACTGTTAACTGGAAATTCACAAGTTGGTACTCCCTGTCTTTTGTTCCGCATACTTTTTGTTGTGCAGATCTAATCCACGCCACAGTCTGTTGGTGCAGCTCTGTCCTTTGCATTTGAGTGATAGATCCAGCACCCACAAAGACAGAGAACATGATGAAACATCGAATTTCACCGTTTTCATGAGTGATTTTCTGTTGGATTTATTACACGTGAAGCCTGTGTGATGAAATTTCAAGATAGCGTCAGTGATACTATAGTAGCCTCTTTAATTTTCACGCCATTGTTCAAATAAAAGTAGAGAACTAGACTCTAGATCTAGATCTACACTAACACTAAATCTAGAACCAAGCATAAAGAGACTTTGTCAGCATAGTACAATGTCCGAGTCGCATACTTTTCAAAATGTAACTTAGACTAAGTAGTCCAAACTGCCCCGCTGAAGGGGCGAAATACCGTTTTGGCATAATTTTAGGCCAGCATTACAAGGCTACTACTGCTGTGAGTTTATGTAAACTGGCATGTATCCTACATCAAAATAAAGTTCAAGTCTTCCTCTGTCAAAGTACATTATCTTTTGTATTGTTTAATGTGTGTAGCCACATGTTTTTATTGCTTGAACAAGACACAGTCCTGCTGTTTTCGCCCTGCGTCGCACATACCGATTTGACCCCCTCAAGATGGCAGCTCATCCTCGTCATTCATACCCATCATAATCACAGCTTTAGGACAGATTCCTGATGGTATTATTGACATGCCTTTGTGTATCTTTGATTCATCTGTCACATTCTCATATGACACATGCTTGTGGGAAAAAGTTCAGGAAATTTTTTGTGGTCTGGTTCCATCCCTGGTCCATGCCGGAGAGTCCAGTTATCAAGGAAAGTAATTGTGACAAGCATTATATTTACATGAGTGGTTTCCCTCTGACTTGGTCTGATAACGGAACCTCGCTTGGAATGAGAGTTTTGTGCTGGTCCCGTGAACACTGTTGTATCCGAGTTTCACTGTAGATCTTTTCTGTTCATAAAACCCATCTACACATGCTGTTGAACAAGTCAGTGTATTTGCCACCAGATTATCCTCCATAATATTCATGACTAGCCTCCCCTTAAATCGTTTTCACCCCCTTGTCATCCTTTTCTTCCCTTTTGCCCCTAAGGAGACAATGTCGCCCATGTTGAGAACCACTGACATAGAATACATACGATGTTAAAAAATATTTTGACCTAGGCTGGTGCGTACTGTCATTTCCCATAGCATGGCAGCTCTATTGAACATTACTTTTCAGTAACTAGTTTTCTTTTTGAATTATACTCTTCCAGCTTTGAGGGTAAACTGGCTTCAAATGTCTGAAACTCAGCATCACCCAGCAAGCATTTCATGATCTCCTTGAGAAAGTCATCACAGTCGCCGTAGACTCGAGCTCCCAATTGATGTCCATCTGTGTCCAGTTTCAGACTCTCCTCATCTCTGTCTGTGGCTTGTCTAGAGAAACAAATGTAAACAAAATGGTAGGGATAATACATGTAGTTTGAGTTAAATTATTGACATATCTGAGGTGAAACATCATCATCACTCCCTAACACTGTAGTCACTCAATAAAATTACATTAAAGCTGCATCTAATGATTTTGGTTCCAGGCTCCTTAGCCGAAAACTTATCAAAAAGCAAACTTCCAAAAAGTTACCATCACTAGACCAGCCGTCTGAAAAATAGCCAAAACCAATTACAGCACAATACTACAGTTGTAAGGGACGATGACAGAATGGTCATAGGTGGGAATTGGAAAATCCTCACAGCAGTTAGCACTGAAACTGGACTGAGTCCACTGGACAGGCCTGAACCAAACTGTAAACTTGCATATTGCGTATTTTTATGAATACTTGATGATACATTGTCAGGAATTTACATAGACTGGGGGCAGTCGAAAATCTCAACATGGCAGCCATGAGGAGGACAACTCCCATTTCATAATGACATTCCATTTCATCATTTAAACATTGTCATGTCTCCTTATTTTTAATATCAACTGACATTATTTGATATACATGTATTTTGTATGTGAGCCATTCTTGGAAGGTCAGCACAAAAATATTGCAATGAACCCAAATTTTAAGACAATGAATATTTCAAACTTTTTAGTCCTTCCTTTTCTTTTTCCTTCCGCTTGTGCCAGTGGGCGTCACGTGGAGACACAGTTGTTTGTAGATTTTCAAATTTAGAACATGTGTGAGTATGACATTTGTGCAGTAAAGTTGATAAAAGGGAGCAGACTCCTTTGTCATGGTTGTAACTGATGACCCACTGATGTACTAATTGTGACATATAAAGAGACAGCACTGATTAATGTGCCTCTAAAGGACTACATGTATGTAATATGTATTATTATGAGATAAAACAAAAAGTTGTTGGATGTTAAGACATTATCCATGGTTTCATATCTGCATGTGTGTCACTGTTACAACCGAGGCAAACAACAATCTTTCAGTTTCCACTGAAAACAAGATAAGCAATCTCACAGAAGTTCTGCGGTGGTTTTTGTTTTATTTCTTTGCAGAGGAGTTAACTTCACACCATTTCAGCACTGTGTCTTTCTTGTGTTTCTGGACATGAAAAGAAGACTCGGATGTAACTAAGACACACTTAGTGAACATACTGTTGGAACTTCCCATCAGGCCAATGTTTTTTATATTATTCAGTGTCTGTTGTCTTGCCACCGGATTGTAAGGACTACAGGAGTAATCTGCAGATTTTTAAGGCCTAAAATCTTACAAGGAATATATAAATTAATACACAAAGCATACAAGCAGAATTGTCAATTATGGACAGGAGACTTTTTTGTTTTGTTTGTCTACCCTTTGAGTGCCTTATTGCTTCAGTTTCTGTGGTTCACGTCTATAAAAATAGCCACCTCACGATGCAACAAAAAATAAGGATGATAAACAAGGCATTTCCACAGCCAACAATATTTTTCTCTGTTAATTGTGAAATTCGGTCTTTTTCCTATCCCACACTATCTATTTGGCCATTTCTCAGTCCTACAAACTGAGTTTCATATAAATTCCTTGTATTTGCCATTTGTCAGAGTTGAACAAAAAGATGCACAACGTCCAGGGCCCACCTTTTGAGAATGGTTCAAGCACAAAATGAAAAAAAAAAAGAACCAGAACCATTACGTTTAAAAGTGAACCTTAATTTCCAATGACATAATTGAAAGGCTTAATTCTACATTGTCCCTATGTCACAAAAAGTTAAAATTCATATAGTTAGCAAAATGAATTTTTCGAGCTCAGTAGGACTCTGAAAACATCAGCTCTTTCAAGGTACTTCTCTTTAATAACAACAGTCTTGGGTTACTGTGCTTTGCATAGCAAATAGTATACTCGTCAATCTTCATACACAGCTATACAGTTTGTTTTGGAGTCCAGGTGGACTTTGGTATGTTATTAAAATAACCCCTTTGAAATTCATGGTTTGCCTAGTGGCTTTCATTAACATTGATTCTAACGCTGGTGAAGACTCCTATATCACAAAAATATACAACTAGTCAGATGCTAACCTGTTACAAATGACAACCCTGTGAGGTTTTTTGATTTTATCCACCAGGTGAGCTGCTGGGGTCACTGTCAATGTTGTCCCTAAACACACCAGAAGGTCACACTTCTTAGCTGCATCAAAAGCCCTGTCCAGGATATCCTCCTCTAAGTCATCTCGGAAATTGATAATTGTGTCTATCAAATGTCCGTAGCAGTCCTGAGATGCCAAATTGAAACAGATGATGTCAAACAACAAGATATCATGAAAAATATGCGTACTGGTATTGTTTATCCTGAAATAAGTTTAGCACTTACTTTACTTATCCAATCCAGCGGCCATCAATACATATACATTTAGCACTGGCAACAATCAGACCAACATCATTCACATTAAGTTTGTGGTATCCATAATTACCATACAATTGAGATGTTAGAAGTTGAAGGGATCTAAGTGCCATTTCACTGCTTTTAAGAGAAAAAAAAAAGCAAGAAAACATCATTTCAGTATAAACCAATCGAATTTAATATTTTAATGATTCCCTTGAAGAGTTGATGTCAGTAGTGCAAATGTTTATTAAATTCGATTGGTTTATGCTGAAATAATATTTGCTTTTTTTTTCACAAAAGCAGCCAAATGGCACTTAAGGGGGGGCGCGGGTCCTGAAATCGAAATTAGGCTTAAAAATACCGATATCGCAATTTTGTACTTTTCGGTTAGTTTATCCATTTAGGAACACTATTTTACTGACCAAATGTCAATTTTGAATGTTTATGACCCTGAAATATGCCTTTTAGTGAGGTGGGGGGGTCAAGAAAAAGGCACAAGAATCATGCCATTGGGCTGCAAAATTAGCCCTAAATAACATCTCAGTGTCGCTATCAAAACCCCTAGGCTACTCCTCTGTACACATCTGTCATAAGCCTTTGGTGGTTTGGAAATCATTGGCGAGGCTCACCACAACAGTAATGATGACTTTAGCCATGTGTAACACGTTTCAATAACATTTTTATTGAAAAAAACTTTCAAATGCGATTTTCTCGAGATTGCATTTTTGATCAGTGATTTGTGAACTAGTTTTTTATTTATTGACCAATTGGTATAAAATTTGGCTAATAACATGTTTGAACAAATAAAAAAAATTCATACAGAAGGAAATTTGTTTAACTTTTCATTTTTTTTTTTGGGTTGAATTTTTTTGTGATAGAAAATAAGAAAAAATGGAATTCCGCCACATACAGTAGAACTCGAATCCAATGAACTCAGACTCAAAGAACACCTTGCATTCATCGAACAGAGAAAAATCCCCGTTTTTTTTCCTTCACTGACTTTATTAATTATCTTTTATCGAACGAACTAATCTCAGACCCACCCTCGGTTCCAACGAACCAGAAGTGTAGGCAAGCTCACAATAAATTGCTTGTCTACCTGGAAATCTAGTTGAAATTTGAAATTCAAAAGGTCTGCTGTCGGCTGACACGTGTACCGTAGGCTAAATTATGCCATGTGGCGAAGGTGTGGACATACAGGGAGAAAATTATGAACAAAGAGAAAGGGAAGGGGGAATGGGTGGCAGCCCACGAACAGCCGACGCGTGGGAGGACACCATATGGGATCAAAGAGACAAAGTCGCCAGAACTTGGATAGTGGGTGGGAAGGGTAAAGAGTGGTTGTAGGCCTAGACAAGCAATGTGGGAGCAGAGGGAAGGTTGTGGAGAGAGGGGGGGGATTGGCTTGTGTAGAATTAACACAGTGCGAGAGAGAAGATTGTAGCTAGCTCTAGATCTTATTTCATACACTGAAGGACACTGCTAATGAAAGCATCTCAGACATTTATACAGTTTTACATAAAGTACAAACTTGCGAATCACAATTTTCACTTTGTAAAGACATGGCATCTTCAAGTCCAGTCACTGGTATCAAGAGAAAATGTCTCTCATTTGAGACTAAATTAAAAATTATCGAGGAAGTCGAAAGGGGACACAGAACCAAGGCTGACATCTGCAGAGAATATGGCATTCCAAAAAGTTCACTATCTACTTTCTTGAAAGGTAAAGAGAAGATCTGAACAGCGATTGCACAAGGAACTGCAAAGCAGAAGCGATTGCGCACATCACCACTTGATAATGTTGACGAAGCATTACTCATCTGGTTCAAAGCTAGGAGTGACAACTTGCCCCTGTCTGGACCAATTTTGTTAGAGAAAGCAGAAGAACTGGCCCGTGTTCTCGGACATGCAGATCAGCCAATTAGTACCGGATGGCTACATAGATTTAAAGTGAGACACGGGATCGTGTTCAAAGTTGTAAGTGGAGGACGCAGCGTAGCTTTGATTTTAGATAACTGCAGCGCTCATCCTAAGCTCACTGATTTGCGAGCCATAACAGTTTTCTTCTTGCCACCCAACATGACGTCCAGACTGCAACCTTGCGATCAAGGGATAATAAAAAGTTTTAAGACTTTTTACCACAAGCTGGTGCTTCGAAAGTACATCCAAACTTACGAGGCGACAGGAGGGACTGAATCCCACTTCAATATGTCATTGCTTGATGCCCTGTACATGGCCCGCGCATCCTGGGATGAAGTTGACCAGGCAACAATCCAAAAGTGCTTTAAGCACGCTGGCTTTATAAAAGAAAGTGAGCAAGACTCGGCTGCTTCGTCAACCTCAGAGGATGTAACACCCCCTCAAGATACAAACGATGTCAGTGACTTGATTCGTCAGTTCGCCACCCTCACAGATCCAGTTCTGGCAATAAGTATTGATGATTACATCAACATTGATGAAGGAGTACAAACTGCGGAAAAAATGTCCCTCACAGACATGGCTGCATCAGTGCAGCTATCTACTGAAGGCAATGATGAGGATGACGAGGAGGATGATGGGCCTGTGCTTCCTCAAGTTTCAAGCAAAGCTGTTATCCAAGCTCTGGCACAAGTGCGTGCTTTTGTCATGCAGCAAGGAGAGAGTGCATCCTCAAGCAAAGCATTGCAGCAAGTAATGGCTATTGAAAATTCAGTCCAAGAGCTTGTCAATGTCACAAAAAAACAAACGACAATTGATTCCTTTTTCCAGCGCATTCCCCACCCAACCCTTCCCAATTGAGTTGAAATAAAAATATGAAATCCCCTAAGCTAAAGTACTATTAGACCCGAAACAGTGGTTAGCCACAAGCCAGGAGGACCTGGGGTGGCGTGCTACCCTGTAACAAACAATAACATGCATGGGCTACATTAATTATTTTTAAAAAAATAAATAAATAAATAAATAAACAACTTCACATGCAACTTGCACTACGATTTTGCTACACAGGTCCTTGCAGAAGTTTGGTAAAAACAAAGGAGTAATCATGTAGTAATTTGACTTTATTTGGTTACTTCCCTTGGGGGGCGCTTATGTCTTTGGCTCCAACGACCTTGCATCCAACGAACTTTTAAAAATGTCCGAACTGGTTCGTTGAGTCCGAGTTCTACTGTACCATTTTCAAAAATTTATAACAAAAGATCTGTCAGAGATATCAAACTTCCCTTCTGTATAAAGTTTTTAATTGGATTGAATAAGACATAAGAGAAGTTTCAAATAAATCCAGTAAAATTTGGCGAAGCCTATCTATACTGAATTTGGTACTTTTTGGGGACTCAAAATCCAAGATGGCGGCGCTTCTATGGCAACAATATGACAAATAAATTTTTTTACATTTTTTTTCTGCTAATTCAGACATCCTGAATTCGATTATAATAGTTAAAATTGTCTATTTCTCATAATAACAAAAATCGCCTTTAGGACCCGCACCCCCCCTTAACTCACTGACGCCCGTTCCCGCACAAGTTGCGGGATACCTAAATCGACGCATAAGCCCAATCCCGCACCTCCTGCGGGGTACATGAATAAAATTTCTAAACCCTGCACTGTTCCCGCAACGCTAACGGGATTGGTTCTCTGCGGCAGTTTAACATCTTGACTTGTTTCGTTGAAAGTTTCACCGGGTTCGGCTGGCAACTTTTTTTAAAAAGATTTTTTAAAAACTATCACTCTATCATCATCATCATCATTGCCTTTCTCACCCTGGATCAGGGTATAGGCCACCAACAAACACCTTCCATCCCTCTCTATCATGGGCCAGCCTCTTTACATTATTCCAAGTCTTTCCGCTTCGTTGCACATCATTTTCTCTGGCTCTTCTCCACGTTCCGCGCGGCCTTCCTCTTGATCTAGCCCTCCCAGTACCAGCGATCGTGCTGAGGCTAAGGCCAGTGCACTGAATAAGGGCAAGGGGGAAGGCAAAGCCAGTAGTAGGTCTAGATCTAGTTCTTGTTGACTAAGGTGAATAATAACATTACTTGCAAACACTTGTGACGCTTTCATATAATTTTTTTGACATTTTTATTAGGTCATCAGTACAATACACAAAGGCCAGAAATTTTTGCTAAACAAAGAAACTTGCCAAATTTTGAAAACTCATGAAAAAAAACTATCTGAATAAATTTATTCAAGTTTTGTTTTTTGCATTGTTCAATTTAAAACCTGTTATGTGTCAAAATATGGAATGGATTGGTGAATAAATGTGGTTGTGGGAATTTTTTTAAATACCCCCCAAAACCCCTGGTCTTTAAGAGTTGTTCCGCCGTGGCGGGCTGGTCTTCAGTGAGTTAGGTGTTAACGCTCACCCTGCGCGCTACCCGTAAAGCCCGCTGTCAAGTCAGTGACCTTACTCACGGAGAATCTTATCTGGGGTCACTGACCCGTGCTGCTATACGATGACCACGTACGCTGTCCACGTGGTTCGGTTTTTATTGATCGGTATGAAAACATTCACTGCTATGCCTTATCACGCTTGATAATGAATTAACCAGCAAAACCTTAGTCTGTCAGTCTCTAACCAATGATCTGACTTATGATTCCAAACTGACAGCTGTAGTTTTCATGAGAACGAAGCATGATAACTAGCCACACCCTCCCAAGCCCTACACAAATGGTTTGATCCTGATTGACACATACTAATAAACCAATGTGGGCATTTGGGGCAAAGATTATTTCAGAACTTGTTTCTGATTGGTTCTTAGATACAGACAACTCCAGATGGTGGTCAGCTGGTGAGAAAAAGAGATAATATTGCAAATTTGTTGAGCAACAGTTCGCATGTTGATGTTACATCTTTTGAAAGTGTGGGGAGAGCCTTCGAAAGCTTAGTCTTTGTGATTCTGACCAGTGGTTCACTGGTTAACATGTCCATGTCACAAGGCGTTTGATTTAGAAGAGATACAGTGAACAATAACACGGTGGTTACGTCTCAAAAAGGTCAGTGACCTGATGCGTAGAAATACGGCTTGCGCGTGGCGCGGTCAGCGTGAGCGCTCGCGCAGGGTGAGGGTTAAAGATCTTTTAAATTCTAACCTCCTTAATTATATTTTGGGTCTACAACAGGAAAATGTAATTTGACAAACGTTCATGCCACCATGGTAGGATTTAAACTGCAGCATCCTTTGGCAAATAAAGCCATTTTTACCATTTTCTCTCGATTTATATTTAGATTTGTGCTCACTAGAATTCCTGAGTTTACAGTGCTGTAACTGTGTAAGCAAATTGGTAAATATTTCTGATTGTGATAGAAAAATGTCCTCCCTCAGGACAATGTCAGGCATTACAAATTATAATTACTACAGTTTTAAAACTGCCCACCTGTTTTTCACACTTTCTTCCTGTCCGATGACTCAGGCCACATTTATGACACTTCAACATAAAATCTGGAACAATCACTGTAGACTTGCCGTACTCCTCAACCTCTTCGAGGTAAACGTCACTAACGTCATCACATACATAGTACGGCCGTTCATAGCGAGTGCCACACTTTTCACATTTCTCAACAAATACATCTCCATGAAGCTCGGACAGAACATCTGGTGGCACACCTGAGACAAATAAAATAATTATTATATTATTCACAGCCGTAAAGAGTTTTACACCCAATAATATTATTAAAATATATATGTCTCCATTAACTTTATAATTAGACATACAATATATTTTAAAAAACAAGGAATAAATTTAAATTCATAAACTGAATGGATTTCAAACCCGGAATCAAATTGCATACGGGGTAACTGCAATGAACGCATTAAGTGATGCCAAGAATTCAAACAAAAAAAAAAGATCTAGAGAAGGCAATAGATCCTTAACAGCGTCGGATCTCGTGGCTGAACACAACTTGGCTAACTGTACTTACTCTTTAATCTGCCAGATTTGGGCCTAACACTACAATGTAGTTTTAGTTTTGTTTATCACTATGCTCTCCATGCCTGAAATGGCAGATCTGTATTCTTTTATACAGCATACAATTTGCTTTTGCATAAGTGGGGAAAAAAAAAAAGTAATATTGACAATTACATAACTCCCCTACCAATCGTATAAAACATAGTCCATACAAGTTAGATAGTTGACACTGCTTCGCATATCCAGGGGACGTAATCAATAACATCGACCAACCCGTCGAATCATGCTAAGCATTTACTGAGTTATCTACCTTTAGATAAACTAAAGGACAAGCAGTATTATGCAGGTGACCTTTGGTGGTTGTTTTTTTAAGGGAGGGGGGTATTTTTTTTGCATGTAGGCCTATATGTGTTAGGTTGTGTGAGGAGGAATTGTTTAAAAAAACCTCATTCATCCAAAGCGATGGTTTATAAAACATTTTAAGCAGAATGCTCAGTTTCCATCTTAACCAAAGGGCAAAAATTACCACACAATATTATCTGTCAGTTCTCAGTTAGCATTGATGTTGTTATGTGACTGTCAGTCTGCAAGATAAGCCAACCAAACAAATACAGCTTGGCTTTTCCTATGCTGTTAAAATTTTAAAATCATACAAGATACACTGTATCAGAACCAGACAGACACTACATTACTAGATCTTTTTCAATGTGAAAATCTTGCAAGACAGCAAAACCAAAACAGACATGACCTGACTAGATCTAAGTAAAACTGAAAATCATCTTACAAGATACCAAAATCAAACAGACATGACCTGACTAGATCTAAGTAAAACTGAAAATCATCTTACAAGACAGCAAAACCAAAACAGACATGACCTGACTAGATCTAAGTAAAACTGAAAATCATCTTACAAGATACCAAAATCAAACAGACATGACCTGACTAGATCTAAGTAAAACTGAAAATCATCTTACAAGACAGCAAAACCAAAACAGACATGACCTGACTAGATCTAAGTAAAATTGAAAATCATCTTACAAGATACCAAAATCAAACAGACATGACCTGACTAGATCTAAGAAAAACTGAAAATCATCTTACAAGATACCAAAATCAAACAGACATGACCTGACCAGATCTAAGTAAAACTGAAAATCATCTTACAAGACAGCAAAACCAAAACAGACATGACCTGACTAGATCTAAGTAAAACTGAAAATCATCTTACAAGATACCAAAATCAAACAGACATGACATGACTAGATCTAAGTAAAACTGAAAATCATCTTACAAGACAGCAAAACCAAAACAGACATGACCTGACTAGATCTAAGTAAAACTGAAAATCATCTTACAAGATACCAAAATCAAACAGACATGACCTGACTAGATCTAAGTAAAACTGAAAATCATCTTACAAGACAGCAAAACCAAAACAGACATGACCTGACTAGATCTAAGTAAAACTGAAAATCATCTTACAAGATACCAAAATCAAACAGACATGACCTGACTAGATCTAAGAAAAACTGAAAATCATCTTACAAGATACCAAAATCAAACAGACATGACCTGACTAGATCTAAGTAAAACTGAAAATCATCTTACAAGACAGCAAAACCAAAACAGACATGACCTGACTAGATCTAAGTAAAACTGAAAATCATCTTACAAGATACCAAAATCAAACAGACATGACCTGACTAGATCTAAGTAAAACTGAAAATCATCTTACAAGACAGCAAAACCAAAACAGACATGACCTGACTAGATCTAAGTAAAACTGAAAATCATCTTACAAGATACCAAAATCAAACAGACATGACCTGACTAGATCTAAGTAAAACTGAAAATCATCTTACAAGACAGCAAAACCAAAACAGACATGACCTGACTAGATCTAAGTAAAATTAAAAATCATCTTACAAGATACCAAAATCAAACAGACATGACCTGACTAGATCTAAGAAAAACTGAAAATCATCTTACAAGATACCAAAATCAAACAGACATGACCTGACTAGATCTAAGTAAAACTGAAAATCATCTTACAAGACAGCAAAACCAAAACAGACATGACCTGACTAGATCTAAGTAAAACTGAAAATCATCTTACAAGATACCAAAATCAAACAGACATGACATGACTAGATCTAAGTAAAACTGAAAATCATCTTACAAGACAGCAAAACCAAAACAGACATGACCTGACTAGATCTAAGTAAAACTGAAAATCATCTTACAAGATACCAAAATCAAACAGACATGACCTGACTAGATCTAAGTAAAACTGAAAATCATCTTACAAGATACCAAAATCAAACAGACATGACCTGACTAGATCTAAGTAAAACTGAAAATCATCTTACAAGACAGCAAAACCAAAATAGACATGACCTGACTAGATCTAAGTAAAATTGAAAATCATCTTACAAGATACCAAAATCAAACAGACATGACCTGACTAGATCTAAGAAAAACTGAAAATCATCTTACAAGATACCAAAATCAAACAGACATGACCTGACTAGATCTAAGTAAAACTGAAAATCATCTTACAAGACAGCAAAACCAAAACAGACATGACCTGACTAGATCTAAGTAAAACTGAAAATCATCTTACAAGATACCAAAATCAAACAGACATGACCTGACTAGATCTAAGTAAAACTGAAAATCATCTTACAAGACAGCAAAACCAAAACAGACATGACCTGACTAGATCTAAGTAAAACTGAAAATCATCTTACAAGATACCAAAATCAAACAGACATGACCTGACTAGATCTAAGTAAAACTGAAAATCATCTTACAAGACAGCAAAACCAAAACAGACATGACCTGACTAGATCTAAGTAAAATTGAAAATCATCTTACAAGATACCAAAATCAAACAGACATGACCTGACTAGATCTAAGAAAAACTGAAAATCATCTTACAAGATACCAAAATCAAACAGACATGACCTGACTAGATCTAAGTAAAACTGAAAATCATCTTACAAGACAGCAAAACCAAAACAGGCATGACCTGACTAGATCTAAGTAAAACTGAAAATCATCTTACAAGATACCAAAATCAAACAGACATGACATGACTAGATCTAAGTAAAACTGAAAATCATCTTACAAGACAGCAAAACCAAAACAGACATGACCTGACTAGATCTAAGTAAAACTGAAAATCATCTTACAAGATACCAAAATCAAACAGACATGACCTGACTAGATCTAAGTAAAACTGAAAATCATCTTACAAGACAGCAAAACCAAAACAGACATGACCTGACTAGATCTAAGTAAAACTGAAAATCATCTTACAAGATACCAAAATCAAACAGACATGACCTGACTAGATCTAAGTAAAACTGAAAATCATCTTACAAGACAGCAAAACCAAAACAGACATGACCTGACTAGATCTAAGTAAAACTGAAAATCATCTTACAAGATACCAAAATCAAACAGACATGACCTGACTAGATCTAAGTAAAACTGAAAATCATCTTACAAGATACCAAAATCAAACAGACATGACCTGACTAGATCTAAGTAAAACTGAAAATCATCTTACAAGACAGCAAAACCAAAACAGACATGACCTGACTAGATCTAAGTAAAATTGAAAATCATCTTACAAGATACCAAAATCAAACAGACATGACCTGACTAGATCTAAGAAAAACTGAAAATCATCTTACAAGATACCAAAATCAAACAGACATGACCTGACTAGATCTAAGTAAAACTGAAAATCATCTTACAAGACAGCAAAACCAAAACAGACATGACCTGACTAGATCTAAGTAAAACTGAAAATCATCTTACAAGATACCAAAATCAAACAGACATGACCTGACTAGATCTAAATAAAACTGAAAATCATCTTACAAGACAGCAAAACCAAAACAGACATGACCTGACTAGATCTAAGTAAAACTGAAAATCATCTTACAAGATACCAAAATCAAACAGACATGACCTGACTAGATCTAAGTAAAACTGAAAATCATCTTACAAGACAGCAAAACCAAAACAGACATGACCTGACTAGATCTAATTAAAACTGAAAATCATCTTACAAGATATCAAAATCAAACAGACATGACCTGACTAGATCTAAGTAAAACTGAAAATCATCTTACAAGATAGCAAAATCAAACAGACATGACCTGACTAGATCTTAGTAAAACTGAAAATCATCTTACAAGATACCAAAATCAAACAGACATGACCTGACTAGATATATCTAAATAAAACTGAAAATCATCTTACAAGACAGAAAAACCAAAACAGACATGACATGACTAGATCTAAGTAAAACTGAAAATCATCTTACAAGATATCCAAACCAAAGAGACACAACAGGACTAGATCCAGATCTCCCAACTAGTACAAATAGGATAGAAAATAACACAAACATGGGGAGATCTCTCAAAAACCAGGGAGGTTGTTGCAACATTTTAGAAACTCAACAGATACACATATGCATGCACACAAAATACCATAACCATATAGGGGAAAAAAAAAGCTTGTATCACATCTATAAATGCACCTCCCACCCACTAATAATGCACCTCCCACCCACTTTAGTGTTGAAAATGAGGGTAGAAATGCTACTCGCACATATAATGCCACCCCTGTCTTTGCAAGACCTTGGTAAGTGTATGTGAAACATTTTTTGTGGAGCTGAAGAAAACCTAGAGACAATTTTCACCTTGATTCAGTCTGGTCAGCCCAACCGAGCATTCCTATGCAATAATCAAAATACTATGTCAATCCTAGTATACATAGGTTGCCACTTGCGGCGTTAAGTGCTAGTCTGCAACCCTTTAGCCGATATTACTCTCAGGTGGACATGGTGGTCTAGACGCAAAGTGCTCGCCTCCCATGCCGAAGGTACCGGGTTCAAATCCCGGTCAGTGCAGGCATTTTGGAATTTTGGGATGTTTCTCATATATTTTCCTGTCCCTGATCAGCCACTTAGTCTTCTCAGATAAGGAGGAAAAACTTGGAGGGCCCCTGTGCACATTGTGCATGTTAAAGATACTGAGAGATATTCAGATAAAGAGGTGCTGGAAATCGAGAAGAGCAGGCTGAACTGCCTAGGCAAAATTAAATAAAATTTATCATAAATATAAGTTCTAGATTTACAATTGAACTTATTCCTTAAATAATTAAATTTTACTCTGTGAGCATGTTTATATTTATATTTTCCTATATGTTTCCATCCATCTATCTCCAGTTTTGAAATTATGACAGGAGACATAAAAAACTAAAACGTGAATAAAAGTTGACTCAAAAATGTTTGAATTCCAAGAAATGGATTAAATTATTGAAAATGCAACACTTCAAATGCCAAATTTTAATGTAATAATGTTTAAAATATAGCATGGCTATGGTGATGACATGTACTATCTGTCTAAAGGGCTAGTGGTGTTTCTCCAAAATCTAAGTTAGGTGGATTGTAGCAAACAGTTATGATATTCAGCTTGGTTATTGTTCTATTGTTACCTGACAGCAGGTGAAGCCCATCACAGTTCTGGCTGATTAAATATTTCAGATAGCCCAGATCTATCAGTTTCTTTATAGCTTCATGTGTCAATGTGGGTCTCAGATATTCATACTCTATAGACTCTTCATCCTCAGCTTCTTCCTCTTCTCCAGCATCATCTGTAGCCACAGCAGCTTCTTCACTTTTTCCCTGTGCTGTTGTACCTGTTAGAATGAGATTTAAAAAAAGTTAGTTATATTTCTACAGACTGAGAATACAACATGAATAGGCATGGATCCAGAGGAAAGGGCATCCCTGGAAAAGATGGATAGATGGTATGAAAGAAACAACTGAAAGAATCAACCTAACCATGACAGATGCTACCCATAGGCCGACTCTCCCCTTGACGATTAACAGAAGAAGAAAAGAATACAGCAGTTATTCTCTCTTCAATCTTATAAAATGTGTTGAAAAACTTTGTTAATAGTGGATGTTTAGCTTAACCCCAGGCTATAACACCACTTTCAAGAAAAATTAGTTATTTCATGCTGGGTAATTTGCCGTGCCAACTCCACTCCGGGGTCGCTAGGGATCTGACAAATTCCAGTTAGTTGCAGTCAACAAAAAGAAACCCTGGTTTATGAATATGAAAAACTTCTTTTCTCATTACAGCACTGGTTTTGCTGTGTTTCTACCAATTCAGCTTTCCACCGTCTGTATGCTTTCAAACAGGATAATTTACATATATAAATGTGAAAGGAAAACACACTGACATAAGCTAATATTAGAACTTTCCAAGTATGGAAATATGAAATAACACAATTCTAATTTTTCATTGGGAGAGGTTTCTGATTCTAGTTTCACATCAATAACATAAAGCAGATTACTTTTAGAGTTGATAATACTGATTAATCCAATCCTGCCTAATGCGACACCTCGAATCTGCCTAATACGATTCGATGTGATTATACTTGTCACGAGCAGAGTTAGGGTCTTGGGGATGTTATGACTGCACGAGAGGCAGCTAACTCACGCTCGGACACAACCACACACGAAAAGTATTAAATAACTAGAGCGTATATCTATGTCAGGCCGGTCAGGCCATCTTATTATTTAAATATTAATAAACAAAACAAAAGACAATAGAGGTATATTCAAAGCAATAAATTCTAATTACTAACTTAATCTATGATATTCATGTAACTATGGTTCCTTATTGGATGTACTGCAATGAATAGCAAATGGGTATATTATACGAAACTAGATATCAATCTAAAGTGACAGTTGAGTCGACACTGGCCAGTCGCCAGGCAAACTCTCCCTAAATCATATGGGCTTGAATGTTAGGAGAGCCCAGTACGTTCAAAGCCTACAGAAGCACACTTCGGCTTGTAGGTAATTAAGCAGTTGCAAAAGACTATATATATATATATGCACAATCACTATTCAATTCATCAACAATGTGCTATATTACTTCAATCATACTATGGAGATAGATCTATAATACGGGCCACTCGTTCGTCGAGTGCCAGCTGGGGTTTCCTTAGACTTCCTATGAGGCTGTGGTTCTCTCTCTATCTCTGAACTTCTATTATGCTTAGACAAATAATAACTGGTAGGCGCGAACATCAAAAGAGCGCAGCATGGGCTTTTAAAGGTCAGCCCACTCAGACCTTTCTTTCTAGAGCTCAGTCAGTCCGATTAGCAAGGACTTCTAGTCTTCAGACCACACAGTTCAGGTACTGGCCAACCGGAGATACTTCACGACACGATGCTTCTGCTCGTCTGTATTCAATGAATCTGAACGTTACACGATGTTTTATACTATCCAACTACCCAGCAGTGCTAGTCCGCTGGCCCAATTAGTTCAGCAATCTCATTGGCCGAAACCTCCCACGATTTTAATTGTAGTAATACGTCTGCACTATTCTACCAGCCAGTTAACGTGCAAAAACTTGTCTAGTCATACTTAACAATGTCAACTATCCCCACCTTGTTTCACCCCTACTCCATTACTTATTAATCACGAACACTAAAACCGACAAGCGTGAATCTAACAGTTTAACTTTACATTTATTTACTCACCAACTATAATTCGCGAGGACCGTTCAAGGCCACCAGCCAATTTCTCATGGCCCTGGTAAAAAACCCACTCACGCTCTGCGTGAGATCTAACAACATCCGAATCATGACAATACTCATTTCTGCCTAACGCGCCCGAATGCACCTCCTATTCATGTGCTGTTTATAAAGTGTCTTAGCAACAAGATCTCATTGGCAGTGTGGTTTAGGGCTATGATCGGGCTAAAAACAAGATGATCGCTCTTCAGTTACAAAAAATGAGATGTGTCTAGCTTATAAACTTCGTTTTCAGTGACGTGTTGAATTCACCGAACATATATACATTTTAGTACCATTTTCATCAAAATTGGACAATAATTATGTGCACAACTATTTTCTTTACAATATCAGTAGTCCGGAAATTTGAGTTAGTTCCCTTTGATTAGGCATCTGGGCATGAAAAAACGGAAGTTCTTTAGGCCATGGGCTGCTATTCCTGTGCCATCTTTAGGCAGGAAAGGGTTAATATGGGAGTTTTTCTTTGATAAGGACAGCTTTTACCATGTCACCAAATTCAGTTACCTTTCATCATAACTGATCTCTAAGGACTTCAAAGTGGCACCCAACACCTTTAGTTTATTTATTGGTTTCTGCACAAAATACACACTGCTGTGCCCATGCAATATCAGGCATGCAAATAGCACCTCCCTTCACAAGCTTTAATGAAGCTATGATGAGGATACGGCATCAAAAAGCTTTGTAAAAATTTAACACATTCAATCATGATTTACTCAAAACATGATGAATGTGGGATGGTTCACTCTGGTCCTACAGCAACTGATTATTATTGATATCACTCTTCAAGTTTTTACTGACTTAATCTTGTTCTCTCTGCCACGCTTGTTCCTTGCTCTAGTGAACTGTCTACATGCTGATCAAATACTGTGTCTATGTTCAAAGCCTCTCTGTTCAGTTCTGTCCATTTCCCACTCTTTCCACGGAAATCTCCCAGTCCTGCTGATGTGGAAATTCCAGCCCCTAAGTCAAGATAAAGAGAACGTAATGTAATGCAATTAGCTAGTACAGCATTCAAAGCCACAAAAAATTATGTGCTCTAAGGTGCTGAGCTAAATTAAAGACAGTATTAACACAAGATCAATTGAGATCATGCTCCCACTCACACACATTAACAAAATTTAATCTCCTCTCATCCTCAAACCTCTGAGACCACAACAGAAAGACATCATTCATTTGCAAAGCAAAAACTCCTAAACAATTTAGTTTTGAGCCTATTTTTAAATGTGATGATGTCCTCACTTTTCCTGGTGTCAACGCTGATGTTGTGGCACAATTTAGGCCCACCAATAGAAAATGCCCTCTCACTGAGCAGAACATTAGACAACACAATGTCTTTATTTTAAACTATATAGATCTTTTGGCTAGTCTAAATTATTATGATATAACTGACTTGAAACATGGTAACATTTACTAGTTGAAATAAATGTCTTACTATATGGAACACATTTCATGTGATAATTCAATTTACTATTTAGTAGCACATTCTTAGTTCACTGGTTTGCCAGATTCATTGTTTGTATTATTTTGCTTGTTTTACAAATAAAAGAAAACAAGAAAAAAAACAATTTCAGTCATGCAAAATGATCAAAACCATACAGAACATCTTATTGTCATCTGGCCACTGAGTGTGTCAAATATTACGGTACATTAAAGGCTCAACCACTTAATTAGCTTAATGATTAATCACTGGATCAGCCCATCAAAATCACCTCTACAGTGATTTTGCTCATACTAAAGCTCGGGGATCCTGCTTAATTGAAGTTACCTGTACCATGTGATAATTTTTACCTGTAAAGAACACACAGTGCTCTGCATTCTTGATCAAGTTTGCAACTCGTTCTGCTGTCTTTTTCACATCATCGAAGGAGTCAAACACCTCTACAGTTTCACTAGCTTGCTGTATCATCACCTAAACATTAAAACCAACAAAAACTGTTAAGGATAAAATTAGAAAAATGCAAGTAATCAAATAGAATGTTTGGAATATGTCTTTGAGCCTTACCAAGATTTTCATCTGATTTCAGGCTGCATATATTCATATAGGTCCCTACTGTCCTATATTCATAAAGTACATGAAACTGCAACTAAGTGCAAGTTTAGAAGGTTCAGGTCTGTCAAATGGTTTCGGGCCACATCACTTTTTCAGACCCATGTTATATTTGTAAACTTTGTTACATAAGTAAAAATTATGGAAAGAGTTCTGTATGTCCCAATTACCAAGTCAAGACTATCCTTTCCCTAACCCCTCTTCATCCTGGAATGGTTTCAGTGATCTCCATTCCAGAGGGGGTTTAAATTTCACATTCTGAGTGTTAATCGCTGAGCTGTGTCTTGAACTCTTGCAATTCTTTACAAACAGGGTTCATACACTTTTGACTCCAAAAATTTCCATAGGTTTTCCATAGATTTTCCATAGGCTCATTTGGATTTTCCAGAGCTACATGCAGTATTTCGGCGTGAATTTCACATACTTCAAATCTCTTAACAAAGGCTAAAAAAATATGATTAAAACTCAAATAATTTAGAACTGACTGATAAAACTAATAAGAATTTTCATTAGTTACTAAATTACATATATACACCCAAATTATACTTATGTGCACACAGTTTCATGTTACTATCTTTGTAAATATATTCAATATAGTCTTAAAACTTCTGCTGATTTGGCTATTTGTATTGTGATATATGAGATACAAAAAACTATGTTACAATTTTGTCAAGAACAGATTAAGTCCATAAATGCCGTGCTAGGTCACGAGTTCAGTGAGTAAATTTTCACGACTTGTTAATTCTAACCAGCGTAATTTGTCCTTGAGCTGTTCTCGTGAACAGTTTGTTTGAAACACTTTTGTTTTAGAGATGGAAAGAAAGTGGGGTGAGATAGAATAAATGTATAGCTAGGAGTGACAGAGCCGTTCTCGACCCCGTGATTTTGATGAACACTTAGAAGGGAAGAGAAGGGGCGAATAAGGATAGATAGTTTAAGACGCTTAGTCACGTTCAGAAATTCGTGCATAAAATGTAGAAAGCACGAGGGTTTAAAGATTTCAGTTGTTGTTTTGACATTTTAAATTGACCTTGTCTGTTTTAGTGCAAGGCCGTAACCGACTTATACAATAGAATAAATTATACTGCGAGCTCAGCTCGGAGCTGACCGCACCAATGAAATCTAGGGATTTGGACGGTAGTTGCAGGTGGCTAGACAGTATAAAAGTCTGCCCAGACATATATCCTGGACTCCATACAGAAAACTCCAATCTGTGCAGGCGTCGGCACGATTCTGCCTGAAGAATCATAAAAGCGTTGTACGGCTCATGTCTAGTCCACTATAGACATTTGAGATGAATCCATATGCCTGAATGAGATATGCCCACCGCTATTGTCAATCGTAAGTGTTTGTCTATTGATGACTCAACCATGAACGAGGAGCTGAACATAAGTTATCCAGTAGGACAGGATTGCCGCATATACTAGGAGTGGTACCCAAGAATGCAAGATAAAGATATATATAGACTTGCAACTAGTATAAATGTATGGCATACACATCTGTGAATTGTGATTGATTTGTCTGGATGAGGCTGGGCATTGCCAGCCCATCCTAGAGTAGACCTCTAGACTTAACTACGTCAGTTTGTATTGACGGGCTCGATTATTATAAGCGTTAGGCACAAATGGCTGAGATGACATTGTCGCCAGAGACCATATTAGTGTATTGATTGATATATAGTAGGCAGACCAGATCTGAGATATATATAATTAGTACTTAGATTGCTAGTGAGTCAGAAGTATAATAATATTATAGGAATCTAGAGTAGAATTCTAGTGAGGTATTATTGAATTTTGATTTGATGCTGCTGATGTTGTCTTTACTATATAATAGATCTAGACAAAATTGTTAGGGTAATTAATGTAAATAAATTTGTGGCCCTGCAGGTCTGTTTATGAAACTTATTCAGATTGTTCCTAGTGTGTGGCATGATACGAAAGATTAGATTTAAGTACCTCTCGATTTAAATGCAGTCGAAACCTTAAGTAGACGGATTCCCCCCAAATTCGTAACATTTAGTATAGCAACATCGTAACACTGGAGGGGGACCCCCTAAAGAACCTTTAGCTTGCCATGCCATTTAGAAACATTATTCTTAAAACCTATTGAAAGACTTACCCTTAGATCTATCTATTGCATATTAGTTAGCTATTTCATATTGTACTGTTATAACATTGTGATTTCAGGTCCTTTTTACTTTAGATTAAGAAACAGATAGGTTATATTCAATTTTTATTAATATCACATTTTGTTTCAATTTCATATAACGAGCTGATCATCCCATTGACCCGACGACACCGGCGAGGGATACTATTCACCTTAGATATCTCCTGTGACAGAAATAAGACACTTTTTGGACTTGGAACGAGCTATGGATTGAGGACATCACCATCTGAATTCCTCTAATAGAAGTTAAGTGAACCATCTGATTGTCAATTTTGAGGAGGGTGAGGTGCTTTCCGCCCTCGGTGTTTACAGGCTTTTTTTTCTTTTACTATATGTTTAATTTAAGAGCGGGAGGTTGGATGGGATCATAGATTAGCATATCTTCTTTGCCATTTCGAATGATATTAGAGTGCATTGGTGGCTATTGATAACTCGGGGGGATTTGCTATACTGTGAATGGCTCTATAGGGACCCGTTTATTTGTATAGATTGTGGCGTGTTTTTGCTTCCCCCATTTCTTTGGGAAGATGTCTCTCCTGTCTTTTTCTTACAACTATCTGTATATAAGTTAGGACTTGTAGGGTCTGTTATCGTTCGTGCTTTTTGTTAATCTAGCGTCCTGTTTAGTGTATTTTTTTTTCCTTATAAACTTTAAACTATTACAGTGCACTCTCCCGATTACGACATCTCCGAATAACGACATTCTCCCGATAACGACATTGACCCCCGGTCCCGATTTTTTTACTATATGTTATTAGTAATAAAACTCTCTAAATAGCGACATGCTTTTTAGACCACTCTCCGGATAACGACATTGAGTTAGCAATAATCGGCTGTGACTTTGCTAGATACAAAAATAAAAATAGCTAAAATATTGTTTCCGGTCAGTTTCATTTCATTCTCTGAGCCAATAAAAACACTTCTTTTCCGACCAATGAAATGTCCTACCAGAGGCACCTCATAGCCAATGAGATCGCTTTGTTATCGGCCAATGAAAACACACCTGTGTCTATTGTCGTCGGAACAAAAAGGGTGACGCGCATTAAATGAGTCAGTCATCACATCGCTGAATCGATTGTATTCACCCATGTGTTCAGTTGTATTATTAAATACAGCTGCACTCATGCCAGTCCCAAGCCCGGATAAACAACAGAGGGAAAATGACACACAAAAAACAACAACAAAAAAAACAAACAAACAAAAAAAACTAAACAACACACACACACACTTCGTGTATTTTACATGTTTGGAAAGTCCGATCACTGATCACCCACTATGGTTGATACGTTACATTCTAAGGGTCTAACCACACCCCTTTTTCCGCCATCTTGAAAATCTCCGAATAACGACATGTTCCCGATAACGACATGCACCTCTGGTCCCGAGCCATGTCGTTATCGGGAGAGTGCACTGTATATTGACATTGCTATGTGTACAATATATGTCTGACGTATTTCACGTGCTAAAACCACGTTGAATTATAATCTGGTGTTAATAAGTGAGAGAGAGAGATATAAATTTGTTCACGTGTTAATATCACGTTGAGATAGAGAGAGAGAGAGAATATTTTGCAGTGGTAACAGAGGACACTGCGTGTTCGCGTTTTAAGATATTTTGCAGTGGTAACAGATGACACTGCGTGTTCGCGTTTTAAGATATTTTGCAGTGGTAACAGAGGACACTGCGTGTTAGCGTTTTGAGAGTTTTGCAGTGATAACTGAGACACTGCTTTGTTGATATAGAGAGAAAGAGATAATTTTTTGCAGTGCTAACTGAGACACTGCTTTGTTGATATAGAGAGAGAGATAAATTTTTGCAGTGATAACTAGGACACTGCTTTGTTGATAGAGAGAGAGATATTGCGGATTCATCGCGTTGAGAGAGAGATAATTTTTCACAGTGATATAAGAGAAAGAGAGATAACATTTTTGCAGTGGGATTAACGGATAGACGGCACTGCTTTACCCATATTGAGAGAGAGAGAGATAACATTTTTGCAGTGGGATTAACGGATAGACGGCACTGCTTTAGCCATATTGAGAGAGAGAGAGATAACATTTTTGCAGTGGGATTAACGGATAGACGGCACTGCTTTAGCCATATTGAGAGAGAGAGAGATAACATTTTTGCAGTGGAAGTGACACTGCCTGCCATTTACAGAGAGAGATAGAACGTTCTTTTCGTGAAGCAGTGGTAACATAGGACACTGGATTAATATTGAGATAGGGTGACTGTTATAAATAATATAATTCATACCGTGGTATACCGTAACAGTCGGGAAAAAAAAAAAAACTTACTAATTGTGCACACACTAGCGTGCCTGTGTTTTGATTCTATACTAATCTATACGAGTAACACATTTTAATTAACGTTATGGCCGAGTTCATTAAATATATTGAATCTGCCAAGGCCCTGGGTATACCAGAAGAAGAACGCGCCTCGTGGTGCGAACGACAAATAAAGAATGACCGAAACCGTGAGGATCGGTTGGAGGAACGCGCAAGACAAAGAGAAAAAGAAGAGAGAGAGAGAGAAAAGGAACAACAGGAACGCGCCAGACAAAGAGAAGAAAGAGAGAGAGAAAAGGAACAAGAGGAACGCGCCAGACAAAGAGAAAGAGAAGAAAGAGAGAGAGAAAAGGAACAAGAGGAACGCGCCAGACAAAGAGAAAAAGAAGAGAGAGAGAGAGAAAAGGAACAAATAGAAAGAGAGAGAGAAAAGGAACAAAGAGAGAGACAAAAGGAACAAGAGGAACGCGCCAGACAAAGAGAAAAAGAAGAGAGAGAGAGAGAAAAGGAACAAATAAAAAGACAGAGAGAAAAAGAGGCTGTGGAAAGGGAAAAAAGAGAGCATGAAATAACATTATTCAAATTAGAACGAGAATATTTGGATCTTTATGATTTGGTCTTAAAAGACCAAATTAACGCTACATGTCACTCTGAGTCGGTTGCCCACCTTGAGGAGAGAGCACCGACATCCTCAGATGAAATTACATTGTGTGCGGAGCGTTATGCGTCCGCCCACCCGAATCGTCCTTTGGCAAAGCCTACAACTATAGCACCGTGTTATTCCAACGTTGGCAAACGAGCGCCAACCGGACACGATCGTTCAAGGCCGACTCGTCGTCAGACCCCAAATCCGCGCTCTCAATCAGAGCTGCCTTTTTTTAGACAGAGAGATTTTCCGAATCGCAGTAATTTATCCCCGCGTCGAGGATACCAGAGCTATTCTTTTTACGAGCCTCGTCCATATTATCGTGGCAACTATCCAGGCCATCAATATAGCCGGCCTCAAGGACCGCCCTGGCACGTGTATTTTCAAAATAATGATTATGATAGACCTTATCGTGGTTACGATAGAGAACGTATTATGTGCTTCAGGTGTAATAGATTCGGCCACATACAGAAATATTGTACTGTTAAAATGAAAGGGGCTATATAAATGCAATATATTATTATTATTATTAATGCTTGTTCTGTCCAATCTACACCCTATGCCGATGACGGCCATATTAAATTCTCACGACAATCAAAGGCTATTCCAGTCATGTCGGCCCTACATGAACTGGGTGAATTAACACTTTACCAGGGCCACGTTAACGCGATTCGCGCGTCTGTTCTACGGGATTCCGGATGCACAACTATTGGCGTTCGCGAGTCACTAGTCCGTCCAACACAGTTTCTGGATAAAGAGGCAACTTGTATTACTTTTGGCGGATCTGTCGAGAGATTCCGTCTCGCGGAAGTTTATATTGATACACCTTTTCTTACAGGTATTGTTACCGCATGTGTACTACCTAATCCGGTGGCTGATTTAATTATAGGGAATGTACCTCAAGTGACTAAATTTCCTATCGGTGACTTGGAGATTTGGAATGAAGAAGAGAGTCTGGCGTGCGCGACAACACGCCAACAAGCGAGTCGACGACATGAGGGTACATTGCGTAACCCTACGATAGAATTGAACATAACGTCTAGTACATTCCATGATGAACAACATTCAGATCCGACACTTAAAACGTTGTTCGCTAAAGTTGACCCCACAGCGCCGGATACCTCAAAGTTTCTCATTAGGGATGACTTATTATATCGTAATTTTAGAAACAAGCGAGAGACCATTATGCAACTTGTGGTACCCAGATCTTTTCGCCGCGATATTCTTCGTCTCGCACATGACACTTCCTTGGCGGGTCACCAAGGTAAAGCGAGGACTAAATCTCGTATATTATCGCAATTTTTCTGGCCCAGCATTTACGCGGACGTTAACCGCTTCGTATCAACATGTGACGTATGTCAGAAACGTACTCCTAAAGGGAGGGCATCGCGAGCCCCTCTGCAGGAAATGCCAGCTGTCTCTAGACCATTTGAGCGCGTCGCCGTGGATATAGTTGGCCCTCTGCAGAAATCAGACAGAGGCCATCGGTTCATACTTTCTGTCATTGACTACGCGACCCGTTGGCCAGAGGCCATTCCACTAAAAGACATTTCAGCCGATCATGTGGCTGAAGCCCTTATTACGGTTTTCTCACCCGTTGGATTTCCGGTTGAAATTTTATCGGACAGAGGTCCACAATTTACCTCTGAACTTTTTAAGAAAGTCTTAGAATTAGCGGGCATTAAACAAAGATTGACATCTCCGTACCATCCACAGTCTAATGGATGCTGTGAAAGATGGAATGCTAGTATGAAAGCTATGCTTGCGCGGGTGTCTGCCGATAAACCCACTGACTGGGATCGTCAGCTCCCCGCTATTCTCTTTGCTTACCGAGAACTACCAAATGCATCGACGGGTTTTTCCCCGTTCGAATTACTCTATAGCCGTAAGCCTCGTGGCCCAATGGCCATACTCCATGATTTATTCGCCGGATCAGATACCGACGAAAACGATACGCGATCCGCGTATCAATACGTTGTAGACTTGCGACAACGAATTCTTAATGCATGTCAACTTGCACAAAAATCTTCGAGTGCGCACGCGAGTATTTATAAAGCATATCGTGATCAGGGTAGCCGATTGCGAACCTTGTCCGTCGGAGACCAAACTCTTGTTCTCCTACCGGAGACGAAAAATAAACTCCTTCTTACGTGGAAGGGACCGTTTAAAGTCCTAAAGAGACTTTCCAGAGTTAATTATCTAATAAAGATTCGAGGACAGGACAAAGTGTTCCATATCAATATGCTTAAAGAATATTTATCCGACGATAATAATCGTCAGAGTAATCGGGGTCATGCAGTTGCCCAGGCCAATGCGGCCCTGGTGTCAATTGATGATGATGACCCTATAAAGATAGATAAATCATTTCCTGTATTGCAAGCGTCAGAAAATGTCTCTGATGTACATGTAAATCCAGATCTGTCTACGTCGCAAAGACAGGACATAACAGATTTACTGCATGAATTTTCTATGGTCTTTACGGATTTACCAGGTTGTACCTCATTGGTACAGCATGTCATACGATTACAGACGGATATACCCGTCTTTGTTAAGCCGTACCCACGTCCTCTCCACGCACAGGATACTATAATAACCGAGGTACGTAATATGCTTCACCTGGGAGTGATAGAGCGATCGACGAGCCCATATTGCTCACCCATCGTCTTAGTCAAAAAGAAGGATGACACACTGCGCTTTTGTATTGACTATCGTAAACTTAATGACATTACTATTTATGATGCGGAACCGATTCCCAATCAGGAGGATCTTTTTGCACAGTTAGCAAGAGCAACCATTTTTTCAAAAATTGACCTCTCCAAAGGCTACTGGCAAATTCCTCTTGAGGAACGTAGCAAACAATATACCGCTTTTCAGACCCCGTTGGGTCTCATGCAGTGGCGCTATATGCCTTTTGGGTTAGTAACAGCCCCTGCGACTTTCGCGCGTATGATGTCTATATTGCTCCAAAATGTAAACTCCGTTTTATCGTACTTCGACGACATTTGTATTTATCAAGCCGATTGGTCGGGCCACCTGGCGGCCCTACGTGAAGTTTTTACCGCTCTTCGTCGAGCTGGCCTTACGGCTAAGCCCAGTAAGGTATTTTTAGGATACAATCAACTTAATTTTCTGGGCCATACGGTTGCCCATGGCGTTCAGACCCCGGACGACAATAAGATCACTACCATTTTAAAGCTTCTAGCCCCTCGGACAAAGAAGCAAGTTCGTAGCTTGTTGGGCTTCCTTAATTATTATAGAAAGTTTATTCCAAATTTTTCTTCGCTTACGGCTCCGTTGTCGAACCTCACAAAAAAGAATTTTCCTAATAAAGTATCATGGACAGCCGAATGTGCGGATGCCCTTCGTACTGTTCAAAGATTGTTTTCCACTTCCCCTATTCTCATACTGCCGGATATATACCAAACATTTATTGTCCGCACTGATGCGTCGGACAAGGGAATAGGAGCTGTTTTACTGCAGGAACGGGAATCTTCCTTGCGACCATGCTTATACGCCAGCCGCAAATTACTCGAGAGAGAATGCCGATATGCAATTATCGAGCGAGAGTGCCTCGCTATCATTTATGCTGTAAATGCATTTTCTCGGTATTTACTTATGTCTGAGTTTATAATTGAAACGGACCATCGTCCGTTGTTGTTCCTGAAAACAAACAGGGCTAAAAATGCTCGATTAACGAGATGGAGTCTTTCACTCCAAGAGTATCGATTTGTTATCCGGGCTATCCCTGGCGGTGACAATTCCCAAGCTGATGTTTTGTCCCGTCTAATTTAGTTTACCTATTAAAGAGTCTGTCTTGTATTGGGGTTGGATAGTGCTTTTCCCCCTCAATTCTGGACGGTGGATGGATTCACATTATCTTGTTCACTACTTTATGAACAATTTTTACATTTTTTTTCTTGTGAATATCCTCTTTCCACCAGCGTCATTCCGGACTGTGACCTGAACTTCTGACAAACCTGACGCCCTTGTCAGCGGGTCAATGAGATGGAGACATGGCAAACCAAGCTACCAGAGCTACTGCTGCCATTGGATACCACAATATTTTACTTCATAATTACTGTTTGTAAATGTGCATTCATATATCAATGTATGTTGACTAAATAAGTCTGAGCATTTTTCTTCAATTAGGAGTGACTGTGTGAATATAGTATTCTTTAATTCAGGAGTATACACTGAGATAAATATCATTATTATAAATGTTCATGAGAAGTATGTTTGGATCAAGTGACAATATATTTCGATAGATTAGATTCTACAGAACGTTGCATTAATAATTGTGTAGTTTGTGTCCATCCACTATGCACGTTCTTAGTCAAATTTCTTTTTTTATCTACTTTAGGGCTAGTTTTTCTACGCTAGTACTTAAGCCCCACCACAATAACTTTGGAGTTCTCAGATCTTATCGTGTAAATTTTTCTTAAAATTTCCACTGGGGTGGGGGATGTGTCAAGAACAGATTAAGTCCATAAATGCCGTGCTAGGTCACGAGTTCAGTGAGTAAATTTTCACGACTTGTTAATTCTAACCAGCGTAATTTGTCCTTGAGCTGTTCTCGTGAACAGTTTGTTTGAAACACTTTTGTTTTAGAGATGGAAAGAAAGTGGGGTGAGATAGAATAAATGTATAGCTAGGAGTGACAGAGCCGTTCTCGACCCCGTGATTTTGATGAACACTTAGAAGGGAAGAGAAGGGGCGAATAAGGATAGATAGTTTAAGACGCTTAGTCACGTTCAGAAATTCGTGCATAAAATGTAGAAAGCACGAGGGTTTAAAGATTTCAGTAGTTGTTTTGACATTTTAAATTGACCTTGTCTGTTTTAGTGCAAGGCCGTAACCGACTTATACAATAGAATAAATTATACTGCGAGCTCAGCTCGGAGCTGACCGCACCAATGAAATCTAGGGATTTGGACGGTAGTTGCAGGTGGCTAGACAGTATAAAAGTCTGCCCAGACATAGATCCTGGACTCCAGGTGGACAAGGTGGTCTAGAGGCAAGGTGCTCGCCTCTCATGCCAAGGGTCCCGGGTTCTAAACCCGGGCAGTGCAGGCATGTTGGAAAGTGGATTTTTCTCATATTTTCAAGTCCCTGGTCCTATTGGGGGGTAGGATCGAGTAGTTCTTGGAAATTGGATTTTTCCCATATTTTCAAGTCCCTGGTCCTATTGGGGGGTAGGATCGAGTACCTAGTCTTCTCGGATAAGGACGAAAAAATTCGGAGGGCCCGTGTGCACGTTGCGCACGTTAAAGATACCTTGGCAGTTGGAAATCGTAAAGAGCAGGCCGAAAGGCCGCTGCCCGGGCAAAATTGAAATTAATAGATTAAAATTTATACATATCATCCCCCCCCCCCCCTCGGCCAGAACAAGAAATAATAAAACAAGTAAAGTGAGGTGTAAATGCCAAGGGCAGCGAACCTCCTAAAATAAAGACCTCAAATCCATATCCTGGACTCCATACAGAAAATTCCAATCTGTGCAGGTGTCGGCACGATTCTGCCTGAAGAATCATAAAAGCGTTGTACGGCTCATGTCTAGTCCACTATAGACATTTGAGATGAATCCATATGCCTGAATGAGATATGCCCACCGCTATTGTCCATCGTAAGTGTTTGTCTATTGATGACTCAACCATGAACGAGGAGCTGAACATAAGTTATCCAGTAGGACAGGATTGCCGCATATACTAGGAGTGGTACCCAAGAATGCAAGATAAAGATATATATAGACTTGCAACTAGTATAAATGTATGGCATACACATCTGTGAATTGTGATTGATTTGTCTGGATGAGGCTGGGCATTGCCAGCCCATCCTAGAGTAGACCTCTAGACTTAACTACGTCAGTTTGTATTGACGGGCTCGATTATTGTAAGCGTTAGGCACAAATGGCTGAGATGACATTGTCGCCAGAGACCATATTAGTGTATTGATTGATATATAGTAGGCAGACCAGATCTGAGATATATATAATTAGTACTTAGATTGCTAGTGAGTCAGAAGTATAATAATATTATAGGAATCTAGAGTAGAATTCTAGTGAGGTATTATTGAATTTTGATTTGATGCTGCTGATGTTGTCTTTACTATATAATAGATCTAGACAAAATTGTTAGGGTAATTAATGTAATTAAATTTGTGGCCCTGCAGGTCTGTTTATGAAACTTATTCAGATTGTTCTTAGTGTGTGGCATGGTAAGAAAGATTAGATTTAAGTACCTCTCGATTTAAATGCAGTCGAAACCTTAAGTAGACGGATTCCCCCCAAATTCGTAACATTTAGTATAGCAACATCGTAACAAATTTCCCGTTTAAACACTCTGCTCTCAACTTCTTTAAATTACAATTCATTTCACATGTCAATTTGGAACTGGACTCTCAGAAAAAATGGAACCACTTTTAAAACAGACTTAGTTTGAGTTGTGAATCAAATATACACATTAGAAAGAAGCATGGCAATATTTATTCAGTACATCATGATGAGTAAAGTATGTCTCATGTGAGGTTCAGGGGTATGGATGTATTCTAAATTAGACGCGAGTGCGATATTTTACAAATTTAATTATTTAATTAAGTCCACCAACACTGTCGACTGCTCAAATTCGGGTGCGCTCATTGTCACATGTTATTTACCACGCGGGACCATCAAAAGGATTTCTAGTGCAGTACAGTTCGGAGAATGAGCAAACGGGTGTGGCCATTATTACCCACGTGGACGGAACGAGCGTGGCAATGGATTCTATACGAAATATCGATTTAATTGTGTTTACGGGAAACAGACGGTCAGCGCTAGCAGGTCTACGAAGGCGTCACACTACATTGTAATCACTTCGGTCATCCCTCGGTAGGTGAGATGTTACATAAGTTGTGGCGCCACGATGCGCGTGTTGCCGTAACAAGTTGGGGGCAAGTCAGAAGGAATACACGGCCGGAGACCAGTCTACCATAAGGAGGTTATAGATAGCACTTTATGACCTCCTTAGTCTACGAACGGGTTGGGCCAGCGTGGGTTTGAGAGAGAAAGAAGAAAAAAAAAAAAAGGTGTGGGTAATCTCGGCTTAAGGGTTGTAGACTGTCACTTGCACTAAGTCTATCGGTATTAGAATGCAACTTTCCAATTATCGCATAGCGTTGCATTATAATAGATTGGGCTGACCAGACTCCTTTTAAGTATCAGCGCAAAACCTGTCTCTGGGTTTTCTTCAGTCAGGGGTCGCATTATACACGAGAGTAGCATATGTGATATGTACCCTCATTTTCAGCACTGAATTAGGAGAGGTCCTATAAGTATTAAACACGCTTATTGGGAGGAGTACTGCGAGTTACAGAACTTTATTCAGGCACATATATCATGTTCCGAGTGTTAATTACTGGGCCCCGCATTTACTATAATTTAGTATAAAACTATCCATATAGAGGATTGACTCGCCTGTCCCCTGCGATCCCCCCGCTCACAGACGCTCCTAAAGTCACGTCCCTGTACATGTAGTATGTAACTCAACTGGATATCCTCCCTGTATATCTGGGGTATACATGTATTATTTTATGT
The DNA here is from genome assembly GCA_963931925.1 of Onchidella celtica. NCBI lineage: Eukaryota > Metazoa > Mollusca > Gastropoda > Systellommatophora > Onchidiidae > Onchidella > Onchidella celtica. Next base: position 71,115,043 of record OZ007571.1, read on the forward strand.
CCTTAGTAGGCACAGCACTGTATGCGAGTTCGTATGTCTGACCTTGATCCCATGTCGAGTATCACATCGCCTGTGTGTCTGTCTTCCATACCTGCATTAGGCTTGTTACTATCACGCAAAAAACATTATCGCTGGATAAAATTTGATTCCCCCCCCCCCCCCCCACCATGAGCAAAGGAAAAAAAAAAAAAAGTCTGCTTTGCCCAGGGCTCTTTGGCTTCGTCTCATGGCGAGTTCAAGTTGGACTAGATCTAGATCTAGACTCGTGTAAGAGTGGACCAGTCACGTACATGACGGTCTCGGTAGTCGTTTTATGTTGTTGTTTTTTTAAAATTGAGGTGTGTTCATGCTTCTTAGTAGGTCTACTGCTTGTTTCGAACACACCATGTATGAAATGCTACCTCGGAAAATCGGAACGTGGTTTTCAGGCGAAAATGCAGTGACTTAAACGAGTCGATTGTTACGGCATAGCTTAGCAGAAGGAAAAAACTCGTGTGATGTACGTTTCCACCTTACGGGTATCGCATATCGTATTACCATGATTTCGCCCACACGGTGTTTACCCACACGATACTGGCTCCCCGTGAGCCTGACGCTAGCGCCTAGAGAGACAGAGACAGAGAGGATCACATGGTCCATGGATTTTATTTTTGGCTCGAGCTCGTGACTTTCCTTTTTTTAAAGGGGAGTCTTGACCACTCTAGTTATGATGACTATATTTTTTAAAATTCCATAGTTTTTCCATAGGTTCTGACCAATTTCTCAAATTTAATAGATTTTCAATACATGAAATCGGAAATCCAAAATTCCACAGATTTTCCAGAAATTCCATAGGTGTACGAACCCTGTACAAAGTGTCTCAATATATTTCTTTTTGTTTTCTGGTTGAAAGGGGAAAGGGATATGATTATGAATGATAAAGTTTACAACGGGGTTGGGGATTTAAAGTCAGGGTTAGCAACAGGTTTACTGAAAAAGCTACATTTACTGGGTGGTTGGGCTGTACCAAACTCTGCCCCTTTATATTATAGTTTATAAAGCCACTAAAGACGTCACCTTTTCAGTGTCAGTAATATTGAAATCTTCAACAGTATCAAGCACATCAGCTTTACGTTTTCTGGACTTTGTCTTTTTCTTTTGCGCAGCTTGTGATAATCTATCCCAGCATGTTCGATGGAAAACTGCCTCCCCATTCTTCTTCCAATTTATTAGAAGAGCATTTTTAAACTTTGACAAGCCACCTTTGGGAATAGCAGATTTAATTTCTGCGCGAGCTGAATGTTTATCAATCGGGGGCAGAAGACACGTTTTCAAGGAACACTTGACGGCATTACAAGCCATTGCTTTATAGCTTCGCTTGTCAGAATCGGAGCTCTGTGAGTGTGATGAAAGTCCGTCGGTTCTACCCGAGGTAATTCTTAACCTCAACAATGTTGTCATTTTTGCTAGCCTGAGATGAGGTCCTTTGTTTCTCCGGGGTGTCAGCGTAATGCTCGCCTTAACTTTGGCATAAATTTTGAATTTTCTACTTTTACGTCGGAACTCCGATCTAACTAAACTGCGTAATTGCAGTCCGTGTGTCTCGCTTGAGTCGCTTGTTGACAAAGAGCTTAATAAGAATAACCTCCCCTTTTGTCTTAAAAATGTAGGATTGGATCACTGCAAAGCCGAAACAATAATTATTGCAGAAACAGCTTTAAGTCGGAGTGGATTAAAATTATTCCATTTTTTTTCTCCACATCTGTCTTTAAAAAAAAAACAAAAAAACTTCACAACCCAGTGTCGAATAATTTCAAATCAACTCGAATGAACGTTCGAGACGGGTCGCTATTCGAAAAGTTATGTAGAACACGTGAACACTGCTGTCCACGTATTGCAAAGGAACCTGACTGTCCAGTTCACGAAATATCATAAAAACCACAGAAAAACTGTGGGGTCGCAACAGGGCTAGAGCAATGTCAAAATTGCTCTGTATCGTTTGGGTTTTATTTCTCACGCAGGGCTTCGCAACATACAATTTTTTTTCTTTTTGCTCAATTTTGACTTCTCAGTTCACGACATTAATTTTCTCTCAATGGCTCATTTTGCTGAAATTATTTCCCCTTAATCCGATAGGTGGCGCGCAGTAACTGGAGGTAAACAAACAGCAGCCGATCCCGGAAGTGACCGCTTGATTTGCCCTATACTGATGCTCCATGAAGTGACGGCTGCGCATAATAAACTGTAGTTTTCTCTCCAAAATGCCAGATTATTGCATTGTTCCCTTTTGCAAAAATCACGGTGGTTATCGGCACTGCCGCAATCAAATTGGGTCGTTCTTATTCCTCTGTAGTTCAGCACCAAAATAAAATAACTTAAAATGCCACATACCAATAATATCATTGAAAATAATACCTCTTTCAAACGTTATTTTTCAATTCCATGACATTGCTGTTATAACTTTAATATTATGAGCCCAAAGTAGTCACTACCGGACATTTTAACGGCCAAAATCGCTAATCTGCGGGAACTGAGTAACACCCATATATCGTTTCAAGATGGATCTGATCACACAGACTCAAAATTACAATTTACTGATATTTGGATTACATTGAATAACTAACCTTTATTTTGGTATATTTTTGCCTGGGCTACGGAAAGTTATTTGTTGTATGTGTATGTCGATTTTATGTTTGTATGGAGTTTTAAAATTTGCGAAATTACGCATTTTTTTCTCCTAAATTAAGCTTCAATATGGCTGTTGATTTTGAAAATAACCATTTCGTTTATCCTTCTGTGGATAGGCCTTCGAATAACCAACACAATGATGTGTTTCTTACTTCTGCGTCAATCTGTCGATTTTCTATAATGACAGTGAAAACTGATAAATTTTGACATTTTTGTCTCCCTTGTCAAAAAGTGAAATTTAATGTGGAGGCATTTTTGATTCAAATAAAAGACCACTTATTAATAATTTAAACCCTTGAAAAATTTAGGCTTGTTGTCTGTAAACAGAATGTGTTTACAGTTTGGTATGTTTGCAGTGATAACGCACCGGTGGTGTTTTCATGAAAATTCAGATGATCATAACTTTGCCAAATATTGAGATACAGAGACAAATTTGGTATCAAAATTCTTAAGAAAGTGAGGTCTTTCAATTGGAAAACTTAATTTAAGTGTCTATACAGCGACTTTCCAAAATCAGTTTTGAGTACCAACTTTTAATCTCAATCCCTGCCTGGTTTCAGATTTCCCACCTAATTTGTTTGTATTATATTATTATTTCTGTCAGTAAATATGTTTCGTTAATATCAATATCACTTTAAGTAATTGGTTAACGTTTAAGTCGTATCAATCATACAAATCACAACATAAAACAAGTTTTCATATAGTAAACACTAAGAAAACACATGCACTGTTCACTGGAGTATAATTTATTTCACTGCCAATCAGGATTAGAATATAGAAAGGCGACAGGTTATCGGGGAATTGCAAGCATAAAAAAGAATTTTTTTTGAAAAAGTGTTTCAATTTCAGGTACATAGGGCTACAACTCCGATTTTACAATCAATAATTCACTTTGCATGGGAATATGATCCATAAGCTCATTTAATGAGATAATGGCTGATGCCTAAAATCACATGATAAAGACATTTTTTTAAATAAAGCTATGCACGGTATATACAGCCATTTGCATCATAAGGCAAGAAAACACCATAGCTGCACCTAATGTTGATCAAATCATGTTCAAGAATCCAAATAGATTTAAATAAATCCTTCTTGCAACGTTCGCCACATTGATAACATCGAGTGGGATAATGCGAAAGCGCTTGAAAGCATACCTCCACTTGTGGAGCGCCACCTATGGTATTACGGCCCTTTGTGTTTGAGCAAAATGAGCCATTGCTGTAACGATTCTATATTTTACCCGATTTAGTTGAATCACACAATATTGTAATGCTTACTTTAAGAGAAATGGAACAGTTTGCAAATTGCTCTCTAACTGCGATAACATCATACACAGTAGTCACAGGTGTAACGTTGTGTATCGCTGTTATGGTCAGCGAATCTTATAATATTGTTGAAATAATATAATAATAATTTGCCCGCTGATCGGGGGCGGGGCCCATGGCACATTGCATGAAAAGAATGTTTGATATAATGATAAATTAATGAAGCGGATTTGTGACCGTGTTACAGTTTTCCTACAGCGACTGAAGTTGCAATTACGAAATAAGTGACTTCAATCAAGACCAACAGAAGTAGTTGAACACCAAACAAAATTCAGTATATTTTCCCTATTTGGCTTTGTAAATTATAGCATTTTTCATGTCTTACGCACATTCGCCGTTTGGTGGTGGTGCGAAATCTGCACGCTAAGTGCGCTAGCTGTCTCATCTTATTGAATTTAGTATCTTCGGTTTTACTGCTCTTGTCCACAGCGTCAGCTCAGGTCCTCAACTATACAGAAAAATCTGAGGCTAGCGGACGGAGAGACCCTGTCCACAGGCTCCGCTAAAATCTGTACGTTAGCGGACGGAAAGACCTTGCCCACAGGCTCCGTAAAAATCTGTACGCTAGACTATGGATATGACAGCTTTGTCTGCGTTTTGCACAACAAAATTTAATAGCAAAGGGGCACTAACACGAAAGGAGAAAGTGTGTCTTTGATAGTGTTATAAAAGGAGGTATTTAACATTTCATCGCCGATTTCGGATACACCCTGTTTGCAAAGATCGTGGACAACACGGTGAATTAAAAACTGTTACCAGAACTATTGCAAGACTATGAAAAATGTCCTGAATATTTTCGTGTGAGGAGAGCTCTACCATCACATCCCTTTCATCAAAATCATCATCATCATCATCGCATTCATCATTATTTTCATCACACTATCAGTGATGAATGTATAATCATAACTATAATCGTAATATTTTCATTCTTTATGTTTACTACTTTATTAATGCGTACATTGCTTTTTGGGTAAAACAAACAAACAAAAATAAAAAAAAAATCCCACACTACGAACAATAAAATAAAGTTAGATCAAATCTCTTACATCTTTCATTGTCATATTGTGTCCATGTATGCATGTCTAGCATAAGAATGTATGCAATAGTTTGTGTTTGATAGAGAGAGAGAGAGAGAGAGAGAGAGAGAGGGGCAGAGAGAGTGAGAGAAGGAGAGAGAGAAAGAGAGAAGGAGAGAGAGAAAGAGAGAAGGAGAGAGAGAAAGAGAGAGAGAGAGAAGGAGAGAGGGAGTGAGTGAGGGAGAGAGGGAGTGAGTGAGGGAGAGAAGGAGTGAGTGAGGGAGAAAGAGAGAGGGGGGGAGGATCGAGAGAGAGAGAGTGAATTGCAGATGCAGCGCTTTCTGTAAAGCGCCTAGTGCAAATTGGGCGCTATATAAATGATCTTATTATCATTGTCATTTAGTTCAGAGGCCACTCGTTCCCAGAAAATCTGTTCGTGGTCTCTAGTATGATATTTACTTTAGGGTCAGTTTTGTCGTACAAATTTGGTTCGGACCTGACACTTTCAAATAATTTTGCCTCATCCAAGCTGGCTGATTCCTTTACAAAAAAGAAACAAAGTTTCCGATAGTTTGGCTACTACACACAAACCCAAGAAGCCACTAGCTGAGACAACACATCGGTCTAGGTCTCGTGTAAAATACATGCAATCCAGAGAGCTGTGACGTGTGAATTTTCTGTACGTAAAAAGTCTGACATGCGAATCAGACAGCGGTGAGAAGCGAACGGAAGCTGTGGACAAGCACATGTATATCTATTCAGAGGCAACGAATGTTTCACTTTTTCATAACCCCCGCCCCCCCCCCCATCCCACCCAAAAATGGAGTAAAACGAATGTTGTGGACAAGACCAATTACACCACTACCTTTTTCCAAGGTTAAAACGCTCTTTGGTATGACGAAAGCGCAAAGTACGTGGACACAATAACAGTCACATTGTGCTGGGAACAAGCCAGATGATAGATAGAATGCAGTTATGTAGAACAGAATGCCAGGAGATAGGGCAAGAGGAGATCCTACCAGAAGCGCTCACCAACCCCCCGCCCATGTTAGCTGAGCTGGCCTTGGCGAGCACGAGCCGATTTTGATCACCCGACGAGTTGGATATGGATGGTGACGTCACGAAATTGAGTTTCAGTGAGACCAGACTGGTTGGGTGGTTTGGGAGGGGGGGGGGGTGTCATAGTCTTGACGCATATCTGCGACTTTGCTATATTATTATCACTGTGGCGTCACAGTTGTGTCGCTGTTTTCCCCCAAAGTCCAGGCGAATGAATGGAGATGTGCTCACATGCGAGACACGGGTTCATTATGGAGTCAGTGAGAACAGGAAACTAAGGCACGACAGCACGTCCTAAATGTGCGCGTGATCTCATTGAAACTAATTACCGACGCGTCACCAACCAACAGATTGGCAGATCGAACTCGGCTAGTGGCACTAGTGCATGTCTGCACTTATGGAAACGTAGTCCTATCGCTATCTTAGCTTTGTGTACACGATTCTAATAACGTTTCTAAATTTCCTCCCCTTTGTTAGAAGTCGATCTAGATCTATTCTAAAATTGCATTTCCGTATTTGTTTTGTGTTTCAACGGTGCGATGAGTTCTTTTGTTTCTCGGGGGCCTCAGCATAGTGCTGTTGGCCCCCTGTTATTGATTATATAATGCTTCTTGTTTGCTTTGCTGTCGTCGTTCTTCGTCTCTTCTGGTCGTGGTATCCAATTTTATTCATTTTCTGGTGAGTGCCAAGGTAAGGGCAAGACAAGTGACAGATGAAGGGAGATAAGTGGACAGCAGTTCTGGGACACTGTCCCTTCCAGGAGTTTGATCCCTTTATTGCCAATAAAACATGTCACTAATTGACTGTTTTCCTCTAGAGCCCCAGTTAAAACAAGTAATAAGATATTAAGGCCTAGCAGGGCTCTAGGGTTTTTGAATTTTGATCTTTAGTTCCTGGTGCCGCCAGGGAGCCTGGCGGCACCAAGACTAGTCCCGCAACAGAGCATAATTTCAGGGATCTTTATAAAAACTCTGCGTTGGGTGGTCCCGGGTGCAATAGGCATCCGAGGCCATTGTTTCTGCCTGTATGGCTGGGCCGGCAGAAAAAGTCTGTCGGCCCTGGCAGATAAAAGAAGTTATTTTTTAAAATAGGAGATTTCAACGGTGCGAAAATTTGTTCCGATTTTATATTCTAACATTTTTGGCGACTTTCGAAGTACAAATTGTGAAGACGCTTTTTCCGATTTCGTTTCTAATAGCTCAACTCTCCAATCATTTCAACAGAGTTAAAAAAATGTTACGTGATTTTGCTTTTTAAAAAATGGCGACTGGCGGTGAATCGAATCGACTACTGAAGCTGTCACTGATGGAGGAGCTGGCATATTCATTGAATGGCCAAATGGAACTTGTAAGAAAATCAGAATGCCTGGAGGAAAGAGATGCAACAATTACAAAGCAGGGGCATTGGCATTGCTAGAGGAATCAAAGGCCATCTACAAGGAAGAAGACACATATGACTCCAAAGTGGTATTCCTGTCAGATGCACGGTCTGTGCTCGAATCTCTCCAAAAGCCCAGATTGCATGATACACAATGAACTTATTTCAGAGCTAATGCAACTGAAAAAACTCTGCTAGAGAAGTTTACCTGCAATGGATTCCTGGACACTGCAATATATATGGCAATGAAGCTGCAGATAATCTGGCCAAGGAGGGAGCGAAGCAGCAACAACAGATGGAAGTGTCTCCCACGAAGAAGTAAAGACCATCATAAAAGCCACATACCAAAAGCAATGGAAAAATAACCATCCAAGATTCCAGGGTGAAGACCCAATAAGACAACTGAACAGAGCAGAACAGGTTATGATATTCAGGCTTCGCACAGGACACAACCTGCTAAAGGATCATATGCATCGGCGCATCTTTAGAATTGGCAACAGCTGTGTATGCGAGTGCGGCTTAGAAGCAGAAAATGCAGAACACGCAAAGGGAAGCCCATTGGCCTGAGGCCGCGCCTGTCAGGGAGAAGCTGTATGGTAGCTGGAAGAGAACAGCTGCTTTTTTGCAGAGGATTGGAGTAAAGATTTGACATCCGCCATGATGGGGAACGCAGAAGAAGAAGAAGAAGAGAAGAATCGACTCGGGCGATGATGACATTTTGCCTATTGAGCTTATCACAGTTTGAAGATAAAGAAAGACAGAGGAGGAAAGGAAAAACTAAAAGAAGTGTGTGGGTGAGAGACTGAGTATCATACCCAGCGGGATGGGTCTCGAATGAAGTGATAAGCGCGCTGCTTGACTTAAACCCCGCCTTGATTCATCAATGAATTAAAACGGAAGTTGAAATAAAAATAGGAATCGTTCTAAAGCGATTCGGTGATGAAAAATTTAGAATGGAAGATTCTACTTTCACTTTCCTTTCTAATTAATAGAACAGCATTAGAACCGTTGAAACACCCGAGGGAATGCCGATTCTAAATAGAAAGTTAACTTAGAAAAAAGAAACAGAAACAGAATCTGATGGAATAAAAAAAAAAAATCAGAACGTGCATTCACAGCTTTAGTGTTCGTAAAGCGTCTTCTCTATATTATAGATTAAAAAAAAAAAAAGTAACATAACCAAAGGAAGTCCAGTACTCTGCATTACAATACATACATTACGTTTCAAATCCAAAGAAGAGCCTGGCGACGTAAAAAAAAAAAAAGCGTGTGACGAACACCGAGAGTCATGAACTCGGTGTGGCCGGGAAGATGTCAGGAAGTTAAAGGCCGAAACAGCTAACAAAAGAATCCAATTGTAGATAAATCTCTTCTAGCCCACAAGGACAGTATTTTTTCTGTAGTTTCTATGTTCTTATTCCAGTTTTCCTCCAACCTCATGGCTGGGAGCTTCGAGCTGAAAGTTATACCTAAAACTTTCAGTTTGTCAACCATTTCTGTGTCCAGTTCTTCAATCCCCTGAATTCTTTCTTTTTCCCATGGTCATCGCGAGTGTTTTTTCTGTATCTAGTGCCAGATTTGAAAATTCGGTAATTTTTTTTATTTTTGCCAGAATGTCCCTGTAATCCATTAAATCTTTCACAAAAAGTGTTGAGTCCCACAATAAACTCGTATCATCATCATCAATACGCCTCCAAACCATTTATCAACATGGTGGCAGCGGTGGGACTGGTTACAACAGCAGGTTGACACTAAGACAAAGGAATCAAGAGAGAGCGAGAACAACGCAAGACAATAGCGAGGGCGCTGCAGGCAATAAGCGAGGGAGTGTTCATGGGCGCTGCAGGCAATAAGCGAGGGAGTGTTCATAGAATAAGATAATAGAAGGGGAGCAGTTATTGTAGTAGAATGAACAGAGGAAGAGTATACATGTATGACTACAATACAGAACAGTCTTGTCAGTATATTGTTTGATTTTCACTTAGCTCGTTGTGCCTGGAAGGATAATTCCACAAATATTTCTTGTCTAAATTTAAGGGCCAAAATTTCAACTGCAACCACAAAGATTAGAGGAGAAGTTGGGCAACCTTGCCCTAATCCTCTTTCAATTTTAAACTTGCTGCTAAAGAATTCCCCGTTCCTGATGACAGTCACTCTATCTTTCATGCTCGTTGATATAGTATCGAAGGCTTTTTGGAAATCGAGAGATAATAAAACGCTTCCTGCTTTCCTCTGCTTGTGTCTTTCATCTAGTTCTCGTAACATAGTTACTATTGTTCTTTCCTGAACAAAGCCCACTTGGTTTTCGCTGATGACGTAGTGCAGGACTTTGTCTAGTCTCAATGCCAAAGCTTTTGCGATTATTTTATAATCTGAATTTGTAAGCGATATCGCACACCAGTTTCCTAAATCATTTCTGTTTAGTCCTTTCCCTTTGTGCAAAAGACTTATAAATAATTCCCCTTTTCTGAGTTGGAGACAAACATCCCTTCTGAAAGCTATAGAAGTATGAGCTAACTAATGGTTTTTTAATTTGGCTCCAGAATACTTTATAAAACTCCACCGGCATTCCATCTAGGCCTGGAGCGAAACCATTTTTCATTTTTTCTTCAGAGCAGATAAAACCTTTGTATCAGTAAGTTGTACAATGTATATCGCATTGGTCTCTCTCTCTACATCATTTTTCCGAGGTATCTGTAATTTCCTTGTCAATGCGTCCGTTCCATTTAGGACTTGTTGTTCACTTTTTTCTTCCTGGTATAACTTTTCGTAAAATCGACAGATTTGGTTATTGATATCAGCAGCATCACTGAGAACACCACCAACATTGTCAATAAGTTTATGAATAGTATTGTTTTCGATCTCAGTTTTTCTAAACCTAAAAAGAACTTTGTGAACTCTCCCCCTCCCCCCCCCCTGTTCATTTTATTCCTGTTCTAATCTGAGCACCTCGTGCCTCTTCCATCTGAATTACTTCCAACTGTTTGTTTTTTTTCCGCGATCCTGTGTCAGTTTTGCTTCTAACATAATATTTAATTATTCCAACAGATCTGATTTTCTTTCCCCTTTTCTATATTGTAGGTAACTGTAGCATCTGCGGGCTACCCCTTGCCCTCCCCCGGTTTTGTTGTTGTGCTGGTGGCTGAGCATGTGTCCACTACTTTTTTCATTTTATTGTTGGCTGTACTCCGTGACCTGACCTTCTTTTCTAGTGAGTAGTTTTTTTTCCTCGCTCGCTTGTTGTCAGGTGTTTTGACTCGGTCAGTAAATATTAGTATGTTCCCGAACATTCGATAACACTGTGGAGAAGGATGTTTACGCCAGATTTGGCCTTGAGTGATGTAACCTGATGACGTATTGATGCGTGATTGGTTAGTTTGTGCGAGGGCAAAGGTAACGTTTATTTCGGGAACTTTCTGTAGGAATGTTTATATATATAGACCTGTGTGAGTGGTTGGTGGGGTGAGTAAGTGAGTTTCCTTTTGTGTGGCGTAGATATTTAGTTTCGCTGGTGTCTTCCTAGTAATTTATTGTTCACTATACAGTTATTAAACTTTAGTATTATTTAATCTATCGTCGGATCTCGTGTTTATTTATTTTACAGCTGTAATAGTTTCGTTTTCTAAAGGGTTGTAGTTAGATCAACTAACTCCCCCCTACTATAACGTGCTAGAACAACCTCAGCTGTTACATATTGGGGGCTCGTCCGGGATCCGACCATATTCGAGCGGACCAGATCAAAATTACTAGATTTATTTACATAGTTTATTGTAGAATATCATCGACAAGCTATCTACAACATGTCGGAGGTTATTGGAAGGCTTAGCCAGGAAGCGGACGCTATGGAGCTCACTGGGCAGGAGAGACGGGACTACCTCCGTGAAGGCCTAGAAAGAGAAAGACAGCTGGAGGCTCAACGACAGGAGAAGGAGGCTGAACGACAGGCTCAGCTGGAAAGAGAAAAGATGAAGCACGAGCTGGAGATGGAGAGGATCCGCCATCAGGGTGGAGGCGAGTCGACGCAGGGGACCAGCGACCACGCCAGTTCTAAGAGACCCAAGCTACCTGCATTTCAGGACAAGAAAGACGATCTGGATAGCTGGTTGCTGCAGTTTGAGAGGTTTGCTGAGACAGCTGAATGGCCCAGATCCACCTGGACGACATCACTGTCTGCCCTGCTGACTGGGAGAGCTTTGGAGTGCTTCTGCAGACTACCGATCGACGAAGCCAAGGACTACGACAAGGTCAAGGAAGCGTTGCAGAAGAGGTACAACCTGTCAGAGGACGGATACAGACTCATGTTCAGACAAGGTAAGCCTGAAGATGGAGAAGATGTTGGAATGTTTTTGACCAGGATCAAGACCTATTTAGAGAGGTGGATAAAGCTGTCGAAGACGGAGGAGACCTACGAAGGAGTGAGAGATCTGTTCGTCAGAGAGCAATTCATGGATGCCTGCCCACCAGACCTTGCAACCCATGTGAGGGAGAGGAAACCGAAGACGCTACAGGACATCGCAGATTCAGCGGAGGCGTACCTGGTAGCGAGGAACCGGACGCTCAGCGGGAGCGCCAGACTGCAGAGCCGGCCAGTGCGACAGAGGCCCAACGGAGACAGAAGCCCACAGGTCTGCCATAGGTGCCAGAGGCCGGGACACAAGGCGACGGAGTGTCGTGCAAAGTTAAACGACAAAGGTGAGTTGAAATGTTACCTTTGTGGAAAGCCAGGCCACGTTCGGAGGATGTGTCCAGCCCAGAAGGATATGGGACGAGGCAAGCCGAACAAGGCGGCGGCGGCCGTAGTTATAGCGGCGGACGAGTCGTCAAGACAAGATGTGACGACGGCTGACACCAGCATCAACGTTCAAGCGGTAATGAAGGACGGGAAACTACAGTTAGCGGTGCCTGTTACTTGCGGAGGATGCAGTGACGGAAGGACCGTGGAGAAACTGAAGTTACCAGTGATGAAGGGCTTGATTGGAAATCGAGCGGTAGATGTCCTAAGAGATACCGGCTGTGAAGGTGTAGTGGTGCGGCGAGCACTGGTGGACGACGGACAGCTCACCGGTGGGAAGAAACTTATCGCGAGGATCGATAACTCCTTGCTAGCGGCGGAGGAAGCCGTTATCGACGTGAAGACGCCTTACCTGACGGGCAAAGTGACGGCGCTGTGTCTCCCGGAGACCATCTGCGACCTAGTAGTCGGGAACGTGGACGGAGCGAAGGATCCGTACGACCCTGATACTGAGGTGATGGTAGGAGCGGTGACCACGAGGGCCCAGGAGAAGAGGAAGGACCGGTCTACGTCGCTGAAGGTGCCGAGGGCAGAACGGCACGCGGGAGTGGATAGAGAGGAACTTATCCGACTCCAAGAAGAAGACGAAGTCATTAGGAAGTTAGAGCAGAAGAAGATCCCAACTAATAGAGGCAATAAATCTGTTCATTTTGAGAAACATGGAGTTTATTTTTACAGTCTTATCGATTCAGGATTCACTACGTAAAAGGCAGAGAAAATGTCTGTGCCGATTTCCTGAGCAGGGTATTTTAAAGTAGTACACTATCAGTGAAATGCATTGTAACCCATACTTTTGCCTACTAGATGAATTTCTAGGACGGCAGTATTGTACTGTAATTGGGGACATAGTTCATCTGTGATTGAATACTGAATTGATGGCTGATAGAGAGTCATGATGTGTTAGTCACATTTTGGTTTTATGCTATGTCATATTAGTTACCAATGGAACTTGGTGTAATTTTTGGAAAATGTAACCCAAATGGGGACTGCGAGCAAGCAGTGTTTGTGTTATATTGCATTGTTGTAACTTGTTTTGACCTAATATGATGAAGAAAGACCCTAATCAGTGGTCGGTATGTATTGGTATTTTTGCCATTGTACGTATGAGTTATACATTTTGGAGATAACCATGTTATGTACAACAAGTTATATGCTATGATTCGTGCACGAAGCATTGTGTAAACGATGGGCCATCGTTTCACCTTATATGATTTGTAATAATATCATTGACCATTGTTTCACCACAGTGGTGGCGTTGTGTTATTTTGGCTAGTAGGCCTATTGTTTACTATTGGGAAGCAATGACGGTATTGTATTAGTTATGGTATTAGTGATGCAAAGTACACTGCATTGTATTGTATTTGTGATGACATTCGGGAAGGCACTAAAATTGTTATTGATTGTAGTAGAATTAACAACTACCTTTGTGAGATTGGGAGTGCTATAAGATTATTTCACGATAGTGCAGACGCTGTATAATGTTTTTGGAGTTGAAAGATATTCAACTTAAATTGGGGAGTTGTGTAGCATCTGCGGGCTACCCCTTGCCCTCCCCCGGTTTTGTTGTTGTGCTGGTGGCTGAGCATGTGTCCACTACTTTTTTCATTTTATTGTTGGCTGTACTCCGTGACCTGACCTTCTTTTCTAGTGAGTAGTTTTTTTTCCTCGCTCGCTTGTTGTCAGGTGTTTTGACTCGGTCAGTAAATATTAGTATGTTCCCGAACATTCGATAACACTGTGGAGAAGGATGTTTACGCCAGATTTGGCCTTGAGTGATGTAACCTGATGACGTATTGATGCGTGATTGGTTAGTTTGTGCGAGGGCAAAGGTAACGTTTATTTCGGGAACTTTCTGTAGGAATGTTTATATATATAGACCTGTGTGAGTGGTTGGTGGGGTGAGTAAGTGAGTTTCCTTTTGTGTGGCGTAGATATTTAGTTTCGCTGGTGTCTTCCTAGTAATTTATTGTTCACTATACAGTTATTAAACTTTAGTATTATTTAATCTATCGTCGGATCTCGTGTTTATTTATTTTACAGCTGTAATAGTTTCGTTTTCTAAAGGGTTGTAGTTAGATCAACTAACTCCCCCCTACTATAACGTGCTAGAACAACCTCAGCTGTTACAGTAACGACTATTTTGTTGACTGGCTTCCTTTACATCAAAGTTTATCATTTCTCACATCAATTGGGGGTCTAAATCTTCATAAGTTTCTTCTGTGCGATAAATGATTGGGTTGACGTAACTGAGATCCTTAAAAAGACTCGTATTAATTTTATATGAGGATGGTCCCCTTCTGAATGTCTGAAAGTTAAAAGCAATTTTGGAAGCTCGGTGACCCGAGAATCCAAAACTTTGGACATTGGTTTCCGATACAAAATGAGGAGGTTGTCACCCACAAAGACGTAATCTAGGCTTCTCGCAGACGTCGGATTCCATCCGCTCCAGGTATGGGTTCGATCTCCTGGATGTTCTTGCCTCCACACATCAGTTGGTGACAGTTCCTTAATATGCGTGGTTAGAAAATCCTCTGGATGTTTCGCTCCTGAAACTATAACTTGTTGCTTATCACAGTGTTGAAATCCCCGATGTCAGAAAGTTAAAGGCCGAAACATCTAATGAAAGAATCCACTCTTCCTCTGAAGATCGTCATCTGTCTCCCTCCACCTGAGGAGTTCCTTACCACCATTGGTAGCGTTCCCACTGTCGACATATCTTTTATATTACTCTTTTCACTTGTGCGAAGAAAGTATATTTTTCCCTTTTGGTACATGGTCCATAAACATTAAGTAGATCTCATTTTCATTTTCTACATTCATGCTTCAGATGATCATTCTTTCATTTTTGTATATAAGTTTTGCCTGTTCATCCGCAATACTTTTGCCGAAAAAGGTCATAATTCCTGGTGGTCCCTACTGAATAATGAATCTCTCTTTCTCTCTCTCTCTCCCCCCCCCCTCCCCCCCCCCCAGCAAATTCTTTTCTGACTAATTCCACATGGTCCTCGAGAAGGTGGGTGTCCTGCATTGCTATCGCTTCAAAGTTTTCAATTTTCATAGTTCGAGAGAGTGCCTTTCGTTTTTTTTTTTTTTGTTGCCTCAAGCCCTATTTTCGTTTTGGACATCATTTCTTTCGTCGCATAGTCCCAAGACAACATAAGGAGATACAAACGGACTGATCAAAACGGAAACGACCTGGGGAGAAAAACGGACAACGATCAAGGAATAACGAAAAGATTGGGACCTGGAACATCTGTGGCTTGACAAACAAAGAACCTTTGATAGTAGAGTACCTGACCCAGAGCAAGATCTCCATCCTGGCCATCACAGACATCAGAAAGAAAGGAACAGGCACAAGGGAAATCAACTCCAACTTTGTTCTCATTTGGAGCGGTGTAAGCAGGGAACAGAGAGCAGAACATGGAGTGGGTTTCATCATACACCCTGACAAAGCAAAGGAACCAGTGAGTATGGAGTACACTTCAGAAAGACTCATCAAAATCGGCATTAGAGAGGAAAAAAAGCAACAAAAAAACATCAACGACATTCAAGTTTATGCACCATGTAATGACTCCTACCCAGACGGGGGAAAAGACTCTTTCTTCGAACAACTCTCGGACCTAATCAGCAGCATCTCAGACAAAAAAGACCTGTATGTAATTGGAGACTTCAACAGTAGAGTCGGTAAGAGATGAACACCGTGGACAAAACATCTGGGTCCACACAGTGACCACAGAACACCATGCAACTATAACGGCAACCATGTACTGGAACTGTGTGCAGAGCCTGACTTAATCGCCATCAACACCTTCTTCCAGCACAGAGTCTCTCAGATCTACACCTGGTACAAATGGAACGACATCAAAGTCTCATCACAGATCGACTTCGTGCTAGCGAGATCTGGAATGCGGAGCAACATCACAGACTCAAGAGCCATCCCCAACGCAGGCCTGGACACAGACCACAGGCCATTCATCACAACGTTGGTCACCCAGAAGGAGAAAAAGCCTACAAACAGGAAGAGGCAGCCAGAGAGAATAAATACGCATAAACTGGGAGATGGAGAGGTGCAGACTCAGACCAGGCGCACCCTCAGTGAAAAGCTAGACACTATCAACTCTACATCACTAACCGCAGAGGAAGCTTGGGACACCTTTAAGAAAGCCCTCCTGGACACTTGAGCAGTACGACGCCAGGGGGCAACTGCTAGACAACATCCAGGCTATCTGCACCAACAGCAGAAGCGCAGTCCGCACTGCCAGTGGAACATCTGACTGGTTTCCAGTAACATCCGGAGTCAGGCAGGGCTGCAACCTCTCCCCTCTGCTCTTCGTGATCTACATGGACCAGATTACAAAGGAGGCCAACCCAGACCACGAGGCACTCAATGAACTCGTGGTTGCAGACGACCTGGCAATGGTGAACAAGGACAAGGTACAAGTTCTACAGGAGCATACAGACCAGCTCAACGCAAGCAGCGAGAAATATGACATGAAGATTAGTGTCAGCAAGACCGAGGTCATGACAGTCAGCAGGAGACCGGACAAACTGGACATTAACATCAACAGACCCCAGCTGAAACAAGCCAGAGAATTCAAATACCTGGGCAGCTTTTTCACAGAAAACGGCAAACTAGATCGAGAAATAGAGACAAGATGTCAGAAAGCCAATGCAGTCAGTTATCAACTCGCCCCTCTCCTGAAACACCCCCAACGTCCCCATGAGCGCCAATGCGAAACTCATCAACGCCATTTTCTTACCAACACTCACATACCAGTGCCAGACATGGTCCCTAACAAAAGCCCTTGAGAGGAAGCTGGTCACATGCGAAATGAAAATTCTAAGAAGAGCGGTGAACAAGACAAGACGAGACAAGATCAGAAACGAAGTCATAAGAGACGTGGTAGGATCAACGCCAGTCCTACAACACATCGAGCATCAGAAGATCAAGTGGTTCGGACACCTCACACGGATGCCTCCAAACCAACCAGCTCTTCGGGCATACAACACCAGATACTCTGGCTGGAGAGCCAGAGGAAGACCAAGGCGACGCCTTTTTCTGTCATTACGTTTTTTTTCCTCTTTGGGCAAACTGCGCAATCTTTAAGTTTGAGGTGGGTCGCATCTCATTTTTTGTGAGGGCTACTCCGTGGTGTTTTTCGATGGCACCCTCGTTTTGATGCTCATTGAGCGAGCATTGCTGAGGATGGAATGTGGTACGTTTGTCTCTTTCTTCCCCTTTATTTCTGTACATTTTTCTTTCTTTTTTTTCTCTTTCTCCGTCAGTTCTTTGTCCATTTTTGTTTTCTTCCCTCACATCAGTCCGTGTGTTCGGCGCAAGGAGCTTAAAACACATCTAAGCTCCTTGGTTCTGCCGAGAATTTGTGCCGTTTCTTCTATGGAGTATCCTCCTCTTCGACTTTGTTTATTATTGTCTCCTCTTCACTTCTCCCTCTTTGTCTTCCTTTCCTGTTGTCTGTTTTCTTTGTCTTCACTTCTCTGCTTTGCTCTTTCTGCAGAAGATCAACTACCTCACCGCCCTTTCTTCCTTCTCGGCCTCTCTTACTTAAAATATTACCCTCTTCCATCCCTTCTCTTCAACAAGACCTTCGACCTCCTTCACATCCTCGAGATCTTCATTACTACTATCTTCGCTTTCTTCTACAGCATTCTCATTGTCGTCTCTTGAGATACTGGAAGGTGGTTTTTGTTTGCTACCAACCACCATCGCCTATTTGCTCCCCGTTGTTACATTTTCTGTCTCTAGTCCATCATTTTCATTTCGCTCGTCTCTCTCTTCCTCCATTATTTTATCGTCTTTGTCTGTCTCCAGTTATCCATTTTCACATTCGTTTCTTCTGTGTCCTGGATTACGGCACAACATGCACACTTGGTTGGTACACACCTCCTGGTTGGTGCACATCCTCAATGTGTGCCCTTTTTGAAGGCACTTTCTGCAGACCTGTGTCTCTTCTTTCATTTCCCTACAGTACAAGGAGACCCAGAATGGACCCATTTGGACCCTGGCTGGTGTTTTTTTCCCCTTTTTTCCGACAGATTATTCTTCTCCCCAAGGGGTCAGCCTGCCCTGGGAATCTCTAAGCCTTTCTATTTCTAGTTTGAACAGCTCTCGACCCCCCCCCCCCCGGTTGGAAAGAGCCGTTTCAATAGCCTGATTACTTAAGACAGTGGGACATCTTTCACCGTCAATCTCGTGGCAGGGATTTCCTTGCCATCCCCTCCTCTTATCAGAAACGGATTTTGGTTATAAAGGGCGATGTGCACCCCGTTTACATTGTGTCCCTTCGCCAGGAGTATGGCCCAGGGATTTTTCGATTTAGTGTATATTCACCTTTGGCCACCAATTTTTTGCCCACCCACCGTCTCGCCGGCCCCGGACCCGTGATTTTTTTCCCGTACGAGCTTTAGCAAATTCAGGAGCGGGGCAGCAACACACACCCAAACACAGGACAGCTCCAACACACCTCAGGGATTTTCAGTGACGTTCATAGTCATATCAGGCACAGTCCAGAGATTGCAGGACCTATGACAGTGTTCGATAGGACAAGAAATCCCTTAGCCGATGTCCTGTGTTTGGGTTGTGTTGCTGCCCCGCTCCTGAATTTGCTAAAGATCGTACGGAAAAAAATCACGCGCCCCGGGCGCTCTCTCCCCGGAGGTGCAGACATCAAAAGTGGACAAGCCACTCTCTCCGTCAAACGGGAAGGTTTTCGCCAGAAAGAACGCAGGTGAAATTAATGACATTATTTATCTTTACTTACTATACATGCAAAAACAATGCGACACTACAGCTATACTAAATCTGCACACAACACAGACAAAACCACAACAACAACAAAAGCGTTGAGCGGCGGCTGTAAAGGAAAAAAAAAAGTGGATGGGTGGGTAATGTCGTTGACAAACAAGACTGGAAAATCACGGGGGGAAAAAAGTATGAGGGGCACTGCTTAGATCCGAAATTGGAATAATTTAATCAAATTAACGAATATCTTCTGAAAACAAAAATACCAGAAGGTAGCGGAGCACTTACCTGATGTCTTGGCGGATTCTTGGCACTGAAGTTACCCTCCAGCATTCCTTTCGCCACAAAAATCACAGACGAGCAAAAGCGTGTCAGCCACCAGCTAGTCACAACCGGAAGTCGACGAAAACACATTCAACTGGTGTGAGCCAATAAGCACACCTGTCCTGACCTTCAGCCAGGTTGAGTGTGAGTTTGAGTTTGGAGAAAACACACCGAAACTCTATCGGTTACATTGTGTAGGAGGAAGCAAGGCGATGGATAGACAGAATATATTACGATAAAAAAAAACAACAACAAACAAACAAAAAACGAGACTGGTCTGTCTGTGTGTCCGCCTAATAATCGCACTAAAAAAATGTCTTTGCTTTATTATCTTTCGGAACCAATAATTATTTGTTATGAACATTTGCAGGCGACTTACTTAAACGGTTTTCATTTGACTGTTGTCTTGTTAGCCTTCTTGAGTTGCCATGACGACGTTGTTTTTTTTCTTTGTTTGTTAAATATGCTACCGAACAGTTTGAAACTTGCTTAACATAAGCGTTTTACTGCCTTTTCTCCAAGAATTTTGTAGAATCATTGTTAGGTTCTTGAGTTGCCATGACGTTTTTTTTTTGTTTTTTTTAAAAATAAGCTACGTAATAGTTTGTAACTAGCTTGATATAAGAGTTTTACTGCCTTTTCTCCAAGAATTTAGTAGATCATAGATATTTCTAAAGAACAACGTGTGTGCCTAATTCTTGCAACAAATTCCGGAAAACTGCAACTTAGACTTTCGGTACGCTGAAGACGGTTTTTTTTGGGGCAGACGCAATGAGCAAGCGTCGATGCTTTAAATGGTTTTCAAGCTTTAAGGTATGTGAAAGTTCGTTTGATAATAAGCCCGGCCAGGGACGTCCAGCAAAGGTTTAATTGATCAAAATGTGGAGAAAGTCAGTAAAGTTATTCGTGAAGAACATAAACAAAACATTCATAGAGTAGCTAATATCGCTGGGTCTTCGTTCAGGTCTTGCCAGCACATTCTCAATTGGACATGAAAAAAGGTTCAGCAAAATTTTTTCCCCATTTATTGTCAGGTGAACAAAAGCAGAATCGCGTCAAGGTATGCCAAGAAGTAATGAATTAAGGGGTGTTCTCATGTGTACGGAAACGGAAACGACTACGAAGTGCGGAAACGACTACAAAAATCCATTAAGTAGTAAAATAGAGAGAGTGTTCTCATGTGTGCGGAAACGGAAACGACTAAGACGTGCGGAAACGACTAAAATATTTTTTTCGCACTGGGTAGCGATTTTTAGCCGTTGCCGCACTACCGCAGGCCGGAACTTAGGTCAGTCCCCCCTTTTCTTCCCCGGGCTTTTTTTGTATGAACTGAAACCTGGCTTGGTGGGTCAAACAGTGTGGCGAAACTTCGTATTGCAAATATGCCAAGACCGTGGCACATAACAAACAGTGATATGGAGAAGCTCATTGAGCTCGTTAGACAAAACAAGACACTTTTTGACGTGAGGAGGCTAGACCACAAGGAATCCCATTTACACTGATATATTTGGGAAAGTACAGCAAAGGCGATGGGGAGAAATGATTGGCTGTTGAGTCTGTGCTTTATCCTTTGACTTCACGTTTGTACTGAAGTGTTTTTTGTTTGGTAAAGCTGTAAAGAAACAGCTGCTACGTGAACACAATGATTACCAGCTAAACCGATATCTTAATGTATGTAGTAATCATCATCAGTGGGTCCCCCACATTCATCCCATAACCCTGTACACCTTTTACAATCTTGACTTCAAATCCCCCCCCCCCCACCCCCCCCCCCCTTACGAGCTGCCATTAGAATGGTGACTGTCCATGACAGGGCATGACAAAGCCTTGGTGTTCTAGAACTTGATAGAATTTTGTATGGACTAGATCTAGATATGTACTATTTGACTGTTGTATTTAAGAAACCAGATCTATTATTTAATTTGAGTTTTACTACCTCCAGCCACTTCATTTGTTTTTTTCCTCTTTATCCTTTTCAAACAAAATCATTATCATAATTAAAAACTGCACAATCCCCACGCTTTCCCGACATCCCCCCCGCCCCTATGTACAATTTTCATTCGCTGACACTCTCCCATCCTCTTTCCCCTTTACGGCTCGTCGAGCAAATCTACTCTTTGGATCTCTATTCCAGCAATCCTGAGTTGAGAATATGGAAATACGTGAATACATATAATAGACATGTACATATCTGTATCACAACATGATTGCCTTAAGACTCTTTGAGAATTGTGCATTAAAAAACAAAAGAAAAGACAAACCTCAAGGCTGATATAAGCTTAAGTGCTGAGATTTTCCAATACAGATTAGAAATCAGAATTATTTGCAATTACATCACTACCAGGCAAAGACAGGTTCGTTTAAAAAATGGAAAAAAGGGGATGTCTGTAATGAAACAGTTAACATCTGTTGCATTGTTAACCATTGTAATTCTTGTGACAAACTAGATAAGATAAGATAAGATAAGATAAGATAAGATAAGATAAGATATAACCTCATCACCCTATTGTTAGGAGATCTGTTGTCACACGACCAGTAGTAGAACTACATTGAATATAACATCAATGGCACACAGGTCCCTGACGCATACCGCACACATGCACATTGCTCACATGAGGAACATTACTCCCACACACTGTCAGAACAATGGATTTGGAAAACTCACAACAGAATATATGCACCGAATTAGGCAACATTACTGCTTCGAACGCTGGATGGCGAAAAAGATTGCCTACAAAGCTTTCTGTTTGTCTTTAAGTACATTATTCGTCTGCTTCTTTGGGATCGGACTATCTGATGGAACAAAAGGCGGGAGCAATCATTTAAAATTGATTTCAGAACTCTTTCTCAATTTCTCACACATTTTATGCTGCAACATGTTAATTTGAGCGGAGAGCTGGAAGAAAGAATGGAGAAATAATCGTCCACCCACCACCGGCGCTCTCGGGGACGTTTTTGTTTTCTTTTGATACATCTGTGATGGAGGAGTGAGATATTAAAACGGACTCCTCTTCCCAAAGCAAGAAACTGCATTCGGTTCTGGACGAAACAGATGCCATGGTGGCAGAGAGAGAAAAAATAGCAGACTGCAAAGAACGAATCTCATGACTAGAGAAACAAAAGTGATAATTTCCTTTTTTCTTTGGTCGTTTCCGTTTCCGTACACATGGGAACACAAAATTTTATTTCCGCACGTCGTTTGGGCATATCATTTTCGTTTCCGTATTCGTTTCCGTACACATGAGAACACAGCTTTACCCTGCTGCTGATAGAGATTGTTTTCTTAAAGATTGTAACAGGTGATGGAATTTGGGGATATGCGCACGACTCGCAAACAAAGCAGAGGTCTACTGCACTGAAGGCAAGGTCCTTATTCCCCGCTGCCAAAGAAGCCCACAAGAAATGCACGCGTATCGTTTTCTTTGACTGGCAAAGTATCATTATGAAAGAATATGTGCCACAGGGTCAAAATGTGAACCAGAAATATTACGTCCAAGTTTTAAGGCGACTGAGAGAATGGATGCGTCTAAAGCGACCGGAACTGTGGGCGTCAAAGTTTCCTCCAGCATGACACTGCAACCGTTCTTAAAGCTCAAAGTGTGCAGCGATACTTTGCCTCCAACAGAATAACACTTATACCTCATCCCTCTTATTCCTCTGACTTGGCACCCTGTGGCTATTCCTTGTTCTCAAAGCTTAAAATGTCACTGAAATGGAGGGGCTTCCACGACACTGAGGAGATCCAAAAAGCATCATCAAAAGCCCTCGTCAACATCCCAAAGGACGAGATCCAGCACTATCTCCAAAACCTTCACACCCGCTGGCATCGATGTGTAAATATGCAAGTGGGGAGTACTTTGAGGGATTCGATGAGGGATAATTATATAAGGTGAATCATTTTTGAGAAATCATACCAGTTTCGTTAATTTTTTATCATAGTATTAGCAGGATCAGTGGACAGAAGATGACCCAGAAGCATTACTGACCACACGCCTATATCAAATTAGTGAGTCAGCCTTGGCCCTAGCAAGCGATATTGAGTTTCATTGAAATCAAACTAGTCGACTGGTGGGTGAGGTCATAGTGCTGGCACTTTGTTCTGTCGCTCTGGTGGCCGCAGTCACGTCACACTTTTTAAAAATATAGGCGAATGAATGTAGATGCGTTCATCAAGTAGTCCGTGGGGACATGAAGCTTAAGGCACGACAGCATTGTCCCAAATGTAACTGCTGTCACGTCACCATCCAACCAGTTGGCCGATCGAACTAGGCTAGTGCACGCCTGGGCTTATGGAAACTTAATCATTCCACTACCTTCATTCTTGTTTGTTCCCTCTCCATTTTCTGAAAATCTGGAGATCTTTTAGTTTATAGAAGAGGATGCACACTTTGTAAAACACAAGTTGTTCAAAAAGACTGCTGCATTTATCTGTTTCACCCTTCTGATTTATTCGAACTCCTTATCATAAAAGTAAAGCCGCAAACGTTTAACAAGGAATTTCTCAGTTGTACAAAAAGTGGAGTTGGAACGATCAAGAACTAAGATCGCAATAATTATCATGAACCAAAAGAAAAGAAAAGACCAGCAATCCAGCGGCCCAGCAGCAAGTTAAAAAAGTGTCCAACAACAAAGAAAATCAAACTTTTATTTTGATTTTTGACGAAGTCTCACAGTAAAAACAAAAAACAAAGTAACCAAATTGTCCATTAAAAAAAAAAAAAGCTGATGCAGGTTATTAGTTATTGGCCATCCATTAAGTCTGGATGATCGATCTGGGCGGGTTTTGTTTTTTTTTAACCCCCGTCCATACACTTTTGGCAGCTTACCCACCCCACCCCCACCTTCTGAATGAAGTTACTTCAAGGATGGCCCTTACCTAAATGCAACAATAATATTACTACTGAAAATCAGAACTTTCTGGTCTTTGGACGAAATGGGTTAGCGACCCCACGCTCAACAGTTTTGTTGTATTCACTGTTTTGGCGCCAATGGGTGAACAGCTCTCGAAGTCACGGACGGGCCGCACGGATCTACCCTCGGTTTGAGCCAAGGTCACACGAGCAAATGCAGCCTCGCCAGGCGCGGTCAGTCTGCAGTCGGTACGACAGTGGCGACATGGATATGAGCCAGGGAAAGATGTTCGCAGTTGATCGTCCCAATTATTTCAACATTTCAAGTTTGACTGAAAATCTGATGCCTGACGAGGATGAAGGTCTTCTACAATGTAAGTTTACGTGTATGTTTTTTCTTGATCTTGATTTCATATTTTTCACAAAGGCCTCCCGCATTTTGGTAGGCGGGCGACTAAAAAGACAATAATTATGTACGCTCGATTTCGGCTCTTTGTCTCCCTCCCTCCACATGTGCGCCTTTCATTATGCTTGGCCTCAATCCCTTGCACAAGGGCACGGCCATTAGAATGGAGAATGTGGAAGGAGTACCGTTATGAGTTACACAACTTTAGTCGGGCACATTTTCATGTTTGTAATGTTAATCGTTGAGCTGCATAAACATCAGTCTAGATGACCAATTTGCCAGTCCCTGTGACACCCGCTGCTCACGTGCGTTCCTTAAGACTCATCCTTGGTAATATCCTTGCAGTGTGACTCAAATGGAACTCCCCCAGCTAATGTCGATGAGAGAGATTTTGTAAGATGTTAACGGATGTATTGCTTGGACTATTGGACCAGTTAGTTTCATTAGAAACACAATTTTAATGTAATCCAGCAGCTCAATTTGCACAAAAAGGTAAATGAACGCAAAGTTTTCAAAATCATCATAGAAAAGTGCACGTTTGCCCAGACGAACATCGGCCTACGGCCTCGATGATACAAACTGACTAGACCCTCACGTCGTTACATATCAATCTGACAATCGACTAATATTAGTAATAGCCTAGGTAAGTTGGGGTGGGAACAACCGAAAAAGCGCCAAATTCCTCAACACCATATCAAGTTTTGTTTCAGCAAACCTTCGCCAGTCGCGCTTTTGGTAAATTCTGTGATTGTGACCTCTCCCCAGCAAGTTTCAAAATGGCAGCTGTTTTCGGATTTTGTCTCACTTCAGACTTTCTTCTGGGATTGTACTGTTTTTCTTGGCCAGTGTGTTACAAATGTTATTGTGAATATGAAATGATAATTGGTCATAAGGTCTGGAACAATGTGTAACCGTGAGCTTTACTTAATAGCGGTAAAAATTATGGCGCGGACGGGCGGAAGACCTCCCGAATTGCCTGATGTGTTCCTCAGACTCACTGATGGCAAAAGCAAAATTTTTGGGAGGACTTCCGAATGCGTTCCCTAACTCGACAAGTGCATAGGCATTGTCGGACTGATATGTAACGACGTGAGGGTCTAGACAGTATCATCGAGGCCGTAGGCCGATGTTCATCTGGGCAGTAGTCAGATTGACATATCAGGGAAAGCCGCCGGGGTAGCTATGTACTGTTTTCACTCGGGCTATGGAACGCTTTCGGAAGTCCTTCCGAATTTTTTCCCCAGGCCAGTTCTACGAGTCAGTGGGTGGACCTAGGTAAAGCGCCAACAGTAGAGCTGCACGAAAATGTCTCAGGTTCTCTTGAACAGAAACTGGAGATCTTTAGCGACATCTACTCCTGCTGACATCAGAGATTCAGTACGAAAGAAAGCCAGACCTGAGTTTGGACCCAAACTGAGCAGAAGGAAAAGGAAAATCAAAGAATTCCGCATTCAAAAAAGAAAAAAAAAAGCTCGAAAGCAGTTTAAGCAAGCTGCAGATCCAGAGAAACAAGTCCTTAAAGAAGTCTGGCAGCATTTAAACCAGGGGCCCAGAGCCGAGATCGCAGCCAGGAAAAGACGAAGAGAACAAGAGATAGATTCCTCAAAGACTCATTAAAATTTGCTCCGGGCTTGTTCCAGCAGCCCCGCAGTGGCAATCTAATGGTGTGTCAGCAAGATTTAGATCGCCCGAAAAAGACCTAGTCCGATGACAAAAGGGCACATTGAGATGGATTACTCCAGCCATCTGAACAGAAAAATTCGACTCTTCTCCATTGACATTGAGGTCAGTGGAATTGTCAACAAAGCAAGGTGCAGATCAGCTCCTGGTCCCAACGGCATTCCCTATGTGGTCTACAAAAGACGTCCAGAAGTACTGAAGACTCGGACTCCTCAGATCGGCATTTTGGAAAGGGCACATTAGCCAGGAGTGAAAGAAAGCAGATGGTGTCTACATCCCGAAAGAACAGACTCCTCCAAAATTGGGCAGTTGGGGGCCAACATCACTCGCTTCCCAATGTCTTGGGAAAGATATTCTTCTCAGTACTGGCCAAACGTCTAACAGAATACCCAGTAAAGAATGGATTGTGGATATATGGACCTGGCTGGAGGGAACAGTGTCCGTGGACGTTTCTCGTTTAGAGCCCTAAGAAGCTTCTCGCCAGACGACTCAGCCATTAGCACTGTGGTTTGCTGTCTGGCTAATGTTTTCTGACGACTTACCTGACAAGTCAGAGCGCTCTTGAGTATCTGGCATGGCACATCGCATTTTCATCCTATGGATCTTCATTGCCCTCCCAGTGACGAAGTATCTGCCACAAGTACATGGGTGTCCCGCGGGATTAGGCCATCTCTTGGTCCATTTTGAAGCGCGAGTTGATTCCGTTTGGGCATCGAGGGAGATGCAGTTTTTTTTATGGTAGGCCAACTCTGCCGCTCTTTCAACTGATATGTTGTTGTTTCTCGGGGTTCCTTTGACTCCTTCAACCCATCTTTTGCGTGGTCTGCCTCTTCCTTTGTAGCCTGAGAACTTGGTGTTGAAGGCTCTCGAGGCTGGTTGACTAGGTGGCATTCGTGACAGGTGGCCAAACCATTTAAGTCGTTTTTCTATGAAATGCAGGCAGGATTCTGTGCCAACAGCTGCTTTTACATTTCTTTGCCTGTCTCTTCATGTGATGTTGAGGGTTTTGCGGAGGCATTTCATTTCGCATGCGGTAATCCTGCTTTCATGAGTTTTACGTCATGTCCAGGTCTGGCATTGGTAGCATAATGTTGGAATAAATACTGAGGTGATAAGCTGTCTCTTTGTGTCCATAGAGATGCTTGGATGAGGCAGGAGGGGTGCAAGCTGATAGGTGACGGTGTTGGCTTTGGGATTTGGATTTCTATCTATGGACCCTTCTTCTGTCAACATGCTGCCTAGATATTTAAACTCCTTGACCTGCTTCAATTGCTTGTTGTTCACGTGAATGTTTAGGGGACTGGGATTTCGGCTGACTTTCATAACTTCTGTCTCTGATGTGCTTATTCTCATGTCAAATCTTTCGCAGCTGTTGAGTGCGGTGGTGTGGTTTTTTGAGGCTTTGTTGGTCTGTGTGAATAAGACATTGGTCGTCCGCAAACGGAAGTTCATTTAGGTCTTCTGGGCTTTGATTTGCTTCCTGTGTGATTTTGTCCATATAGATTGTGAAAAGGAGGGGAGATAGAACACATTCCAGTGGGACTCCTGATGTTACCGCGAACCAGTTTGTGTTGCCTTTTTTCTTACTGAGCTTTTGCTCTTGGTGTACACAGCTCTCACGTTGTCCAGCAGTTGCCCTTTGGCACCATATTCTAGTGTCCATATTTTGTCCCGGTTGACTCTGTGGAAGGCTTTCTCCTGATCTACAAAGACAATGCCGGCATCTTTGTTGTACTCGATGGTTTTCTCGCATAGCTGCCGTAATGCGGATACCGCATCCGTGCATCCTCTTCCTTTGCGGAATCCGAACTGAGCCTCGCTCAAGTTTCCCTCTAAAATAGGTCTCATCTTCCGTCCCATGATCTTCGCCTACGTTTTCCCTGTACGGCTTAGTATGGCGATGCTTCTGTATGCAGTAGTCACGTTTGTTACCTTTCTTCTTCCATAGTGGTACAACGATGCTTTTCTGCCAGTCGCCTGGGTATTTCCTTTGTTCCCAGACTGTTAAAAATTCGCCTCAGCCACTGTACACGTTTCCTCAAGCTCTTCTGGCTTCTACTGTGAGGTCATCTGGCCCCGGGGCTTTGTTCTTAGGGCTGGTTTTAAGTGCATATTCGATTTCTCCTGCCAGTATGAGTGATTCTGTTTGCCCTGCAAATGATGGTTTGAATTCTCGTCCATTATTGCCAACTGGGTTGAGAAGTTCTTGGAAGTGTTCTTCCCACCTTTTCTTTACTGCCTCTTTGCTGAGAATGGTCTTTCCTACTTTGTCATTTATGATGCATGTCGGATTGTATAGCTCCTTCCTTATCCGCATGCTGTTCACACTTTTGTAGAATTCTCTGGGATTTTCCTTGCAAATTTCAGCCAGTTTTTTGCCATACTTTTTCCACGAATTTTCTTTGGCAGTTTTTTGTTGGTCACCTGTCCCACTTTCCTGTATTCCATGTAATCTTCTTCAGCTTTCGACTTCTGCCATTGTTTGACCAGCTTCTTTTTCGTCTTAGTTGCTTCTTTGGTTCCATCATTCCACCAGCATGTTTTCCTGTTTGTTTCCACCTAACAGCTTCATTCCACACCTGTTTTTCAGTATTTCTAGTATGGACCATTTGAATGTTTGCCACTCCTCCTCTACATCTTTCGTCTCAGGTGACAGCTTGTTGTACTCGTTAGTGTCATCCTCGATTATTTGCCTGATGTCTGGCTCCTCAAGTTTCCATGAATTTATCGTTGTTCTTCCCTTGTACTTCTTTGATCTTTTTGCGCTACCAGTTGTGAGTGTAAATATCACAGGTCTGTGGTCCGTATCAATAATGTAGTTTGGGACTGCTCTCGAATCTATGTCTTCGTTCTTTGCGCATCAAGATGAAATCGATTTGTGATGCCTGATTCAGATCATTCCATTTATACCAGATCTAAATTTGGCTCACCTTGTGTTGAAAAAAAAAGTGATCATCAGGTTGTGCTCAGCGCATAGGTTCAGTATCATTTCTCCATTGCTGTTGCAGTCTGTGTCTTTGTCACCGTGCGGTCCCAAGTACTCTTCTCAGGGGAATCTTCTGTGTCCCACTCGGCCATTAAGATCAGCCATGATAAATGGGAATGTTAAAACTATTGTGCCTGTAGTTCATGTTGATCCCAAAGCTCATCTGGTCGTTTGCTGATCCACGATATCCCAGTCAGTTCAGTGGAAAGCCTGAAGGAAAAATCAGTTGACAAGAAAATGGCTAGGAATCCCCCGGATGTGACCGATGTAGCGCTCTATGGGGCGAAATCCTGTTTTTGGCAAAATTTTAGGCCAACATTACAAGGCTACTACTGCTGTGTATTTATGTGAAACGCCATGTATCCTATATCAAAATAAACTGCCTTTTGTATTCTTTAATGTGTTTAGCTGTGTGTTTTTATAGCTTGAACGGGACAGTCTTGCCGTTTTCGCTCTGACCTGCGCGTACCGAATTGACCCCTTCATAACAAAGGGTCGCAGAGCGTCGCGCCGATGTAGCGCACGTGTTTGAAAATAACTCGTATAGAAAGCCAGATAAATGTTTTATTCAATGTATTTTTCATCCTGTTTTAAGTTGAAATTCCTTTGAAAATCATTTGTTGAAAAGTTTGTAGACCGAGAAACTAGCAGAAACTTGACTAGGATAAAAAGTTAAACCTCAGCCTTTGTATTATAAGGGGATGTCAAGATCAGACATGGGGCATGTTTCGCCGACTGTTTTTATGGACTCATCCAAGGGTACCCACAGAAAGGCCACCGAATTCTGTCACCGAGCCACTAGGCGCTTTAGGTGAGAGGAATTGTACTACATAATTTCAACAATTGCACATTGAGCCCACCTACGTTCGGTCCGTACGGTGCTGACTTTTTTTTTATCGGAATCCAAAATACATTAGTTCGCCGAAAGATACCCACGGTGACAGGCAAGACCGTCGGGCGACAGGAAGGTGTGATGAGTCAATACTCGTTTACGGCGAGCGGGGCGATTTTCTACTAACCAAACCACATCTGGACGGGACGATAGAGGAAATTTGATTGAAGATTTGGATTCAGCGGCCTCAAATTAACAAAGTCACAGAGCAGAATTTATTTTGAAAGAACAAATTTTTATAGAATTTTAATCATTTTAAAGACATAATTAAAAATGTTTAAAGCGAGCATCTGGTCAGCTCAGTTTCAATGTGCACAGTTCCACGTGGTGCAATGAGTAGTGTCTGCAGAAAAAAAGTACAGTAATAAAACCTATCGGCCGCAATGCACCGAAATTCTATGCCGCCTTTATGTGTAGCGTCAGGCGTTTTTTATAGTGGTAACCGAAGCTCCGACCTGGAGTCGCCGACTTATTAGGTGGCCTTTCTGTGGTTACCCCAATGCTTGATTTCATCACCTCTGTCCGACACTCAGTGCTAAGTCAATGGTGACACGGTTGACCTCCTTTTCAATTAAATAAAAACAAAAACATTATTTTTGTCTCCCCTGTAAGTGTAAGAGTTCACAAGAAAATGACGTCGGATGAAGTTTGCTGACTAAAAAAAAAGTAAAATGGGATGCATTTTATGGGCGGTCAAAGTTTTATCGTGCAAATGGCAAAAGGTAACAAATTCGAGGCGTTTTTTCACTCTTGAAAATGCCATAACTTTCATAACCTTTAAGGCAGAATAATAAATTTGGTATCAAAATTTTTGGAAAAGCAAGACCCATCCGATGGGACAATAACTGGTGAGATGTGATAAAAAGTAAAATTCAGTTTGGACCACCTATTTCAAGTCACTAATATAAAACAACCAAAGATCCTAAAGTCGCGCCCTCGTAATATCCCTATTATGTAACTCGAATAGAATTCCCCCCCCCCCACCCCCCCCCCAAATATTTTAAAAATGAAGTAAATTTTACAAAGAGGAAAGTCGAGCTGGAGAATCTGACAGTTTTACAAGGAAAGCAGAGCATTCGAAGGATGAGTGAAAGATAAAATGGCTATTTTCGTAGCTCCCCCCTTTTTATCTGCATCTATATTTTGCATTAAAATAACACTATTGTCTGGGCATGAGTTTAACACGTTACGTTTGTATACAGGCTGTGCTGAGGATGTTAAAACCCCAGCAGTAACTGTCCAGGTGAAGGTCCAACAACTGCAGATCACGATTCACGTCAGCTGTGTGGACCAGCACAAGCCTAGATCTCAACATGGCTCTATGGCTGAGGCAGCTATTGAGACAACCTCTCCTGTGAGTGGTCAAACTAGGGTCCAACATCGCTGGAACATCTGGTAAGTTCGTAAGCGGAGAGACTTCCGAATGCGACTCGTGCCACCTTCTAATGTCCTTAGCAATGAATTGCCCAGCAGTTCTTTAACTATACAACATTCTCGTGGAGGGGTTCTGCAACTTTCTGTGCACTGCTGCTTCTATAGTCCCTACCTGGTGAGGATTCATTTTCCCCCGCAGTTTGGAATCTTTCACCGGGCCAACTGTAAGAACATCTGGCCGTGAGACGCATTTGGAAGTCTTTCCTTGTAGATATTTGATTTGTATAACATTCCCCACGTCTGCAGGGGGGACTTGCAATAAAAATCATTTTTCTTCTACACGGGTCCAGTAATATTCTTAGTGGAAAATGCATAGCCTAACCTCCATAGTGTTATATAAACTCTAAAATAGTGTAGGAAGTAAGAGTTTCCATAATGTAGGATGCAGTGTACGGGTAGAAATCCAGTGTAGGATGTAGTGTACGGGCAGAAATCCAGTGTAGGATGTAGTGTACGGGCAGAAATCCATTGTAGGATGTAGTGTACGGGCAGAAATCCAGTGTAGGATGTAGTGTACGGGTAGAAATTCATAGTGTAGAATTAAACGTTCTATTCTTACGGGAAAACGCCGCATGCGCCAGAAACAAAATTTAATTTTAATTTAATTTTTTTGTTCAGTTTCCATTTTGTGACAACTTAAATTATTTGACGTACAAAATTGTAACTCCGATAGATGGAGCAAATTTCCGTTTATAAAATGTTCAAATGTGTATTTGATCTCGATTGGCGTCTACCGGTGTTGTTCCGTAACTGGGCAGAGAACTAGAAATAGGCAGTGATAGGAAGTTCTATAAAACCTGCACCTTATAAAGAGAAAACTCTGACAAGTGTCTAAACCCCCCCCCCCCCCGGTCTCTCCCACCCCTTCCGTGTCCTTCATCCCAGTCTACCCCACCCCCCTCCGTCTCCCCCTCCCCCCTGTCTGTCTGTCTCTCTCTCTCTCTCTCTCTCTCTCTCTCTCTCTCTCTCTCTCTCTCTCTCTCTCTCTCTCTCTCTCCTATCCTCTTTCTCCCCTGTACCATGGGCAAACATAGGCACCAATCAAACTAGACAGGGACTCAGAATGCCTCCTGCCCCACCCCTCCCGGGAAAACATGGGTAATAAAAACTTGCTTCCTCCCTTCTCATGATGGGGTGTTGAACTTGTGCATGCTCACAGACGCCCCCCCCCCTCGACCACCTGAAACAATGGGGGCAAATTCAGTCTGGGAATCAAGGTCACGCCCGCGGGGAATTGGGGTAAGGCAGCCAGTGGTCAGGGAGACAAACGGTGTCGGGTATTATGATGGGATGTGTGTACCTTTGTGTATTACATGAGACAGAGTGAAATTTGGAAATCGAGAAGAGCAGGCCGAACACGCCTCGGCCTGGGCAAAGTTAAATAAAATTTATCCCCCCCCCCCCTCCCTTTTCCACTTTTCCAAAAAAAAAAAAAAAACACGCTGACCGGCGCTGCATTGTGACGACGACACGCCTGCACCAGTTGTAACTGGGCTGCAATGACACACAGGCAGAATTTCCCAAATGGGATTAAAGAAGTATACAAAATACATTCATAATCTAGTACAAATACAAATTTCTTGGTTTTTCAGAACTCGAGTGGGTTGGAGACGTCGGTCTCCTACAATACTTCCGAAAACTCGTTATCGTATTGCAGTAATGTTTTAAGAAACATACCTGACAAAACGACAGAGGCGGAATGAAAACACTCGCCAAAGTGAACCCAAAAGACTGACCTGCAATCACTGCCATCGCACTCTCGGGTCAAACATTGGTAGAATAAGCCACGAGAGAAGCTGTCAGTCAAAGTGAAAGTGAATATTCTAGCTGCTAAGACCGTCTGTAAAGACGCTAAAGGCCATATATAATGTTTTGCACGCAATGTTAGACTGTCCATGACCTTAAGATTTTCTGATCGGCAGATCGACAGGCCACGTGAATTTTTCAAAGCATCAAAACTCTGATCTTTTTTGAGATATTCCCCTAGTCCCCCCCCCCCCCCCCCAAAAAAAACAACAAAACAAAACGTTGAATTTTACGGTATTATGGATCGAGTTTCACGTGATGTCCATACTAGGCGACAGGATGAAAATCCTGGCTCGTTTCGAAATTTCGTGCTGCACCTTGCAGGGAAAATCTGAATATGGTTCACATGGTGGTGTTCCTTTTGATCACTTTGGACAGAAAAGAAAATGCCATTCGTAAATCGCTTGCAAATGTGCACATTCCTGGTTAAAAAAAAGTTTCGGATTTTTTAAAATAACAAAATGAGCAGCTTCTGTCATGTTTCGTTCGCCCAAATTTCAATATTTTTGGCGTTTGCATACAAAAACCATCCGTGCGAAGGAATTAACTATCCAGTTCTTCGCGCCAATTTTGACTGGATGTGATGAAATCGGGCTTAAGGTTTAAGACCAAATTCCTGCGAAATCCCCTCCAAAGAAACGTTTGATTTCTGTGCTATAGGCTATATCTCAGCTCAGCGATGTCCAAATTTATTGGAATGAAAATGAAACTGTTTGTCAATGACAATTCTTAACATCCGTGATGTCACCGACAGTGCATAATGAGTCTCAAGAAATTTAATGTGTTAAGACTGATTGCTAAACTTAATCAGTTTTCCCCCAAACCGTCTTCTCATTATCTTGCACTTCAAAAAATCATAACTTTGCTTAAATTGAGACCTCAAGTTCCATTATTGCACAGAAAATACTCTTTCCTAAAGTTCAAGAAAATTTTTTTTTACCTTCAGCCCAGTTTTGTAAGATCATGCACTTTAATGATCATTTTCATATGAAATTGAAACACTCTAGCCCTACATTAAAATGTGCTACATTTGAAACGATGGCATTGGTTACTTGTTGACTGAAATCGATCAGAACTTGCATGCAAAAACCAGATTTTCCCCTGAGAATGTGTAGAGGAGTGACAAGTTACAGCTTTGGGATCACCAGAGAACGCCATTTTGCTCCTTTAGGGAAAAAAAAAATCTCCCACAATCGTTAGTTACTTGTCCCTGAGCTGAAGTGTGCGATTTTTCAACAGGAAAATGGTGACGTCATGTTTATAAAACTTAACTTTTCTATCCAGAAAGCCTGAAACTTTTTTTCTTTAACATAACCCAAAGAAGCAAAATGCGAAATACGCTTTTCTTATTTAACGAAAACAAATTTAAGGTCATGGAAACATTTCACATACCAAATTTCAATACATTCAAAGGATTGCAAAGTTACAGCTTTGGGAAGAGGGCACAAATTTCTAAAATGGCTACAGACTTGGGCTTTGTCGAGTCTTCTTCGGCTCTAGATTAGTTTTGAGTTCGAGGACACGTCGGCATGACAACGGTCACTTTGTGTCCTTAACGGTCTATTTGGGTACACCTTTCTTTGTGTTTCGTCTTCAGAGCTAAGTTTAGCATAGAATTAAATACATTCATATAATTTTAACACATTGGTAAAATTCTATAAAAAAAAAATGTAGTTTTGTATAGATGTGGAAAAAGTTTTTTAAACGAGTATAAAAGTTATTAAATCAAGTTGGAGATCATAGGCTTGAGATTACATTTTTGTGAAGTTGTAATATTTGCCCAGCACAAATGTAGGTAGTTACAGTACCTATAGATCAGGGGTTCCCATTGAAATATTTTAAAGTGCTAATTGTTATTATTAGAACTATAAAATATTAAGAAAATTACTGAACGAAGTAATCTGGGGGTTAAATTTCATTTTCGAAAAGTTGTCAGGGTAAACGGAACAGGAAAGTTTGGGGGAACCCCCTGCTGTACCATAATGTGATGGTGACGGTGGTCACAGGAAACTTGGGGAGTGTTTTTTTTTTTAATGTTTAGTGCACCTTAGTTACATAATGGTTACATTGCGTCCTGTAGGGTTTACTGACAAAAAGGTCATCGTTAGAACATGAAAGGCGAGGTAAATGGTTGAGTTTAAAATGAGCAAAATAATAACCTACATGGAGCTAGAAGGTGAACACTTTGGCATCTAAAACGTTTTGACGACGCGACCAAAAATGATAAAACTTTGTATTCGGGAACTGCCTTAGTTTTTGACGATAAATAACGAGGACACATCGGTATGGCCAAAATAGTATTTATATACTGTTGTTCTGTGCCAAGTTTCCCTCGAGAAGAATCGAAAAGTATGACTGGAATTTTGACATGTCTCTTCTCTTCCTTCTTCATTTTTCTTCATGGCTTCGGACAATAGGCGGAGTCAACTTATTATGCGGAAACATAATTATCATTACTACCATCTTTATGACCCTCCCCCAGGTCGGCTAGTAAATATAATCATAAATACGTCACAAAGAGAACAAAGTCTACCGGTTGGTCAAAAGAGGTAAACATTGGCATGATATTGATCCACATTCAAATTTCGTTATAGAAATAAAGGCAGTATATCGTAGGCCTGGTGGCTAATTCAAGATATACAGATAACAGAAGAATCATCAAACAAGCTTTGAAAATGTATTTTAAAAAAACAGAACGCAATCGGCCCATCTCTGTTCCATAGAGACTTTGGGAAGGGGGCGCACAGACCTCTCAGACTTTGGCGTATTTTGGAGGCTTGAAATCTAGAGACTGGAATGTAGAATTTCTAATTGTTATAGAGACTGGGAGGGCACGGACATCCACCATCAACCTTTTACAGACGTATTTCGAAGGTTAAAATCCAGAGGCCACGGTGTAAATTTTCTATTTGTGTGGAATGTAATAAGTGCCCGAATAACTTAGCATATTTGTCGTTGTGGACCTCGGTGCTGTGCTGGCTGTTTACTTGCACAGTATAGTAAACCATCAGGACTTTGCGCCGCTGAATTACCAATTGGTCGCCGAAGTTCGAGAAAAGCTGTGCAAGCATTGTGGGAACTTGACAATGCTGGAATATAAAATGAGGATTCTGGCTGTTTATTTGCACAATATAGTAAACCATCAGGACTTCGCGCCGCTGAATCACCAATTGGTCGCCGAAGTCCAAGAAAAGCTGTGCAAAGCAATTTGAGGACTTGACAATATCGGGACGTAACGTGAGGATTCTGGCTGTATACTTGCACAATATATTAAACCATCCGAACTTTGCGCCGCCGAATTACCAATTGGTCGCCGAGGTTTGAGAAAAGTTGTGCAAGCAATGTGGAAAGCTGACAAGATCAGCATGTAGAGTGTGGATTCTTCCTCACCAAAGTTCGTTCCTGATATTGATCCAGACATCATGAAAAATGCACAAAAGCCTCACTCAGCACAGCATAAATCATGTGGACAAACAATGCACCAGCTGCATTTACCATGATTTCTGTGGCGACGCCATGTCTACTCCAGTTGTAACTGAGCTGCACTGCCACTGAAGCAAATTTCCTAAATCAGATCAAAGAAGTAAACAAAGTACAAAAATTCAAATAATAGGAAAAAAGTTCCCACTCACAGCTTAACTCGAAATGCACAGAGGTCCACACTCTGTATCGCTGGGCTGTGGACACGATGGTCAGTTTTGAGAGAAAAAGAAATTATGGATGGCAGCTAAGTTCATAACGCACAAAGGTTCATCCTGTGTTTTGCTGGGTTCTGGTCTCAGTGGCCAAAGTCTTGAGAAAGGGTGCTGTGGCTTCTCAAAGGAATTTTATACGCATATAGAACTGTCCCGTTCCTCGAACGGTGAAAGATAAAATGCATCGCATCAGACCGAGAGGAATCCCTACAAAAAAGATAATCATAGATGCCGAGGAGCGGAGGGTCATACATAAAATTCACCGAATTCTAGACAGATGTTCAGTATATCGTGTGCAATTGCACGCACCGAAAGTGTTGCAGGAAGTGATGATGGCATGGGCTCATGCGTTTGTAAACACAGCATTCGTGAAAAAAAAAAAAAAGTCAGCGACACGAAGCAAAATTGTTAAAAAAAAGAAAAGAAAAAAGAATATCCCCGTAATTTCATGTCCCTCAATTTCAAAAAGAATATTCTGCATGACGAAGGACGCCATCTTCAAAATGTAACGCAGATCCGAGCTGTATTCGTGGCGGTCGGTCTAAAAAATTGCACGAGTATTTTGATAACAGAATACCCAACCGTGCGTGCTCCGTTCAGCGTTCTCTATAGGTACTGTAACCTGTAACGTTTTGTGGTGGGCAAACCCATTTCAGGATGCTTTTTGGGGGGGGGGGGGTTTGAGTTTGGGATTAACGGTGTGTCGGCACGATAACGGCCACTTTGCTCATTTCCCGTTTTTTTTTTGGGGGGGGGGGGGAGGCGGGATTTCTGTAGCTTGACTTTCAAAGTGTCATCAAAGTGTCATTAAAGTGTCATCAAAGTGTCATCAACAAAAAAGAAAAAAAACTAGGGGGGGGGGGAATTCCATCTAAAATTGTATCTGCAAAGCAATTTTAGACCGAACAAGCCTCGACAAAGTCCAAACTTCAGTTCTGAAAAACTAAGTCATCTCACTGAATCATGTAATGTGCAATATGTTATACATATCTCATTGTAATGTCCATCATTTTTTGGCTTTCTGATCTCTGTCTGTCTTATCTCAGTTGTCTGTGTGTGTGGTCTTGGTTTTTAGGCTTAATTTGCTTTCATTGTTTCAGCTGGTCAAAGAGAGGGGTAGGGGAGGGTCTGTGAGTATGTACAGGTTCAGCAGCTCATCATGGGGGGTGGGGGGAGCAGGGTTATCCATGTTGTTTCTGGGAAGGAGGAAGAGGGGGGAGGATTCGGAAGTCAAAGTTTCTATTTTGACTTTGGATGCCGCTTAGGTTTTGTCCATGGTATTCTGTCGTCTCTTTCTCTATTTTCTTTCTCTCTCTCTTTCTGTCTCTTCCGTCTCTTTTTCTCTCTCCACTCTTCAGCTCGTTCTCTCTTTTCCTGTCTCTCTCCCTCTTTCTTTCTGTCTTTAGTTTTCCTTTCTCTCTCTCTCTCTCTCTCTCCCCCCCACCCCCATCGCTCTCACCATTTCTTTGCCTTTCGCGCGCGCGCTCCCTTTCTATATATATTTCTCTCTCCCTCTTCTTCTGTCTTTCTCTCCTCTCTTTCTCTGTCTTTAGCTTTCTCTTTTATTTCCTTGTCTTGCTGTCTCCCCCATCTCTCCTTCCCCATCTCTCCCTCCCCATCTCTCCCTCGCCCTCTCCTTTATCTTTCACTCTCTCTCCATTCCCTCCCTAACTTTCTCTATATTTCTATGACCCTCTCCGTGTTTCCCCCATCTCTTTCCTTATCTCAGTTCTCTCTTTTTTCTTGATCTCTCCCTCCTCCCTCCTTCCTATC
This sequence comes from Onchidella celtica, assembly GCA_963931925.1. NCBI lineage: Eukaryota > Metazoa > Mollusca > Gastropoda > Systellommatophora > Onchidiidae > Onchidella > Onchidella celtica. The sequence goes on from OZ007571.1 coordinate 71,153,888, forward strand.
TCCTTTCTCTCTCTCGCCCTCCCCGCCTCTCTCTCGCCCTCCCCGCCTCTCTCTCGCCCTCCCCGCCTCTCTCTCGCCCTCCCCGCCTCTCTTTCGCCCTCCCTGCCTCTCTCTCGCCCTCCCCGCCTCTCTCTCGCCCTCCCCGCCTCTCTCTCGCCCTCCCCGCCTCTCTTTCGCCTCCCTGCCTCTCTTTCGCCCTCCCTGCCTCTCTTTCGCCCTCCCCGCCTCTCTCTCGCCCTCCCTGCCTCTCTTTCGCCCTCCCTGCCTCTTTCGCCCTCCCTGCCTCTCTTTCGCCCTCCCTGCCTCTCTTTCGCCCTCCCTGCCTCTCTCCCTTCCTCTACTGCAGTTTACATAGTTCCTACTAGCACTGCCTATTTCTGGTACGGTACTCAGACGTTATCGTAGTTTCTTTATTGGCATTATAAACAATCAGGAACCGAAAGTTATTTTAAAAAATGCAACAAGTTAAATTTTCTAAGAATTAACCAAATTGGGGAAATCTCAAGTTACCCTGTAGCCATTAGTATGTGTACACAAATTTACATACCTTACGAGGGGCAAACCAAACGTTTCCGACCTGAATGTGAATGAACAGATATTGGGGGTTGAAATTTTGCACTCATCTTAGTCTTTCTATATATAGGCGAAATGCATGGCAGCACCTTTTGCCACCGATGGATGATCTTGAGAAGAGCTTGTGAATATAAGACTCCGCTGTCAGAAAACCAATCTTGTACTGCCACTCTCACTGCATCATTACTTTCAAAATGTCTTTCTTTCAGGTGCTTTTTCAGTTTTTGGGAACAAATAAAAGTCTCGACTGGGCCAGATCTGGCGAATAAGGTGGATGTGGTAACATTTCAAAGCCACAATCTCGGGCAGTTTCTGCTGCTTTCCCTGAAGTGTGAGCTGGCGCATTGCCGTAAAGCAGTAACACACATTGTCTTAGCTTTCCTCCGAGTTTTTCTTCAATTGCTTGCCTTAAGTTTACCAGTTAATTAGAATAACGATCTCCACTGATCGTATGCTCATTTTCAAGATAGCCTGTCATTATTATCCCTTCATGGTTAAAACCCAAACAAACAAATGAGAATGCCCTGTGGCTGCTTACCTTGTAAACATAAAACCTTTATAACTGCCCTGAGCTCAATTTTGTCCTTTTTGGTGATTAACTTGCAGAAGATTAACACCTTCTTTCACTTGATTGTTCTATCCCCGACACTTTTTCACCTAGGCGTTGTCCACCCACTGCAGGATGTAGCCCCCCCCCTCCCCCCGACAATGCTTTCCATTCTCTTCTGTCTGTTGTTTTCCTCATCCACGTTGTTCCTCCTCTCTGTGTAATGTCTTCCTTCCATCTTCTTCCTGATCGTCCTCTTGTTCTTTTCCCTGTCCTTGTCTGCCATTCAGTGCAGCGTTTTGTCCACCTATTGTCATTCATCCTCCCCACGTGTCCGGCCCAATTCCACTTTTGTTGTAGCATGAATTCCACTTCGTCTTTTAGTTTTGTTTGTTTGCGTATGTCAGCGTGGGGGATTCTATCTTGCACTCTGCCGTTCAGCATTTTTCTTTCCACTGCCCTTTGGGTTGTTCTTAGTTTGGGAGCTGTTTAGTGATCGGCCGTGTTTGACAACCACATGTAAACATTAGAAGAATGCATTGATTGAATACTTGCTTCTTGAGAGACATTGGCAGTTTGGAACCCAGGAATAATACGTTTTTTCCAAAGCAACTCTACGCTGCTCTTATTCTGGTGTTTTATCCTGTTTGTGTTCTATATTCACTATCTGGCCTAAGCATTTGTATTCTATGACTTTTTCGATGACTTTTTCAGTTATAACCTTTTCTTCTATCTCGTAGTTTGTCATGTATTTAGTTTTGTCTTTGTGCATCTTCAGACCGACCTTATTGCTCTCTTTATTTAATATGTTGAGATTAGTTTCCATTTGGTGTAGACTACTTCATCTGTGCAGAGTACGATATCGTCTGCAAATCTCAAGTCTTGCAGATCTTCGCTGTCAATATCTATGCCATTTCCGATGCAAGTGTCTAAATCCGCGAGACTAGTAATAGAAATTTCCGAAAACTTGCATGCACTCTAGTATGGAGCTTATTCAGGTGGAAAACGTTTGGTTTGCCCCGCGTTTGTTTTCGAGGATTAGGAGGTAAACTCGTTTTCCCCTATGGACAGACTAATATTTTATGCGTTGTATTTTATAATACATAATATTGGACATATCTTTCCATAGACCGTTATCGACCAGTTCTTACGCAGTTTTATTGTATTCACGTTTTTCTTTTTGTGACCAACACCCCCTTGCCTGCAAATCATGTCGGAGGAGGAACTAAATTTTGACACCAAGTGAAGATGTGATGAAATATGTGGACAGCACAGTGAACCAGTGAGACCACACTCGCACACATATGCGCCATTTGGACAAACATCGTGGTCGGTAAAATGTCAGGTATGTTTTATTTTGTAGTGACAATGACAAATCTCAGCTCAGGGGATTCCAGCCTGGGGTAAATTTGCTGATTCTGGATTTGTAAATTTCTTTTTGAATTATGATTTTTTAAAGATGTGAAAAAAAAAAAAAAAACATTGTGTTTTTATTGTTATTTGAACTGAAAATAGCGTTAAAAACCAGTACAGTAAAACTTTCCCTTTTTCGGTTGGTGTATTATGGAAGAATTCTGTCAGTTATAATTTCGGATAATTTGATCTATAATTCGTCATCCATCTCACGCACAGGGGTGTCGGTGATTTGAGTGGTTTTGAGTTAGATATCTTATTTCTCAAGGCGAGATCTAAATTCGTACAAATTGACGTACAGATATCTGAACCATTTTTGAAGTTATAAGCAGGAACATTTTTGCGACACTCACAAATGAAAGTGACCCAAACTTTGAAACGCTTCCCTGCAAAATGAGAAAAATGTTATGCCAGTATGGACATCAAATTAATTGGAATATTCTATTTGTTAAATCTGCATCTGAAATCGTGACCTGAAAATAAGGTTTAGGGTGTGACATCTATTATAAGTAAGCGGCAGATGGCAGGACCTTGTTTGAGATATGTCAATCTGTTTCTATACTCTTTCATGTCAGCAAGCTAAATGGTGTCACAGAGATCTACAAACGACCATCATAGGCCGATGGAACCAAATACCAGCCAGCAAGTCACTATGGGTTGCCCCATCTACCAGAGAATACAAAAACCAGAGTGTACTGGCAGTGCTTCAATGCTGCGACATTTTCACTTCAGTGAAAGGTTTTTGCTATTTTCATTCTTAGTTGCCATCCATAAAGTATGCATGCTTGATCTTGGCACCCCCCCCCCCCCCAAAAAAAGCCAACCCCTCTTCCTACAACACTCAGTCCTCTATAAAATGTTGAATGTCGATGATTAGACCTTGATGTTTGTAAATTTTCTGTGGCCCATGAACTATAAATGTTTCATTAGAGACAAGATTTTCATACAATCTAACAATTTAATTTTGCTGACAGAGGGTATAAAAAACTTTAATTTATGAGTGGATAGGCTGAAATCTTTTTGACAGATTAGAAGGTAAACACATTTTCACCCCCAAGGAAAGACTTTAGTATTTTATAATATACTTCTATTTTGGACACAACTTTCCATAGACTATTATTGACCAATTCTTCCGCCATTGTAATTTTCATTTTTTTTTCTTTTTGTGACCAGTGATGCAATCAACACCCCCTTTCCTGCAAATCATGTCAGAGAACTCAAATTTTGACACAAATGAAGATGTGGTTAATGATGTGGACATCACATGGAATCAGTGAGGCCAGCGGCCAGGTGCAGAAGACATACATATGCTCGGTTTTGACAAACGTCCTGGTTGGTGAAATGTCAGGTATGTTTTTATTTTGTAGGTACCAATTTTTTAATTAAGACAAACGTCAGCTCAGAAGTTTCTAACCTGGGGTAAATTTGCTGATTATGGATTTGTACATTTTTTCTTTTAAATTACTAGCCAAGATTCCGGCATTGCCTGGAACAAACTGCTTTTGTTGGTTTCAGTGCTGGATGATTATTATGGATCAGCTTCACTTTGCCCGGTCCTTTTGATTTATTTTATTACTGTTTAACTGTTTGCTCTTAGATAAGTTTTATTACATTTCCCTTGGGCGTTAATGCCTACTCTTTGCCCGCAAAGATTGTCGCGAAATGGCAGTAATTTGCGCAGTGGGTAGTTTGTTTAGGTAAATATTCAGTTCTGCGAACGATAGCAGGTAAAATGCACCACTTCAGACATAAAGGAAATGCGGGGGGAGGGGGGGGGGGGAGGGTGTTGAGTATTTAGCAAATATTGTAAGTGGCAGATAACATGATCTTGTTTTTCTCAAGTCATGAAATCTGCAACTCTGTCTAAATCAAACATGCTTTTTCATTTCAGCAAGCTAAATGCTGTCAAAAAGATCCTTCAAACGACTCTTAAGGTCTGATGAACCTAATTCCAGTCAGCAAGACATTATGGATTGTTCCATCTACCAGAGAACTCAAGACCCGAGAGTACTGGCTGTGCTTCATTGCTGCAACATTTTCACTGGAATAAAAGGTTTTTACTATTTTCATCCTTAGTGGCCATCCATAAAGTATGCATGCTTGATCTTGGCATTTGTGCGCCCCCCCCCCCCAACCCCCCAAATATGCTCTTCATCCGCTTAGCCTGAACACTCCCTTCCCCCCCCCCCCCCAAAAAAAAACAAACCGCATTGTGCATAGAATGTTGGATGTCTGATGATTAGACCTTCATGTTTGAAAATGTATTGTGGCATTTAGCATAAACTACATGTATTTTTGTCATTAGAGACATATTTATACAATCTCATAATTGAATTTGTTGAAAGTATAAATAAAATCAAACTTTTTAATATGTGAGTGGATCTGGCAGTGTCAACAGAGACGTCATCTGGAGACTGATGCACCAATACGGCTTTCCACCAATGTTTGTCACCATCAACCAACAACTGTTTGAAGATGCCACCTGTCAAGTCATCCATGAAGGGAAGCTGATGGAGCCCTTCTCTGTACAAACTGGTGTCCGGCAAGGTTGCTAACTGTCGCCAACAATCTTCTTGATGGTGATTGACTGGGTGATGAGACAGTCCAGCAGGCAGTAGGAGTCATATCCAATGGACTTTCATGAAGCAGCTGGAGGACCTGGACTTCGCAGATATCAGCCTTCTCTCCCACAAGCAGCAAGATACACAAGAAAAGCTATGCCGCGTTGCAGAAGAAGCTGAGTAGACAGGGCTCCAAATCAACATTGGGAAGACAAAGGTCATGAGGGTGAACCACAAACAACAAGATCCAGTTCGACTCCACCAAGAACACATCAAGGAAGTCGACAAGTTTGTTTACCTGGGCAGCGTAGTCGGTAAAGATCGGGGGGACAGACGAGGACATCAAGTGCTGAATCAACAAAGCAAGATACGCCTTCAACACCCTGCGACCAATCTGGAGATCAACAGCGCTCTCACTCCACAACAAGATTCGGATATTCAACACCAATGTGAAGTCTGTCCTACTATATGGTTCCAAAACATGGCGAGTGACAAAAACCAACACAAAAAAGCTGCAGACTTTCAGTAATCGATGTCTCGGAAACATCCTCCACGTCAAGTGGCCAGAAGTCATCTCCAACGAAGAACTATGGGACAGGATGAGACAAGCCCCAATTGAAACTGAGATAAAGAAATGGAAATGGGGATGGATCTGCCACACACTACGAAAGCCTGAATGCAACATCACCAGGCACTCTGGTCTGGAACCCACAAAGAAAGCGGAAAGTGGGTCGACCAAAAACAGACTTGGCGCAGGAGTATCGATGCTGAGGTGAAAGCAGCCAGAATGACGTGGACAGAGCTAAGGAGGACTGCCAGAACCGCGCGTGGTGGAGGAGTGTTGTTGCGGCCCTGTGTTCCTCAAGGAATCAAGAGGCTTAAAGAAAAGAAGAAAATATACTCTCCGTACCTTTCCTTAGACTATTGCAGAGCACCTCTTCCACTATTCTATTTCTCAAATTTTTTTTTCTTTTTGTAACCAGGCTCCATCATCACCCTCTTTCCTGCAAATCATGTTGTTGGAGGACTCAACTTATGATCCAAATGAAGATGAGAGGATCGATGTGGACATCACAGGGAACCAGCGAGACCACATCAACACACTTCCTCCATTTGGACAAACATCATGGTCGGTGAAATGTCGGGTATGTTTATATTTTGTAGTGACAAGGACAAACCTCAGCTCAGGAGTTCCCAACGTGGGGGGAAATGTATGTGGGTAAATTTGCTGATTCTGGATTTGTACATATTTTTCTGTTAAATTAAAACTTTTTAAAGATCAGAAAAGTTTATACAAGTGACATAAGATCATGAGCTTTTGTTGTTGTTTGAACTGAAAATATGTAAAAAGCAGTATTAAATTTCCCCCTTTGTTGGTTGCTTTACCAAGGAAGATGTGCAAACTCAAATGAATTAACAAAAAAGGGTGGGGGTAAATTTACTGTGGAAAATTTACCAGGGGTAGATAGGAAGAAAAATGTTGAGAACCTCTAACTTGGCTACTGGTAACTATCGATTGGATGAAGATAATTGCGGGTCTTATTAGGCACATTCACAGGTTCAGAAAGTTATTTGATAGAAATATTTCATAGTTTTTATTTTCTTTAGCGTCCCCAGCAACAGTTGTAAAGATATATAATCTACCTGTAGGCCTACTTTGAAACTTTTTCCGTCACTGTAGTAATTGTGGATGTTTTGGTCTAAAATTCGGCGTCTATCTCGCATGCTGGCATATTGATGATTTTTAGTGAATTTGAAATGGGTGTTTTATCATTTCTTCAGATGAGATCTATATTTGTACAAAGTGGTGTATTGATATCTGAACCATTTTTGAAATTATAAGTAGAAATCTTTTTTTGTCACATCCACAAAGAACAACAAAGAACACCCCCCCCCCCCCCCCCCAAATGAACAGCCTTTAATATTTTATGATATATTGGACATAACTTTCCATAGACTATTATGGACCAGTTCTTCCGCTATCTTATTTTTGGATGTTTTATTTTTTCTTTCTTTTTGTGACCAGTGGTGCAGTCAATGCTCCCTTTCCTGCAAATCATGTTGTCGAAGGACTCAAGTTTTGACGCAAGTGAGGAATGCCTAATGTGGATATCGCAGGGAATCAGTGAGACTCCACACACACACACCCACATGCCGTTTTGATGAACATGGTGGTCGGTGAAATGTTGGGTATGTTTTTATTATGCAACGATGATGACTAACTTCAGTTCAGGGGTTCCCAACCTGGGGTAAATTTGCCGATTCTAAGATTTGTACATATTTCTGTTAAGTTATTTCTTTAAGATCTGAAAGGTTTGTCCATAATTAAGTGAATTAACATTATGTGCTTTATTATTGGTATTAACTATGTGAACTGAAAATAATGTTAAGAACAGTATTTTAAAATTTCCCCCTTTTCCGTTGCTTCATTGAGATAGAAGTGTAAACTCAAATGACCGAACAAAACAGGATGGGGGTAAATTTACTGTTGGAAAGTTGCCATGGGTAACTGGGATGATAAAGATTGGGAATCCCTGACTCAGCTATTGTTTCTTGGTTAATATAAGTGGATTCAGTGAAGATAACTGCGTGCCTTATTGGGCACATTTACAGATTCAGAAAATTTCATAGCAATGTATGCAGTGTTACAGTCAGACTTGTTTTGGTCAAACAGATTTTCTATATGCATAAAGGTGCATGAAAGAGTATTGAATCTGAGTTACAATGTATTTTCAGGAATATTACAAAATTTGCTTGCATTCCACACCTGGGGCATAGGCTTAATTTTGAAATCCCAGAATGAAAACGAGAAAATTAGACATGTTTTCAAATCTGTAACCATCACTAATCCCTGATGTCAGTCCAAATTGTGATTGATGGGCGTGACATCAAAAAAATTCCTGTAGATTAACTAGCATTTCTGCAGTTTGGGAAATGTTTTCCAGTAGGAATATTATCCTTTAGGAATATGATACTGTTAAAATATTATCATTTAAGGATGTCTCGGCTGGGGAATATTATCCTTGAGGTATATCATCCTGTGGGAACATCTTGGAGTATTATCTGATAAGATTATTATCCTGTAGGCGTATTATCGTGTAAGAATAATATCTTCTGGAAATATGATTGCCCTATAGGAATGTCATATGCTGTAAGAATATTACCCCGCCCATAGCAATGTTATCCCAACTGGTGGCCTTCCACCATATACACATGTAAATTCATATGGCAAATCTTTTTGACAGATAAGGTATATAGATCTACATTTTTCTGACATGGATAGAATTTAACATTTTGTAATATATTTTATGATATGCATAATTATATTGGATAGACCAATATTGACCAGTTTTTCCGCCATTTTATTTTTCGATATTTTTCCCTTGTTGTGACCAAATAGCACAATCAACGCCCTCTTTCCTGCAAATCGTGTCAATGGATGGCTCAGATTTTGACCCAAATGATGATATGAGGAATGTGGCAGGGAATCAGAGGGACCGTCCCACACACACATGTGCTGTTTTGACAAACACCGTGGTTGGTGAAATATCAGGTATGTTTTTATTTTGTAGTGACGACAAACCTCAGCTCAGGAGTTCCCAGATGGGGTAAATTTGCCGATTCTGGATTTGCGCACATTGTTTTAAATTATAATTTTTTTAAAGATCTGAAAAGTTTATTCATAAATAAGTGAAGTAACGTTGTGCTTTTATTGGGATTTGAACTGAAAAGAATAGTGTTGAAAACAGTACTTTAAAATTTCCCCCTTTTCAGTTGTTTTATTAGGGTAGAGGTGTGAAACTCAGATTACTGAACAAAATCGGGGTGAGAGTAAATTTAATATACTGTCGAAAACTTGCTGGGTGGTAAAAGAGACACTAAAGGTTGGGAACCTCCGACTTAGCTATTGTTTCTTGGCTACTGATAAAGTGGACCAGGTGAAGAGAATTCCGTGCCTGATTTAATGGTTCGGAAAGTTAAATGTCCATGATTAAACGGTGACGTTTGAACATTTTTTATAGCATTCAGCATGAACTATTTGTTTCATTCGAGACATGACTTTTATACAGTCTAATAGTTTAATTTGCTGAAATGAAGTAAAACTAAAACCAAAATTTTTAATTTGTGAGTGGATCTGGTGAAATATTTTTGATAGGTTAGAAGGGAAAGACATTTTTCCCCCATGGATAGACTTTATTTTATTATACACACATATTGGACATACACACATATTGGACATACACACATATTGGACATACACCACTATCCACCAGTTCTTCCGCCATATTATTTTTTGATGTTTGTTCTTTTTGTAACCAGTGGCTCAATCAACACCCCCTTCCCTGCAAATCATGTCATCGGAGGGCTCAAATTTTGACCTAAATGATGTGAGCAATGATGTAGACATCACAGGGAATCGGCGAGACCACACACACATGTGCACGTGCACTGTTCTGATAAATATTGTGGATGGTAAAATATCAGGTATGTTTTTATTTTGTAGTGACAATGACAAATCTCTGCTCAGGGGTTCCCAACCTCGGGTCAATTTGCTGTCACTGGATTTGTACATATTTTTCTTTTAAATTCTAAAATTTTTTAAAGATCTGAAGTTTGTTCATAAATAAGTGCCATAACATTGTGGGCTTTTAATGTTGTTGTTTCAACTGAAAATAATGTAAAAACAGTTTTCAAATGTCCACCTTTGTCGCTTCATTTTATGGGCAGAGCTGCCAACTCAAATGACTGAATGAAAAAAAAGATGGAGTAAAATTACCGTGGAAAAGTTGCCAGGGGTAGACATGACCATAAAGGTTGGGAACCTCTGACTTAAGGGCTTCTTACACGTACAGACAAAACTGATCAGTTCCGTCGATTTGAACAAATCTTAACGTGTAGCAGGGAAAACTGATAAAAAAAAGATCTCACGACAGATGAATATCAGATTGCACCTGAAAAATCGGTCCAACCAATGTCAGTTTTGGGGTGTGGCTAACTTTTAATTGAATTTGCTAAAAAAGACAACCTTTGTATGACAGTCCGTTATAGAATGTATGATTAGACCTCAATATTTGCAGATTTTCTATGGCATTTTTGCCATGAACTGTTAATTTGTTTCATTAGAGACATGGTTTTTATACAATCTCATGATTTAATTTGTTGAAATAAAGTGTAAATTAATAAAACTTTATTTTGTCAGTGGATCTGGCGAAACCTTTTTGACAGATTAGAAGGTAAACAAATTTGTCCCCAATGGAAAGACTTTATTTAATCATACACTTAATATATATGATAAATATACTTGTATACTTGCATATTATATATTGGACGTACCATTCCATAGGCCATTATTGAGCACTTCTTTCACCATTTTATTTTTTTATTTTTTATTTCCTTTTGTGACTCAGGTGCAATCAACGCCCCCTTTCCTGCAGGTTATGTTGGAGAGGACTCAAATATTGACTCAAATGAAGATATGAACGATGAGTGATGTGGATATCACAGAGAATCGGCGAGAACACCCACACACACACACATGCTGTTCTGACAAACATCGTGGTCGGTGAAATATCAGGTATATTTTTATTTTGTAGTGATAACAAACCCTCATCTCAGGGGTTCCCAACCTAGGGTAAATTTGCTGATTCTGGATTTGTACATATTTTTCTTTCAAATTGAATTTCTTTAAATATCAGAAAGGTTTGTTCATAAGGTGAAATATTGTGTTTGTATTGTAACTTTACTGTAAAAAAAAAAGTCGCTAGGGGTAAATGTGAAGGTAAAGGTTGGGAAACTGACTTGGCTATTGTTTCTTAATCTTGGCTACTGATATTAAAGAGTACTTGGTGAAGAGAATTCCCTGGGTTATTGGGCCAATTTACAGATTTGATAGAAACATTTCATGGAGATGTATTATCATTTAGCGTCCGCTAGCAGCAGTTGTAAAGATAGTATATATATATATATAGACTATCTTGTGCTTTGAACATTTTTGTTACTGTTGTAATTTTGGATGTTTTAGTCTATAATTTCTGTCTCGATCAATGCACTATGCATTGACTGCCAATCACCTAGAAGCCCGACCAACGCACCATGCGTCATTCGTCATGAATGTTTCCACCTTTTTTTCCCCCCGCCATCTCTTTCTTGATGCTGCACATAGCAGCGGACACACCAAATCACACTGAATTGTACATAACATAAAAACTTCTGGTTTTTCCCATCAGTATGGTATATAACAACATGAACTTTGTGTATGTTTTACTCTTGGTTTTGCTATTTGAAAATGTACACCTTAGAGTTACACTACGTGTTGTGACCCGTGGACATCTGGCGCTGAATGGCCAGGGACAGGAGGAGTTAAACATCCTTATGCTTTTTCATTTCAGCAAGCTAAATGCTGTCACAGATCTACGAACAACCAGTATGGATGTATCAACCTAATTCCAGCCAGCAAGACGCCATGGATTGCTCCATCTACCGGAGAATTCAAGACTAGAGAGTACTGGGTGTGCTGCATTGCTGCAACATTTTCACGGGTACTATAATTTTTGCTAGTAGTTTCATCCTTAAAGGCCACCCTTGAAGTACCCATGCTTGATGTTGACACCCCCCCCTCCCCCAAATAAATTTTGTACAATATTAATTTCTTTCATCAGAAACATTATTTTTATACAATCTAACAATTTAATTTGCTGAAATAAAGTGTAAATAAACCTGAACTGTAGAATTTGCGACTGAGTTGAACTGGCAAACTCTTTTTGACAGATTAGAAGGGAACACTTTTCCATCTTGGACAGACATATAAACTGGGCGTACCTTCCCATAGACCATTATCAGCCAGTTCTTCCGCCATTCAATTTTGTGATGTTTTGCTTTCTTTTAGTGACCAATGGTGCAATCCACACCTGCTTTCCTGCAAATGATGTCATTTGAGGACTCAAATTTTGACTCAAATGAAGATGTGAGTGACGAATTGATGTGGATATCCTAAGGAATCAGTGAGGTCGTCCACACACACTACACACATGCGCCGTTTTGACAGACATCGTGGTCGGTGAAATGTCAGGTATGTTTTTATTTTGTAGTGACAACTACAAATCTCAGTTCAGGGGTTCCCAACCTGGGATGAATTTGCTGATTCTGGATTTGTACATATTTTTCTTTCAAATGATTTTTTTTCGAAGATCTGAAAAGTTTATTCATAAATAAGTGAAATAACATTATGTGCGTTTATTGTTATTGGAAGTGTCGTAATTTCGCATGTTTTGATCTATAATATTTCGTCCATTTCAACACTGGCATATTGATCATGAGATATATATTGTTACAAAGTGATGTATCAATGTTTTAAAGTTTTTGCCACATGCACAACTGTGACCAAAACTTTGAAATTCTCTGCTGCAAAATGAGAAAATTATTGGCACGCCAGGATGTGAGATGGTCAACAAATTAATTGGAATATTCCATTTGCTAAATTAGCACGTCAAATAGTGACCAGAGAATAAGAATCTAGGTGTGACATCTATCTGTTCGCGACCTTAGTTCTTATTTGTTGCTCCAGTTTTTGCACAACTGAGAAATTAAAATGTTAAACGTTTGCGGCTTTACTATTGTGATAAAGGGTTAGAATAAATTAGAACTGTCAAACGACCTGAAAAATGCCCCAAACACGCAAAGTATTTTTAAACAAGTGTCAGTTTGTGCATTTGTTATCTCTTCTACATACTAAAATCTGCAGTTTTTCAGATAATGGAGATAGAACAGACAAGAACAAAGGTCCTGTAAGTGGCAGATAACATGATTTTGTTTTGCTCGGGTCATGAAATCTGTAAGTCTGTATCTAAATTAAACAGCTTTATGCTTTTTCATTTCAGCAAGCCAAATGCTGTCGGAGTTCTATGTACGACCACTATGGCCGGATGAACCTAATTCCACCCAGCAAGACGGCTCCATCTTCTGAGAATGCAGGATCAGAAAGGACTGGCTGTGCATCATTGGTGCAACATTTTTTTTCTAATTTAATTTGCTGAAAAAAATATGTAAATTGAACTTTTAAATTACAATTAACTGAAAAGCATACCCCCCCCCCCCCCATATTTACGTTTTGTACGTTTGAGGCACCCTCCCCAACCACCCAAAAAAAAAAACTTCCTCCGGCCGAGCTATACTTCATGGATATCCTTCACCCTGATTGTTTATTCATATATTGCTTCGTTTTCACTTGTGAATTAAAATTTCTATTTTCTTCTTGATGGAAAGTGCAGGCCAAACAAGAGCCTGTCCAGTGAGCATGATTTTGGATATGCCATGGAAAGAGTTGGTTGTTTTTTTTTTCCTTGTACTCGTTTCCGTCTTTGTGGTTTCTGAATTTTTTGTGGTTTTATATTTGTGAAGTGAAAATCCATAGACTCGACACTGTTAGAAAGGTATCGCTTTGGCCTCGTCTTGTCTCGGTATCGCTTCGGTGTCTCGATGTGCTTTCGGTATTGCTTCGCTTCGCTTCCCTTCGGTTTTGGTATCGCTTCGGTTTTGGTATCGCTTCGGTTTCGGTATCGCTTCGATGTAGGTATCGCTTCGGTTTCGGTATCGCTTCGGTGTTTCGATGTCTCGGTATCATTTCATTTTACTATTTTAGTGTTGGTGTCGTGTATATGGGTTTTCAGCTTCAGAGCACAAACACGATTGCGACTAGTTTCTCAGCTTTTCATTATTTCCGCTAGTTTGCAAGAAGTCCTGAGCGCAAAACTGGCTAGGTCACTATTATACTATTTAAAAAAAAGTTACTGGACACCCCAAGCTCGAGCCAATATTCCACTGTACAATCTACCCGTCTTTAATAGGCGTGGGTTCAGCCCACTACGAGTAGTAAAATTGTCATAGAAATGTCTGAAAGGGCTCGGTTAAAAAAATTTTTTCTCATATGACGCGTCATAAGAGTTTGGTCCACAAGGTACATTTTAGGTAAACCGAGTTAATATAAAAAATGAAAGCTTTTTTTTTTTCCCCTTGTTACAAGCAATTGAAGCTGATGACTGTCACTTTTTTAAAGACAAAGTTGGGAGAAAAGTTCGGTAATTAGGCCTGTACCTTTCGGACCGAAATGAAATCTCTCGGCAGTCATTTGTACAGAGCATTTTACTGAGAGACCGTTAAACTTTGCCGCGTCAAAATTGAGAAATATTAACTCTACTACAAAACCAAAGGAAATGCCGAATTGCGTTCACTGCTCACCTATAGAAGTCAAATGAAAAGAATTCATCCTAAAGGTGCAGGCAGAGTGGGCGCTGCTTGGACGTCCCTTGGACGTTGCTTGGACGTCCCTTGGACGTTGCTTGGAGGCCCCAAACGGGGCGAGCAAGGAGAGAGGCGAGCATGCGGCCTGGAGGAGACAAGAGTGGAAGCCTCTCTCGGGCCGCTCCCCCCCCCCCCCCCCCCCCAGAATATTCATTACCGAGGAGGATGGACGAAGAAGGAATCCTTCAAATGATTCCGTATTGGTTAAGAAAACGAAGGTTAAACAGACGCCATTACTGGGTCCACAAAATTCACCAGTGCCGTTCTACATATCATTATGGCGAATATCATTTAATGGAACAGGTATGTTCAGATGAAAAATGTTTGTCCTATATAAGAATGAAATCGTCTACCTAGAAAAAAGAACCACCAACTTTCGAAAACCACGTTAATTTAAGGTAATGTATGAATGAATAAATAAATGTGGCCTGAAAGGGGCGACAAAATTAGTGCGGCACTAAACCACCACGCTGCAAGTTTTTTGGTGCATCCAAGGTGCCTCTGTGGTGAGAGGGAGTGGCAAGCAAGGTGCTTCCACGCTGTCTTCGGTAGTGCATTTCTTGTTGTCTTGATTTTGGTCGCTGCAAAATGGTGCGAGCAAGGAGCGGCCAAGTGGAAGTGGCGCAAGCAGCGCCCACTCTGCCTGCACGTTTAATTTCACTGGTCAGTGGCAGATAACTTGTCTCATTGTGTTTGTGCTACCATCACACTGACACGTCCTACTTTGAGCGAACACGACGCAGGCGACTCGTGCGCTCACACATGCGACAGACACTCGCATACACGAAAAACCTCGTAATACGAAAAACATGCGCACATGCACGCACGCACGCACGCCTACACAGGTTGGACGCAAACTCGCGCGCACGTAGGCCTACACGGACAAAACGTGTATCCCCACATATACACTTAAAACTACATGTAGTTGTACACACGTGCACCTGCAGACGGACGAGTACAATTGTGCACATCTTTGTACACACGCATCTGTACACGCTGACAACACTTGTGCATATACTCGTGCACATGCACATACTCGTGCACATGCACCTATAAACACCAATGAGGCACGCACACTATACACACAGATATGTGCATAATCATGCACATGCATGTACACATAGACGAGGCATGCACATGCACCTTATGCATATGAAGCTCATATACAATTTACATGCACCTACACAGATCAGGAATATGCACTCACACATATGAAGTGTGCACATGCACTTGAATTGCACAGATGAGAAATAACGCTCGTGCGCCTGCTATGTACAAGGCATGCACCTATACACGCAGATGCACTCTTGGACGCACAGTGCCCATACGCTACACAGGCATGCGCATACACTATACAGTTGAAGTGCACAGCTGACACGTACGCATGCACCTACACACATCGACGAGGCATGCACACAAATGAATCTCGCTACACGCAGCTGTACACACATATGAAGTACACGCTCATGCACAAACTAAACACGCGCACAGACGCAGTTGAAGTGCACCTGCACACACGGATGATGCACATAATCGTGCACTATACACATTGACGAGGCATGCACATGCATCTCTACACAAATGAATTTCGCACACAGGTGCACCTGTGCACCAAAATGAAACAAACACCACACAGATGCACTCATGCACAAATGAAGAAAACCAAAACTCCAGAATTTGATGTATCACATGAATTTCTTTATTTTCACTTTTTTTTCTTCGCTTTAAAAATTGATTTGTACTCCTCACAAAATATATAGAGAGAACTCAGAGAAAGACAAGCGCACAAAGAAGTAAAGAGCAACAATAATGACAACGTACATCTCACAAACATGATACATATGGGATGGGGATGCTCCTGACTTCTGCAGTGCTACGAAAAAAAAAAAAGCCTGCTCCAAACTATGGCCACCACACACACACACGTCGCGCATGTGCAAAATTGGTCTTCAGATTTACTATAGGTGGTGGCCGGGTTCTCGTCGAAATGGACTTGCAACATGGAATTTTGGATAACACTTTCAAATAAACATTCAATGAAAAACTTTTTTCCCATAGCACGGCAAACTCATCTGCTGAAAATTTCTCATTTCCTGTTGTCGTGCAGACTCAGCCAGCATCCCTATGTCAATCCCTACTTCAAACCTCCATCAGAACGATATCATTCACATAGTGCGATTGACGGAGGGTTGCAGGCTGGTGTGATTGATGAAGAAATCAAAATTGAAGAAATCTGTAATACAACACACACTATATTACACAAAACTGACTCAGTGGTGGGTGAAGACCCTAGCTAGCACCATGGGATGATGGACAACTGACACAATGAAAGAGACGGTGATCTCTGTCCCTGCTTAACTTCCAAAATGTTTGTGGTGTGTATACCATTTTCAATAATAAGCAGAAAACTGTAAATCTAAATCTTCATCCAATTAAGTATGGTTATGATCAGTGATATGGGAACTACTAGTATGACCTAGATCGAGCGATGCTATGCTAACCCATGACCTCTGTGTTTGTTTACGGCGTTAACAGTACTGTGAAACCTAACTAACGGGAGATACGAACATCGCATTTTTCAACTATTTTGATACTGCATTCTACTGATTTGTGACTTTCTGATTGTTTTCCTTACATTTATCTAAATCTAGCGTTTACTTTACGGGTGTTTTTTTTTTTATAACTTTGCCTGACGATTATTCCTGATGAAGAAGTGACTGCTGTCATGGATCTAGTTCAAGGGAAAATGACATCATTATGTAAAAAGTGGACAGTTGCTCTGAAAAGGGATCATTTCAAGCCGTCATCATCTAGGATTTGCAGCAAGCATTTCAAACCTCCTGATTTTGACGACGATGGCTTCAGGAGAAGATTACGAAGAGGTGTCGTTCCTTCGACGTTCAGTTTTCCTGAACATCTGCAACCCAAAACCACCCCGCGCAGGGTTTTAGTTAGATATCAGTCTGCACCAACAGATCCAAAGCAACAACAGCTGACATAGACCCATACGTCATGACCATGGTGGCTATGCTTCAAGTTGTGATCCGCTGGCCGAGCTAAAAAAAAAGTCGGAAACAAATTGCTATCTTAAAGAAAAAGCTGCGAATGACCAAACAGCGTTTGAGCAGAAAGGTAAAAACAACAAAACAGCTCAAAGGGATGCTGAAACAAATCAGAGACAAAATAAAAGCTTTTGCAGTGACTTTGCACTACCTGTCCCCAAAAGCCTATATATACACCTAAGGCCTGTATTGAAACTACCCCACCCTGCTACCTTGAGGACTTGGCGTTCATCAGTGTACTGCCAGCCAGGATACCTGGATAACATGCTGTCCCTTGCTTATTAATCTTAGGGTGCTTACAGAGAGAACGCTTGACGCTTGAGAAAGCGAGCGCTTGAAAGTAAGCGCCTGTTAAAAAGCGCTTGTTGCAAATTGAGGGGCACACAGATAACGCTTGTCGCGAGCGCTTGCTTTGGGCGCCATCTGAAAATGAAGGTGAATATCATCACCTGTTTCCTCGATTGAAAAACTACCCCAATCGATTTCATTCATACATGAGAATGTGTCTCGACACATTTTATTACATCTTGGAAAAATAGAACCTAAAATAATTAAAACCTGGTGCAACTGGCATCAACCCATGAGCGATTCGACATCCATTATTTTGTTGAGTTTATAATAAACTACTGTGCGCTACACACTAGGCCTGACTTCTCTGCAGACAACATAGCTTCGCCCCTTCAATAAACTGTAATGTAATTTTTTTAAAAAGGCCTAACTTCTCTGCGGACGACACACCCTAGCCGCTTTCTTGTACATCTTCATCAGGTGCAAAACGCAGACTCTCTTTACCTGGCGAACAAACTTCGTGCCCACCACATTCATTTCAGTAATGTTAAGATGAAAGTAAATGTGGCGCCACAAACACTGTCATCTAGTGTGGCAAGTGCAATTGACCACCTACGTGAAGACTGCAAATTACCTCAATTTCAGGGTTCAAAGGCCACAACAACCTTTATACGGTTCTTTGACCGGTTATTTGACTGCATGAACGCTAAAAAACCCTAAAAAACGCGGGTATAAGGCAGCTCTCACGAAATGGAATGAACTGTCGTGGAGGAAATTCCTAATCACCGAAGTGCCCGCTTATCTGAAGTCCCTTCAAGATGAAAATGGACGGAGCATTTTGAAAGGACAAAAATCGCAGGGAGTGCTCGGGTTTTTAATTAACCTCACAGAAGTTTTGGAAAAGAGGACTATGGATTACCTGCTGCCATACAAGTTCTCTCAGGATCATATAGAAATGTTCTTCAGCAAGGTGAGTATATTTTTAAAACATCTCAATACATTTTAGACATTCCTATTATTACTATTAATTGCCTTTTGTATTCACTTAATGATTACAAAAGTATACCACTACTCTTACTGCTAGTATGTTATGCCAACACCGACACCACCCTTACAGTCATCACCTTTTGTTCCTCTAGTTCAGAGCAGTTTAAGTCTGCACTAAAAACTCTCATGCTCCAGAATGAAGTGTCTGCATCCAGCTTTGGGAATGTCAAGTTTTGGTGATAACTCTCTCTACAAAGCCACAGCAACTTCCGACACACTCACTAAATCCACCAGAAGCCGACTTTGAGATGGAGGAAGCAGCAAAATGGTTGGAGTCGCCTCTTTTCTGTGTGACAGAGATTGGAGACAATCCTGTTTAGTGTGTATACAGCAGGATTTGTTGCACGACGTGTCAAGGAGAAATTAACATGCCGTAGGTGCATTGACGGCGGACGAGTCATCCTCCAGAGATGAGTTTGCCTTTCTTAATAGGAAAAACAATGGTGGGCTGGTTAAGCCTTCAAGAAGGCCTTCAGGAGGTTTATGCCTGACCCAGAACACATGAGGCAATTACCAACCAAGTCTTTTTACACTTCCATCTGTCCCTTTATTTTTTTATTTTTCTCCGTCCTTCGTTTTCTATTTCTCTCCTTTAGGTTTTCTCTGTCACTTTCAGTTAGTCTATCCCGTCTCTCCTTTTTTTTTCTTACTATCTCTCTATCTCTTCTTTCTGTGTTATGACAATGTTCAAACTCGTGCCTTTTGAACTATAGTACCACCACCGACCACGCTTGGCCCCTTCAATCTAGGTTATACTAGTATTCTCATATCACTGGTTATGATTTTTTAACAAACACACATGGGGCTTCCTGAGAACATGGTTAGGCTGTATTTCTTGCGCAAGCCAACTAGCACGTGTTCTCTATGAATGCAGCCTTATGAAATTGGTTGAAAATCAAAACCTACCGACTGCAATGAAAAATCTGATTTTTTTTTACCATAAGAGTTGGGGCTACGTAAAAACACTGACTTTCCAAATGGCATCAAAATCACTACTTATTTTTAAGGAAAAAATCTTGCCAAATCTGTATGTTGTATCACTACTTTTTAATGCTGAGCTTTCAAAATTGGATCTTTTCTCCTCTAAGTATGTTTTGTTTCTCAACTTTTCAATACTGACAGGTTTGTTCAGATTTTTAAAACTTTTTCGCCTGCATTGTTCATTGCAGTATTTCTTTGGCCAGGACATTTAGGTGACCCATCTGGTCAAATCAATAATTAAGTACGACATTTGGAGCTGCAATTTACATGTATTCTATTTGTACACACGAAGTAGAGAACCTTAATCGTAACTAAAAATCGCACCTGAAAATTTATTTAAATATTTCTCATAAAACTGACCAAACTACGTCAAGAGAACTGTTTTTCCTCCTTCTCTTCGAAGAACATTTGATACATGTACAACTGGATGTGATAACCTCTTTTCTTAACCTTCCTGAAACTGATCATGGAATGCATTTAAGTGATGACTTTCATAATCAAGCCAGAGATTTGACTGTCACTGGCCCAGTGAAAACTGAATTGTGAGGAAATAATCTCAGGGATGGGAACTACAAACTGAAATATTTCAGCGTCAATGCCAACTGCAACACAATCATATCGTCGCTGCTTGGTGCTAAGAAAGAATTACATTTACATACTGGCACATTTCTTTTTTCTACAATTACCTGATGCTCAGGAATGTGATGAACTGTCTCACATATGCTACAATCATAGAACAATGAAGATATTTAGGCCGCTGCATTTTCCATCTCAATGGGGAACATTTTTTCCATTATTTATAATTTCCTAAGCATTTCCCATCCCTGGACTAATGAAAAGAACAGAATGTGATCACAATGTACAGTTTTTTTTTTTGGCAACTTGTCCAATCAGCAGCAAAAACAGTAGGTAATATCTCAGAAAGTGTCTCCAAGAACTTCAAATCTGTAACAAGATGACAATACTACAACAGGACCAGGGCTGGTAGGATATTAAGGTATTACAGTTTACTGGCTCTGTCATGAAATTATGCAAATGTAAATATTGTATGAACTTCTTGAAAGAGTTTTATTACATTTTTTTTTTCAATTGATACAAGGGAGAATACAATTATTATTTCAAATGTATTGCAAATAAAAAGTTTGTTTTCCCTCCTGTAAAATGATGTTTTTGCCCTTTGCAATTGCACAGTTTCATGACAGGGCCAGCCATTTAATATTTTCAGAAAGGAAAAAACAGTTTAATTAACACAGTGAACAAATTTAGTGGCACGATGTCATATGAATTTGAGCTGTCATGAGCTCATGAGTGACGTGACACATACGGGTGAAATACAGGTATGGTACAATAGGGTAGTGACTCAACAGTTGAGGGACTACACGAGCGCTCATCCTGAAACTTCTAACAACAAGCACACAAATGCACACAATACAATACTGAACCCGTGACTTCCCTGAGGGTTCTATTTGATCACACTAGTGAGAACTGGAAACTTGATCATCACGCAAGTTGAGCAAAATAATTGAAGACCACAGGCCAAAATACCACCAAAGTCACAAAAATGTGAAACTGAAAAAATGGACTTTTGCAGTTAGAAAGTCCACTACTTCCCCTTCTCAGGTTCCTGGGCCTCTCTGAGAATGATTTTTCCAGGGCTTTTCCAAGGCCTTTTCTCAAGTTTTTAAATTCCCAGGCTTTTCCAGGGATCCTCTGATTTCCAGGGCTGCAAAAGCTTGTACATGGGGGAGGTAATGAAAAAAAACCCCACTTTTTTGTGACTGTAGTCATTTTGCCCTCGGGTCTTCAACTGCTATTTCAAATGAATACTTCATATTTCATTTTCTATCTCTGGCACTGTGCCTGGCAAAAACTGAACTTTTTGATGCCTACTCTGTAGATATGTTCCTCAGATGTCTCATAGCCGTTGTTTTAAACAAGAATACCTATGGATCTCCTGCACTTCCCTCTATTATGACCTAAAAAAAAGGGCAAATATATCTTGTTTGGCCTTCTTTGCTACAAAAAATCTGGCGAGGGCTGTGGTTTACTGCATAAAATCACATACATTCTCAGAATTTAGGTGCGTCTTTTTGCTCATTATGAAAAGGCTAGGTATATTTGGGCCGAATACGGCCTAAATAGCACAAAACCCCGGTTCCAGGTTATTTGGGCCGATAGTACGAGTTTGCAGTTTGCACTGTTCTGGCGTGTTTTTTTTGAAACACGGAATTTGTGTCCGTACAGTATTGCCTAAAGGTAGCGTCAATTACCACCGCATGGCCATTGACGATTCGTCGATCGCCAATGGCTACCCCAGCCCCTTTTCGCCTGATGAGTCAATCTGACTACCGCCCATTGATACAAACTGACTAGACCCTCATACCCCCAGGTCCATCTGACCGTTCCAATGCACACTTAAATCGACAATGGACACCGTATTCCGCAGTGTCAATTGGCACTCCCTTGCCTAAAATACCCTCGGCCCAAATAGCACAGCACCGGGTTTTATAGGCCGTATTCGGCCTAAATATACACTTCCTTATGAAAAACGGGAAAAAAGGCAAACATAGAATATTAAAATATCCCAGAGTTCTTTACACATAAACCATTTTACAAATCATATTTATTGTAATACTTCTTCTGTTTTAGAAAGTTGAAAAAAAATTAAAGTACCAAATAAAATGAGATTAATGTGAAAGGATAACAAGCTACTTCAACAATATTAATTTTTTACAGTTATAAACAATCTTGCAAATTGAAAGACCAATGCATTTGAAACTGAACCTTATTGTTCATTGCATCAATTTTGCAGTATCTTTCTTTCCAAGCATTTTCTCCAAAGCGTGTTGCTATTTTCAGCTTCTTATTGAGAAATTACTCTGAATATGGGACAAAAATATGAAAAAGATTCCACTGCCTGGCCAGATCAATCTTGCTATCTGTGAATGCTGCTCGTTTTCATCACTGTTTTAATCTTCCTGGTTCATATTCCAATTTATATCTCGTGAGGTCTGTCAGACCCTGTCTCTCAAATAAAGAAAAACTACTCACATCTCAAATAAAGAAAAACTACTCACATCTCAAATGGAGAAAAAATACTAAACGCTGATTATTTGTACCTTGTGGGGTCTGTCAGGCCCAGACCTCAAGTTAACTACTAAACACTACCGACTCTTACATCGTGGGTTCTACAGGACCCAGGCTTCTCAATAGAGAAAGTAAGAACAAAAAAAACCCAAAAATATCCCCAATAAGCCTTTCTGTTACAATATTACAATCCAAACTGACTCACAATTATGGCTGACACAATCTTCAACTCTTGCACTTAACATAACAAACATTGTTTTATATTCCCTTCTAACATTGACAGCTGACAGATGAAACATGAAGACACAAAAATGTAGGAACCTTTAACCTGTTTTGTCCAAGTGATGATAGCCAGCTTCAGCCATCTGTTTAGCAGAATTGCCTCATTTATCAATACCACATGTTCCTCATCATACAAATAGAGAGAGGTAGAGAGAGAGAGAGAGAGAAAATCCAGTTTAAGTGCACAAGAAACATGTGAATTAAAAAATCAACAGTCTATATTCAATTTTGATTTTTCCATACTCCAGCATAATGAATTGACCCCAGGACAGTAAGTATATACCCAGGAAATAGTGACATTCGATTCCAGACAGCAAACAAAAAGATAAAAAAGTAAAGATTTAATGACAAAATTATTTAAATCCGTTTCAGGATAGCCAATATAATGACAAGAGAAAACAATGAACGACAATGACAATTCAGGTACAACTGGAACCAAGGTAAGAACATAATGATAAAACACATAACAAAGCATATCAAACAATTCAGACAGAACTCACCAGTAACATACCACGTTCATATGAAACAATAAGGGAACCCGATGATCATGTTTCTGCCTATACAGTTTGGTGTAACCCGTCCGCTTTGCATTCTTCTGTGCATCTATCTAGATTTCTTAAACAGAACTGCTACCCTTGGCATATCTGCTTTCCATCATGTCCCTACTGCAAACCCATGTTAAAGACTTGCAGAGCGTTTCTTTAGCTAACTCTTTCCACTAATCCATGTTTTGGACGTTTTCCACTAATCCATGTTTTGGACATTTTCCACTAATCAAGTTTTGGACAATGTAATCAAATCTCTCTCCAAACCTAAGTTTGAGATTTTGCGACCATTCCTTTGGCTAAATCTTTCTATAAATCCAAGTTTGAGATTTTGCAACCATTCCTTTGGCTAAATCTTTCTACAAACTTTCAGACTTTGCAACCATTACTTTAACTAAATCATTCTGCAAAAATGTTTCTAGCAGAGATCGCTGATACCAAACAAATTGATAAAAGATCCACTTTCCAACATTCCAATGGAACCTCAACTCTCCACTGCTAATACAAAAACTCATGAAATGCTATCGGATGCAAATTTCTCCTCTTAATTCATTTCACTGTGCACTTGCTTAATAATCCAGTCTACCTGTGAAGAGCATTCCCCGAAATGTGGTAAGCCCGATCTGTAACGCTCAAACCTAGTGATTATCTCATTGTGCGAATAAGTCCTAACAATGGCAGGCTATGAGAAGGCGCCCTTTGAACCACAAGAACACACAAACTTTCACTTGTGCACACATGTGTAACTGTCATGAGAAGAGTAAAAATATAATATGATAGTATCTCTGATTATCACAGAAATGAAACAAGGTAAATGCCAGGTTTATGATACAATATCCTGTGTATGTCCACTGGATGAAAGAGCCTGAAGCAAAAAACAATGCATTTTGAGCAAAATGGGCAACATGTATTGTCACACTTTCACTGTGTACAAACGGTGGATATGCTTTGATAATCTTGTGTGTTATCTTTCCAACCACAACAATGTGGTTGTTTCAGCTGTGAATTTTTACACCACACACACATTCACTTTACACTGTGTATGATTCACTAGTACCATAAAACATCAGAGCTCTAGGCAGGTTCAAGGAGTGGTAGAAATGGCTGATCCATGCCACTCAATGATACAAATCTGAAGCCAATCAAAGAGCCGGTGATCAACAATGTTAAAGCTTGAAAGTCAACATGTTTTTTCAAGTCACTGACAATATTCAAAGCTGTTTACAGTGGAAAAACACCAAGCAACAGTGTCCAAAGACAGGTGATCATGTAGGGTCTGAATGAGGAGCTGAGGACAATTTTTCCTGTACTGAGACCTTCCTGTGAGGAGGAGGCAATTTATCCATCCCTCCTCCAGAACTAGAAGCAGTAGCAGCCCTCTGACTGGCCGAGCTGGGGTGAAGTCTTTCCGGTGACGATGTCCGTCTTTTCACGGGAGATCCTGGTTCACAACTCTTGGGGCGGCCCAGGGGCACCTTGGTACTGCCTTGGGGTGTGGAGGCAGTGTGAGGCTGGGCTTTGACTGGGGAGGGTGTGTGTAATGCTTTCTTACAGGCTGGTACAGAAGCTGAATGATGAAGTACTGTGTGGGTGTTGAGATGGGAGGGGATGGTCTGCTGTGGCATGTGAGAACTCCCCACTTGATGGCCCTGCGGGGCGAGGGCAAGGGGAGATGGGCTTCGGGCTGGGGAGGTGGCTGTCGCTGAAGGTGATGGTGTTCTGGCCAATGGTGACAGGGGAAAGTTGTGAACTGACTTGCGACGATGTGGCGACTTCAGGCTGGCTGTTTTCTTATGCTTGACCACATGCAGAGAGCTGGGTCGACCAAAGTGAGCTGCCACTGCTGCGGCTTGGGTCGCTGGTGAATTGGGAGCGCTGGAGCTCGGGGAACTTGATGTGGATGACCCTGCTTGTGAGGAATCAGGAGACCAGGGAACTGAAATCGGTGGGGAACGACCCAACTTGCCATGATGTGGCATTGCGTCACCTGATGAACACGAGCGATTCAGAGGTGTGAACTGTTGACGTCCGGGTGGTAAGTGGGGACTGTGAGAGAGTGGGAACATTGGCTCAGACTTTTTATTACTCAAACGCCGCAACAAATTTCTCCCTTTCTTCTTCTCTTGAGCCTTTTCTCTTTGCTGGCGTTTTTTCTGACTTCGTCGAGCCATTTTGCCCGGGTTCCCTTTCCTTCTGGAACCTTCCTTGATGGTTGTCTTGTCCAGGGGCACTGCCCGGATGTTGACAATGTTGCCTGAGCTGAGGAGATGGACGACTTGAGTGTGGAGTAAACTCTGGACACTCTCGTCATTGATGTGGGTGATCAGGTCTCCTGCCCTTAGGCCGGCCTCAAAACTGGGGCTGTGTGGTTCAACCTCCTGTCAGATACACACATGCAAAATCCACACATGAAACAGCAATGTCATTTATTTAATGCCCATTTTGTGATAACCAAAAGGAACTATTTGCCAAACAAATATGACATTTAAAAATTGAATTTGACCGAAATTGGTGCATGTGACCTTTTCCTGTAGCAAAGCAGAATAAGTCATTCCCTTTGTCTTAAAATTTTTACTTACAGTAATGCAAGAGGCCTTTCAGTAAAAAAATAGGAAAATCCTGAATGGCAACTACGTATACAAGTAGCTGATACATAACATGGCTCCACTGAGCCAGATCAACATAGATTAGAACTGAGATATTAAGCCAAAAATTTGGAAAACCCATGAAAATCATCAAACTTAACTTCCTGTAATTATCACAATCTCACTTCTCTTCCTCTTATATATCTGAGTTTCAGCATCTCAAACTACTCACCGTGACAATATGTTGAAGGGTATAGACATCTGACTCTCCAATGTAGACACGGATAGACCGGAAACTAAATCCAAATCCTCTGGCACCTTTCTTCAATATGATTGGTGGTTTCAAACTGCGCGTGAGTGGCGATGTGTCTCTGTTGGGTGATCCATCCCTTGAACTAGTGCTGGACCCTCCAGGGGATGTGGCTTTCGGGGTGGTAAACTCTTCTGTGAATAGGAAATGGACTTGGTGAAGAACAAAATGCTTTTCCAATATTATGGATAAGATTCTACAATACACTTTCTGAGACCATGTAGTCAATACCTGAAAATGTTTCTCAAGTCTTCAGGGTTGAAAAGACTTACTGGTAGCAGAGACTTTCTGCAAAGTCAGTCAGTAAGGATCATTCATTGTCTTTTACTTACATTTAGCGTACCAGTCATATAATATACAAAGTTACACATGTATGTATTCTACGTACTTTGAGTTTGTAGCTAAAAACTGTTTCCAGCCATTGTATTCTATCAAAGTATATGAGTGGCATGTCATACATGCAAAGAAAACAAAATTTTAAAAAAAAGTTTACAAAATGATCGAGCTTGGCATCAAAACTTACAACAAAATGAAAGGTCAAAACTTGAACAGAAGAAACGAAGTGTAACTGCCAACAAAACCCTACGTCCATTGGTGTTCATTTTGGTCACTCAAATTACCGTTTTGCATATCAACTAGGTTTACCATTGGGGATATAATCATTGGAGCCGATTTTCAATCGAAGGAAATGAACTTTTCCCAACAACAACTTTCAGACACTTTGCAAACTTTATAGTGAACAGTAAGAGTGAAATGGAAGGCAGCATAATAAAAGACATGTAGACATTGCTGGGAGAAATAGAACTAACGAGCGCTGTCCATTTTCCTGGCAGATTTCAAAACACAAGGCAATTCATGCAGGATATTTAGGGTACCACAGACGTGCTACACAGGTAATGGATTACTTCAGACCTTTATGTGGACAGCAGAGATCTGTTGTGATGAAACCACCCATGTGCTGGAAGTGGGTGGATCTTGTTCAGACTCAGTACTTACAGACCTGAATATCTAGATACTTAGTGGGTATTCAATACTCTAGGATGTACTGGTAGCTACATAGTAATCAGTGCCAACAAAGACATCCATATATCATGGCTCCAGCAATGTACCCATATTTGATCTAGCACTAAGTGGCTGACTGCTCATCAAACATATGGCACAATATACATATTTTCTTTCTTGAAAAATGGGGGTGGGAAGTACGGAGATAGTGTACAAACTTACAGTTTCTCAGGATTCTATAGATGGGTAAAGCTTTTTTTTTTTCTTTCTTCGGTTTTGTTTCGAAGTTTTTATGACATCAATCAGTACTTATGATACGAGTATGAGACACTTGTTTCCCTTGCATCCAAGACCTGTATCACCACTTAAGCACTGGTACAGATGGATCCAGGTCAGATCTGAGAGTTCTGGATCTATACTCACTCCCGTGCCCACAAAGTGCAAGGTTGCTGCCCCTTACCTCCTGAGGTTGTGATGAGCAAAGTCAGCGCATTGGCTGAGACCGATTTCTGCATGGGTAACTTGTTGTCACCCTTAGTCTTCTGCTCTCCCTTCTCCTTGCTGCCTTCCTTTCCTTCCTCCACTGGGGAGAGTTCTGAAAGCAATAGTGACTCCTCTTATCTTCTCATGTCTTTACTGGCAGGTGTACCTTACTGAGCCACCCAGTTGAAGTACTGAGAAATCTTAAAATTTGCTTGCCAAATACCAAAAGCAACAGAGGTAAAAAAACCAACTCTGAATGATTTAGTATGAAGATACACTATCTTGAAATTTCCTATGCAAATTCAAGACAATGTTTTGACATACTAAACCATTCATGTGTTCTTAAAATTAACAACAAAAAAAATGACTAACTGTTCAACAACAAATCATGGGAAAAACTTAAAAACAAAAAAACTAACTTAACCTAAGGTAACCAAGCATCTGGAGCTAATTCTGTTGCACTAATGAAAAACAAATTGTAAAAAGACTGTAATAATAAACAGTAAGAGGGCCCAGACAAAGGCAAATGATCAGAACAGGAAACTGAATTGAAGGGTGTGCTTCTATAGCATGCTTAAGTCACAAAAAATGTTTTTATAGCCTGTATAACTCTGAAAACTTCAGCTTTATCAAGATGCTTCAATCTGAAATTACAGGGATGGGAATTACCCAAACAATAATTTCCTGAACTTTAAACATAAGGCGACATCACCAAACCACATCACACCATACAAACAGGCCAATACATGCCTTGGACAACACAAGAAATGGTGTTTATTCGGGGGAAAAGTCAAATTCAAATCTGGAAATTTATAGAGAATTTCATCCCTGGATCAATGTACTGTGCACAGAAGACAGTGCAGTCACTGACCTTCATGTATAACTATACTGTTTGTTTGAGAGTCCAGGCGGACTTTGGCATAGTATAGAACGGATCCCTTTCAATTACAGAGAAAAAAAAATCTCTTAAAGGAAATAAAAGTAATGATTTCTCTGTCAAGTAAAAAAAAAAAAAATTAAGTAGAAGCTTTGCAGTGAAACAAAAACAGAAGGGCAAGTTCAAACCTTTCGGACTTGGTGGTTTATCTTCCTCCGAGGAGATGGCGAATTTGGGGATAACACTCTTGATTGGCAGTTTGTTGGCACGCGTCACCTGAGGGGAGTGACATGAATCACTATCCGTCTGCGATGAGTCTGACACACTCATGTTGTCGCTGACGCGCCTGTAAGATAAAGGATCAATGGACTGTTAAACAGTTGGGAGTAAGTGTGAATTTAAAGATAGTTTGAACAGTACATGCAGGGTGACACCTTTGATGACTGGGATACTGAAATGTAAGGCAACTGACAAAATATAAAACCACAGAAAATCTGTGCAGTCATGGCAAGGCTTGAAGCAAAGTCAAATTGTGGCCAAAAGAAAAAGTTGTATGAAGCAAAGCTTTGAATAAGAAAGTATACAGAAGCAATACACTATGTGCATTTCATTGTATGGTTTCTGTATTATTTCTTATGCCAGGCTTTGCTACATGCTTCTTCTTTTTGCCAAATTCTAATTCCAATCTGAAGGGTAAGCTATGAACTTTGTACCGTGTCTGTTAAAAGAAACCCACACCAAAAGACAAAAAAACCCAGAAAACACAATTACGGTTCATTGTTATAGCTTCTTGAATGGAACTATAGGATTTGGATTATTTTTACAGATTTCCTACCAAACTGACTGTTTTTCGATGTGTGATACACCTACTTCAATGAAAATAAGCATATTTCAATAATAATATTGTGTTAATCAAACATGGCTGTCGTGTATTATTCAAGTCTTTCTATTACTGTTCTATGCCAATCTATTGTAGATGTTGTACATTTTAGAACTTCACTGGTCTCTTGGCCAGGGACAGACCTCATCTGTCATCATTTATGTTCCTGCCTTGCATTAGAATGAGACAATACTGAACCATATTAACATATGCAGTGGTAAATGATTTTAGTTAAATGATCTGGTTTTATACAACCTCCTTTATCTAAAATGACCCAATCACCACTGGCACTCACTGAGTAACTGGACCCTGCATGGCCCAGTCACCACTAATGGTGGGGTAGTGGTCAGAACTTGGAGGTCATTCAGTAACTGACCAGTAGAATTCATTGATTTTTTGCAGGCTGACGGTAGAATAAATTTTAGAGCAACCTCAAGAATGAAAAGCAATTCTTAGCAACATAACAGCAGTTTGAAGTCCACAACCTTCATTCTCGTTTGTTCTGTCTCTATTTTCTGAAAAAACTGGAGATCTTTCCGTAAGTAGAAGGGGTATATCAAATGCACACTGTAACACTTGTTTAAAATGCTGTTTATTAGGCTGTTTCACAGTTCCGATTCAATCTAATTCTTTATTATAATACTAAAGCCACGGATGTTTCACATTGAATTTATCAGTTGTACAAAAGTGGAGTTGGAAAACAAGAACTAAGGTTGTAAGCTGCTGCTGGGTGTATAAGACCCAATCACCACATGCACCACACGGGTTAGAGAAAATAAAGACTATCTGTGTTGATCTCACTGACCTGTCATGAGCATCAACCTCATCCTCCCTGGGTCCCTTGTCGCTGTGACTACTCTCTGTAGTATCTGACAACATGCTGTCTTTCCTTTTAATCATCTCCAGGGATCCCTCAGACCCTTCCGAGTGGTTCGAATCCTTGCGTTCCAGAGCTCTGCGCTCCAACACTCGTGCCCGGAAGTCATCGGCACTTGAATGACGCCTCCTCTCCCTCAGCTCCTGCATGATGGGAAAGTGTCTATTTACAACACTGTAAATGTATAATACAGAAGTACAAGAAAAATCCTCTATAATGCATAAACCTCAATGATCAAACCTACAGAATGGATCTTTGTGAAATTTGCCATGAACGAGTGAAATATGCCTGCGGATGTCCGTCTCCATATAAGAGCATCCAATCTGATGCAGTCAAGGAATGATATTTTCTGTAAACTGAAAATTGTTCAGACTCAAAAGATAACTCTGATTTCATTATCTGTTTCACTGCCTGATGATTAATGTTAGCCAATACTTCAACCCGCATTTCCATCAAAACTGGCACATTACATATGTCACACTTGAATGACATCAGAAATGCAAGTCTTGTCATCCCTCATTCCTGTCACAATAATAATCACATTTGTTTATTTCATGTTACCATTGCCACTATCTCTGGCACTTTTACTTTATAATTGTTAGCAAATATGAGCTTGATAATTACTGGCACCAAAGTCCACTTTCCAAACAGAATTGTAACTTGATTTAAAAATGTTCTAACCAAATTCACCAGTAAACAATGGATGCATGGGTTAAAAATTCCAACAAGACATGGATAATTATCACAACTGCCACTTAAGTTTACTACACTTGAGGAAGCTGTTCTGTTATGTGCAACATCAATACTTAACGATGCAGTGTAATTTGCAGTCTATATTTGGTCATTCTTAAACATGCATGTGCAGAGTCAAGTGTTCATTGAATTCCAATAAACATGACTCTGGGATTATAAATTTTGCATGGTAAATCAGTTCCAAGTACAGAGAAAACAAAAGCATGGCTCTCGCCCCCTTCTTATAAACAGTGCAACTTTTCTGATGTGGATGTTGCTGCTGTTATGGCAAGGGGATGCTGTAAGCACAAAAGGCAGCAGGATGACATAGGTTCCCAGGTTTCACAGGAAATGTGACATAACAATGAGACAATGGGTTTGAGTTTTGAGTTTGAGGTCAGCTTTAATGGCATGTCAACACAATAAGGGCCGCTTTGTGCCTATCACGTTTTTTTCGCTATCTTACTTTGGGTTCGTTTTCAGCTTTTGGATTCCTACCAATAAGATCAAATAAAACTGATATTAAAAATCTAACAGGCAAAGGCCAGTACTATAAAGTATGTCTATCTATAATATGAATTTTGAAAATATGTTAAAGATTTGTTAAATCAGCTTGCAGATTTTGGCCTCCTTTGGAAACACCAAGATGCGCTGCGGATCCACGTCAGATAATATTTCTTTCATGGATTCGCAGGCACAATGCCTTCTGAGACAGATGGGAGACAACATTAATCTTGACAGATGACAGAAGGTATAAGCTACAGAACTGGACAGATGGAGCTGTTTGGGGGGTGAAACAGAGCGAAGGCCGGGAGGGGGAGGGAATGACAGTTTTTTACATTTATATATTTTACATGAGATCACAATAACTTGGGGGAAAAACAGAGGGGGAAATGTTGGAATTAGTTTTGCACAACTGAACAGACAGCAGACATATCCACAGCATTTGAATACATGGAGTTTTATGATCAGCGGCACTTCAGGAAATTTAGGAGTATAATTGACAAAGGGTGACGAACAATAGGGGGCATTTCCAGAGAGCTGTTGATCACTGTGTATTTTTGACACTGGGAGGCTGACAGGAAGGAGACAACACAGATTTGACGGAGTTACCACACAGACTTACAACCCCGTCTCAGGATTGGTCAAAAGGTTGGTCTGTTGGTTTAGTAAAACAGTTCACAATGACATGAAATTGACAGCAATTCTTTTTGATTTCCAGTGAGGCAGTGACAAATTTGTGTGCAGTGACTAAGGGTGATATGGTATAAGCACTCAGGGGGTGAATGAGCTTCACCACAGAAAGACCAGAATGGCAAGATGACTTGTGTGTGAATCAGACAAAGTGACGGGTGACATAGTACAAGCCGTCAAACTAAAATGTCATGAAAATGAGATACAGATGTCAGTCAAAATTTTGCCAGGAGGAATTAAACTGAATTCTATGACATCCTTAGATAAATATCCAGATCTGTCAACTAAATCACCAATTCAATAAGGGACATCTCAAGAGATACTTAAGTAAACCCTATACCCTAAGAAAGTCAAACTGAGACAATAGAGTCCCTTATGATTTCCACAGAAAAGAGACCACAAATACAAACCACTACAATATACTTCACAGATCACATAATGTACTCTGTATGAATACAATATGCATACTGTCACCAATACCCTTGCACTACATAGGACTGGCCTTTATACTCAAATCTGACAGGCATTTCTTTTTGATGACAAAACAATTTCATTTTGTCCCTCTGAGACCACAAATACAGGAAACCTGTGTAAAATAACGGACTGTGGACTGGACTGAAAATTTGACTGTCCTCCGAAGACAAGTTATAGACCATCAGGTTTTGGACTGATAGATGGGCAGAAAACTTTGGTGAAGCTTGAGTAAACCGATTTACTGGTGTCCTCTACACTCAACTAACAGTGCTGATTTCAAAGTGATTGTTAGATACTAAAGCAGATAAGCACAAAGTGAAGTGTTAATGGTGAGTAGGAACTGCAGTCAATAGCAATCTGCACACAAAAACTGTTACTTGATGGTTGTGTTGACAGAAACTGTAAAGTGTTAAGTGACCCAAAAGTAGCATTCTGACTACAAGAGTGACCCTGAAGATGCGACACTAAAATGATTCGTGTTGACAGCACCATGAACATCAACCTGACTACAAGAATAACCCTGCAGATGTGACCCTAATGTGATTTGTCTTGACAGAAACAATTGTGATAAGTGACCCAAAAGTAGCATTCTGACTAGAAGAGTGACCCTAATGTGATTTGTCTTGACAGAAACAATTGTGATAGGTGACCCAAAAGTAGCATTCTGACTAGAAGAGTGACCCTAATGTGATTTGTCTTGACAGAAACAATTGTGATAAGTGACCCAAAAGTAGCATTCTGACTAGAAGAGTGACCCCAAAGATGTGACATTAATGTGATTTGTATTGACAGAATTGTGATAGGTGACCCTAAAGTGGCATTCAGACAAAAGTGGCCCTGAAGATGTGACACTACTATGATTTGACGACATCCAGGCAGGCCCAGGCCACAAAAGTACGACGGTCACCATTTGGACGACACCTGTGTCGCCACTTATTCTGATAGAGACCTGTGGAGGTATGTTAGCGTAAGGGCTGAGGAAGACCATGTTTACGTCATTGATCAGTGGTTCCAGGCCGCGGTTGTAGACTTTAGAGTAGCGTGGGGAGCAGGAGGAGAAACTGTGGAACAATATGTCCTCTCCATCATCCTCCGTGTCCTCAGTGTCAAGTTCATGGTTGTAACGGTCAATCCGACCTGAAAAATTAAAGATTTATATCATTAATTCATTATGGATTTGAATTTGTGTGATTGCATGATCTGACATTTTTCTCTCAGACATGCTACTTAGAGAACAAGACTGCTTGTCTTTTTCCTACAACTTTCATTACAAATGTAGTAATAATATCCTAGGGTAGCACTATGGTGAGCTCCTGTAACCAGTTTTCATTTATCCAGGGTTAGGTTTAGGCAGATCACAGTGTTTTACAAATGGCAAATATGTTACCGTGTGCTAAAGCTGAATGTTAAGACGTATAACGTCTGACTGATGAATTGTTTAAATGTCTCATTCTTAAAAAATATATTCGTTTACAAACCCAGAAGCTTCATGAAAAAATATATAGTTTAAGTTAAGAAGAAATTGAAGCGGTTGGTTCAGTATCATGCCTAAATCCACTTGGACTCCAAACATTATAATTGTGCCTGCAGATCAGTGAGTGTATTGTCTATTGCGCAGAACACATTAAACCTGGACCCATTTTTTTTTTAGAGTGAAGTACTCTGATAAAGTGAAAGCTTTCAGAGTCAGATCATGCACAAGGAACACTGTTGAGTTCAATATTTCAATTTCAGCTTTTTTGAGAACATGATATAGAACAGGAGTGGCCAAACTTGCTTACTGTAAGAGCCACATATGATAAACTTCAGATGTTTGACAGCCACGATATATGAACAAAAGTTACACACACATTTTTATTGTTACATACACATTTTGTTTCAAAAAGTATATAAATTTTAGGATATAACTATTAGGAAATATTTGCACGCAACAATATTTACAAATGCAAGTAATTTTTAAAATGGTTGGACGAGAAAAAAAATAGCCCAGCCAACATATTATTTCCATAAACCACATACTGGAGGCCAAAGAGCCGCGGTTTGGCCACCCCTGATATAGAACAAAGCCCATCAATTGTATGAAGGAGGTGAACTAGACCAGAAATTAAATTCAGCTTTTAATGAAAAACAGAAGAAAGATCATATTGCAGGAAAAGTGATAAGGTCTACCAGTCTGTTAACTTTCACCCTACCTCAGCATGGTGCACATCATGGTGTCTAATTGACACCACATCCTAAAGAACAATTTATTAGGATACCCTACTTAAAAGTATCATGTCTGATGGGCCCCAGAACGTACAAGTAGGGATATAACAATAAAATCCTCCTAATGAGTGTGGTGTATCGGAGACCCCAGGACGTATGCCTAAGAGTATGACAATAAAATCCAACAATAAATTCCTCTCTAAAAGTATGGTGGCTGTGAGACCCCAGGACGTATGGATAGGAATAGTAAAAATGCATGTGCATTGGTGAGCATGTACATGTATTTTAAAGTTTTAAAACTGTGGCAAGATGGGCAATGACATCATTGAGGAATACCTGGAATTTCAAAAGAAAGTTCCCAGAAACATGATAATTACCAACGTTTTTAATTGCTTCTGGGTCAATTAGACTCACAACATACGATATAGGTTAGAGTGCCATGATGACTTGAAGCAAGTTATAACAACCACAAAACTTACTATCAAAATAACTGGTATCTTCCTCACTGTCCAGCTGGGGAACAAATTCTGCCTTCTGACGCAGCAAATTCTCCCAGTTCAGTCCATTGAAGAAAACATGTTCCTTGACTTCTTGAGCTCCGCCTGTACCCAGACGCTGCAGCGGGTCATGTTGAAGGAGGCCCAGAATCAGATCTTTGGCATCGTCACGCACCTGCCACTCATCTTCATCTGGCCACATGATACTTTCTGTAAACCAATCACACAAATACTTTACAGTCTCCTGTTCTGTTCTAAAGTGGCAAATACATTGATGTCCTTAGTTCTTATTTGTTCCAACTCCACTCTTTGCACAACTGAGAACTTTGAGGGTGACATTTCAGATTTAGAGTTAGGATAAGCAGTTGCTGGAGCCTGAATAAATGTTACAACACATTTTATACAAGTGTCAAAGTGTGCATTTATTATACCTCTTCCACATACTAAAAAATCTCCAGTTTTTCAGAAACAAACAAGAACTACGGTTGCAAAATACAAGTCTAGTAACATGTCAGTTCTCTTGTGGAAAATTGGAAAATACATGTAAGTCCAGTAACATTTCAGTTCTCTGGTGGCAAATACAAATTATATGTAGAAGCTTAGCTACCGTGTCAACCTTTATAATCAAAACTGATGGGATTCACAAACAAATGAGGCAGAGAAAAGAGGTGGGAAGACAACGTCATGGAGTGGACAGGCATGAAGCTCAGCGACTCCCCGAGAAAGTCAGGGGGCCGAGAGAGGAGATGGGAACTAGCTGCCAGATCATCTTGGCACGGGTATAGTTGGCCGGTGCTTCTGATATGGTCTCCCTCTTTACTGTTGATATCATTCTCTTATATTTTGTGCTTCTTCCTAGCACAATATAGCTATCATCATGTCCACATGCTTTCTCTAAGCACAAAGTTAAATTCAATCTTGGAATTGTAGTGGCCTATCCCAGATTGGATAAAGAAGAAGAAGTGGAGGTAGAAAATGAAGTAGATGAAGGTGAAGATATTATCTTACCGTTGACAACTTGTGAGAAAAGCTCCTCTGGGGTATCTCCAAAGAATGGCACACAGCCCACTAGAAACTCGTACAGGATAATTCCCATAGACCACCAGTCCACAGGCTTTCCATAGCCTGACCGCAGGATGACCTCTGGGGCAATGTATTCCGGGGTACCAAAGACTTGTTTGTCTCGAAACTGCTTGCAGTCTTTATCAAGTGCATCCTCGTACAGATTTGTAGTCACTGAGTAAAAAGATTGAAACCAAATGTTATTTTCAGATCAGTTCTCTAAACTGACAAACACATTTTATCATAAAAAACAAAAGTGGCCTGAGTATTTCACTATGCTGTGATTTTGGCACCACATTGAGTAGGAGAGCCTGTTCCTTAGTCTGGAACTGGAAGTGCATAAGATATGTCTCTGCATTTTTTTGTGAATTTACAATTTCTTTAAATATTTTTCTTTTTATACAGTTTCAATTTTTTGCTCGAAGAAATCCTTTTGACTGAGAGATTGTTTTGTCTTTCTCTTTTCTTTGCACTTTATTGTATATTTCCTGTATTATTTGTGCAATAGATGTGTGCCATATTTCACGAAGGTTTCTCACCATTTACTTCATGTATGCCTGTCATTGAGTTACGATATATGGCGCTCCAGGAAAACCCGTTGGATGACGCACAGGCTGCTTTTGAGATACAGGCCGGCAAGGTAATTTTTCTGTTTCTCCGGTTACTACACCTGACACTTCAAACGGCCATATCTCAAAAAACTATTTGAGATACTGATTTCAAATAAAAAGCAAAATACACAGAAAATGTCCCTCTTTCATAATAGTTGTATGTCGCAGAATGTGAATTTTGGCCCATGTGAAGGGTTTTCCTAGAGCACCAGACATATCTTTATGTAATGATGCATAAGATATGTTTACGATATATGTTCTCTCAAATGCTCTGTGAAGGAGAGTTTCCCTAATGGGATAATGTGATTCTATCTTATTTGTTTTGGCAAACCCTGCAACATACAAATTTTTTGTTTTTCTTTGGTCACATTTTGACTTTGCTTCAAGCTTTTCTGTGGTTTTCTACAGTATGTACACAGCTCTATGAGACCAGTATATCTTTTCACTATATTGTATCTCCAAGTTGACCTACCACTCACTGCTCACTGCTAGAAAAAAAAACTGTATAGTATACTTACAACTCATGAGTCCAATCTTGGATAGACCAAAGTCTGTCAGTTTGACATGGCCCAAGGCAGTGATTAATAAACTGGAAAAAACAGACAAATAACCCTGGGTTATAACAACTAGTCACTCGAGGTGTAAATGCCAAGGGCAGAGATCTTCTTAAAATGAAAGCCTGAAACCAAGTACTGTTTGGACAAAGATCATGATGGAACTGAAACACTGACATGTGCAATGTCTCTTAAAAATGAAGGCTGTTGTTAGGGGCGCATACTATTTTACATAATACGCCTTTGGTGAACAGTGGACACAACCCAGTATTTTCTCTATCTGGCTTTGAAAATTGTCTATGCGCTCCTAACAACATTGAATAATGAAACTAAAGTCAGACACGGCTGTTCCACAGCGGCGCACTTAGTTTCCACCCGCTGCTGACCCGGTCAGCCTGGTCACGCACCGTTAAAGATATACGGTCACTTTGACCTTGGCTCATTAGGCCGCCGATAGTGTGTTAGTTATTTTCATGCATCGAAACAGGGACAATATCGACATTTAACACACAGAATCAAGTAAAAAAAATTATCCCAACAGACAGAACAAACTTTGAACTTTAACACAATCTAATTTTTAATGAGGTGAATAGCATACAAGCACATGCAGAGAAAGCAAAGATTTTGTATATTTTCCGACATATTTTCAAGTGTATACTAAGTTTTAAAAAAATGATATTTAAAAATCTGAACGACTGATCTTTGAAATGTTTGGTGTCATGTAACAAAAACATCGTAAGCTTTCAGGAACAGTTTCATTTTTTTCGTTCTATTCAGAAATACGGCATTTATAGCCGAATTATCGATATTTACTTAATGAATCTATCTCACGAAACTGTGAGGCACTTGCTCTTAATACATACACACATACACATTTTGTACACAAAATAGTTTCCAATGGACTATTTACAGTCTAGGTCTATATAATTTGTCTATTCCTTCATCTTCTTTCTCTTCCTTGTTTCGGGAATGAGCGTTCTCAGTGCAGATGCATTCTGCAGGCGGTGTGCTTCGACGGTGGCTTTTAGCTGCTTTCCCTTTCCTTTAATTCCAACTGTTCTTCTCTCTATCTTCGCTAAACTGGATTGAATGAGTTCACCACCTTGTTCACCCAGCAAACCAAGGCCAAATTCATATGTTCTAATAAACGGCAGACAGTGGTGTTCTAACATGTGCTGTTTTGGTGTGACTGTTGGGAAAAAATCGTCTGTACAGTTTTAAATATGTTGCGATTTTTGTTTCTATTGCGTCATACTTTGATGGATCGATTTTGTCTGTGTGGGAGATAAGTTTGTGAACTTGAGCATAGCTACTGTTGAGTGAATCAAACTTATGTGCTATTGCCTCAGCTGCGCCTACTATGTGTTGATCTAATGTAAGGTTTCTTATGTATGTACAGATGTGTTTGGTAAGACTAGTGTGAACTGCATGCTTCAAATACTGATTACAATGGTTTCCTATCAATGAACGACTATGATATGCCTGAGGAACAATGCCGTAGCTTTCCAATATCTTATCAAGACTGCCAGTGACAGGGCCCGTTCTTTCAACTTATGGGGTTATTGTCATATTTTGAAGTTCTTCTGCACACGCATCAACCTCATTTCGATACCTACATCTATCTGCTTCAGTCTCTGAAGAAACGAGACAGCCTCAGACAAGCGGTAGTAAAGCAATATCTTTTTTGAAATTTTTACACACAAATCGTCTCTGGTTAGCCTTCTTTGCTTTTTGGCTTCTCTCCCCACATGTCCGGCAAAGTTTGTTGAGACACTCTACATGCAGTTCGTAAGAGTGTTCCATTTTTGTTTTCTAGCAAAACGTTCCACTTTACAAGAAGTAAAGATTTGTGGGCTACGTTTTAAAAGCCAATGCAAAACCGGACATATGAATGCAGTACAGCACTGCGCACACACAAGAAGCAGTAACAAAAATGTCTCTAATCCACAAGTGTTTAAATAGAATGAATTAATTTTTGCACATAATCATTCCTAACTCGTTCTTGCAACAGATGAAGGAAGAATAAAACAAATTTATCGTTCACACTTTTAAAAAATTCACTTTTAAATTAAAAAGTCGATTCACAAATACATTTCCAGTGAGTGTGAGAAAGAAGGCTGTTAGGTTCACATATGCGGGGATAGAGGCAAAGTAATGTGTGCGGGTTATGCATGAGAGTCTCAGCTTTAATTTGATACCTTGCACACCCAAGTCAGTGTATAATTTAAAGTTTGTGCACAGTTGTAAATTCTGGCTAAATTGTCGAAATTCTACCTGACTCGCCTCACAGCGATATCGCCGAAATTTGTAAGCGGGGCCCGCTTGCCAAGCAAAATTTATGACCTCTGGCGGTCAGCCGACCGGGGTGACGGGGGTCAAACTAAGTGCGCCGCTAGGATAGTGAAACTGAACGGCCATGCAGAACAAATTGCCTCTAGTAAGCCTAATTGTCTTCTGCGCCAATTTTGATCATTAGATATATGAACTAACTGGCACCTCGGTAGAGCCCTGGAATATTTTCATGCCTTCAAATTTTCAATAAAATTGAGATTTCATGGTGCCCATAATTATGAGTGTACAGCTTTCTCATGTAACTTCAAGAACATTGGCTAAGTCTTGATGTAGAATTTCAATTATACTTTTTTTGAAAATTTGCAATCCTGTTTGGTCTTCTTGAAAACTTGTGAAAATAACTTCCAACAAGGTTGACAAATGTCATCCTTGTGTACCATGGATATCCCGATGACCATCCAGAAACAAGCTTCATCTATCTCTTATCTATATCATCTTCTGGGCCAAAAAGAGATAAGTCATTTATATCCTGACTACTGGATAAATGTTTACTTACTTATCAGGCTTCAGGTCTCTGTGACAAATTCCATAACTGTGAAGATATTCCAAGGCCAGAACTGTCTCAGCAAAGTACATTCTGTGAAAAGTCAAACCAAACATAACATTTAAATGATGTGCACAACAGCCTTTTAAAAAGGCTTCACTGGTCCGTCCCCTTTGGTATTTCAACATACCAGTTTTGGATGCTTTTAAGTCTTTGTTTCTAAAATTTCGTAATAAATCTGTTTCATAAGTTAAAAAAAAACAAAAACAAACTGATTATTATCTCATCATGGAAGCCTTCGATCCGTAAAAAATGTCTCCAACACCTTGCTCTGAGCTGCAAAATCTGCTAGGGAAATGAAACTGAAACGAAAACATTTTTGATACTTTGCTACTAATTCACTAAGAAATATAACAGAATCAAATATCTACTCATTTTACATCTTAATTCGTCTACCAATGGCCAGCAGTCTAAAAATGTAATTTATGGGTAGGGGGAAGTAATTGCACAAAATCATTTCATTTTACTTATGCATATGTCACAACTGCCACTCAACAGAGGCATTCTTCAGCGTGAAGATTGTGACATCTGCACTGTAAGGGTTAAAAAAACTCCCTGAAGAAAGAAAGACAAAAAGGTTGTACCTTGCCAAGTCCAATGCCAAGCATCCTACATTCTTCAGGAGAGTAGCACAGTCACCACCTTCTACATATTCCATCACCATACACAGATGTTTCTGACAGAAAAAAAAAACACCAACAGTAAGCCAATGTGATGAACAAACTATTGAAAAACCAATGAAAATGTTTCTACAGATAATTTGAAAATCATGCCAGGGATGTAACTGTGAGATTTTATCGTAAATAAAAAACAGCGGCAGAAGAATTTCATTTTGGTGCAATTTTAGTCCACCTTTTTCTTCGCTCAGCACTTCGGCCAGAATGAACTTTCAAAAATTATAAAATCAATTTTGTCAAGTGTCAACTAACCTAACCCAGTCTCCTTTGTGTTGCTTGATTGTGTTTAACCAAGACTAAGTCAGTCTATTAAGGTGTCATGATGGTAAAATATGATTTTTTTTTTATTTTACTCCCACTGATAAGCCAAAGTTCATGGAAGGCTATAATATTTGACTTGTGTTCAATTTGATGTGCAATTTCCCTGCCTAGAAATGAGTGCTTAGTGCCCATGCATCTATAGCATGATTGTAGATTCTTATGAGAAACTTTCTAGTTCAGAGGAAGAGAGAGCGGGGAGGGACAAGAAAGAAGGGTGGGATCACAGGTAAATCAGAAAAACTGAGATTTAGGTCAATATTACGTGCTGAAGG
Source organism: Onchidella celtica (assembly GCA_963931925.1). Lineage (NCBI taxonomy): Eukaryota > Metazoa > Mollusca > Gastropoda > Systellommatophora > Onchidiidae > Onchidella > Onchidella celtica. Next base: position 71,196,080 of record OZ007571.1, read on the forward strand.
TGTCGAGTGTTTACCTTTGTCTCAAAACTGCAGTACATGGACACCACAAATGGGTTGTCAGTGAAAGAGAGGATGTCTCTTTCCAGGAACACTTGCTCTATCTGATTCCTCAGCACCAAGTTCTGTTTGCAGATCTTCTTCATGGCAAACCTTTGTCTTGTTCCCTTATGACGGACCAGATACACGGCACTGGAAGAAAATATGACAAAAATATTCATTCATTTAGGCCTTATCTAAAATGCACTGATCAGTATATCTTTGGCCCTGTCATGAAACCGTACTTGTCGTCCATCTTAATTAGAGGGCATGTTAATGATTTGGTGGATTTGAGCTACAACTACATTAACACAGCCCATGGTGAGATCTTTGCTCTCATAGTGACATATCCTCATCTTCAGTTTTGAAATTAAAAACACATATTGTCTCTATTCCGGTACATGAGATGGACTGCAAACTGCAGATGACAACACTTTTTTCCCAATATTCTACGAAATTCTTGAAGAAATTGAATTTTTCTTCTTGATAAACCCCTTACTTACCAATGGGACTTTGTGAGACATGCTGCCAATAAAGACTTCTACTGAAACTTGCCTTACAGCCTAGGCTCATGATAGGGTCATTTTGTAAGTCATCATGGTGCTAACCTTTTGGCCTAAGTCAGACTTTGGCCAAAACAGAATGTACCCGTTAGGTCATTGCCCTATCCATAGTGCATCTATTAATGTAAAAACCACTCAAAGTGCCAAGCAATTATCCTGAAAATAAAACTTTCTGTAATGGCCTCTCATTTATAGATGTAGGCCATTTTGATTCTGGGTTTGTTTCAGCCAACGTGGATGATGGCCACTTGTACCTAGAGTCATTTTGGCCTGAGTCTGACTGAATTACAAAAGAATAAATAAGGTTTTTTGTGCGACTGTCTCAGAAGTGCAAAAAATGACTTAGGCCAAAAGGTCAGCACCATGACGAAGTATGATCCTTCTTGTTAAAAACTGTCACCTTAATACTAGTAACTCAAAAATTTGAAAATCAATATGAATATATATTTAACAACATCCAAAGCCAGATCGAATGCTCTTGATTATAGACTCCTATGCTGAAAAATAGAAAGCAAACTTTCAAAAATCAGTGTAATTAAACCAAATCGTCCTACAATAAAACAGTTTATTGTTTCTCCTGAAAAGTAGCCAAAACTGGTCACTACAGTTATAGGGAATGGTGACCACACATGCTATCTAGGAATATGACACTTACGCGTAGGCTCCATTACTGATCAGTTTGATGGTGTCATAATCCTCCTCACATGGAGGTTTGGGCTTGGTCAGGGATGCCACCTCCTGCTCCTGTAGGCAGAAAAAATACATATATTTAAAGGAGGGTTGCTGAACAGATTTGCTCAGGTAATGTTTCTGATGCAGCCTGAACTGATAAAAGCAGGGAATATAAACAAATAAACAGCGGCATACATACATAGAGAAAGAGAAAGAGAGAGGGGCAAGTTATTGTTATTATTATTGTCACGAGTGGAGTGAGTGCAATTAAGGGGATTGCTACAGAGCGGGTGTAGAGTAAGAAGGGCTCACGGCAGACAAGTAGGGAAAGACGGGAAAGGAGGAGAGTAAAATTAACGCACGTAGACAAGTAAGTTAAAGCGTGCTGTTGTGAGTAGGGGGGGGTCTGAATGAGGCGAAAGCGCTGTATTACTATCACTGCAAGTTAGAAGGTCCTACGGAACGGACGCGAGTAAGAGCCCAGCGGGCGGACATAAGGGGGGCAGTCGAGAGACCAGTGAGAGAGTTTTTCCAGTGATGACTGGTGGGTAGAACGTTGATTGATAATTATGATTGATGTATTATATTATATTCGTCTATTACCATGATGTAAATAAGTATATGTGAGGAATGTGGAAGTCCTTGATATTGGATATAGCAATGTGCGCCATGAGCGATAGATGAAAGTGAGTTCATGGATTTGTAGCGCGAGTGAGTAGTGTGTACTCCGATGGAGGTGTGTTACCGTAAGATGTGTGGTGAGTGAAAGGTGAACTAGTGTGTGTACGCTTCATGGGTTGTAAGGAGAGGTGGAGTGAATAGAAATGGTAGGGTATTATACCAATGTAATGTTATTCTTGTAGGTGTCGAGAACGGGCCGCAGAGCCACCTCGATGAGCACAGGGGATAGGCCAGCATAGGGCCGGAGGCCACACATAGGCCAGAAGTGAGGCTGTCAGTGCAGGACAGTAGAGGCACATAAAGTCGTGGCAGTCAGGCCACGGACAGGGACGTAGATATGAGCGTGAATGTGATAATGTACTATTGCCATGTTGAGGGGCTAGTGAACTAATAATGTACTATTGAAATGATAATGTCTATTGAATGTGATAATGTGTTATTGCCCTGCTGAGGTGCTAGGGGAGTGCTAAGGTGTATGACAATAGGAAGGTGATATTGAGAGACTGCGGTGCCAGTGAATTATTAATGTGCTATTAAGACCCTGAGGGAAGAGGCTGAGGCCGAAGTGCCTTTAGGAGTAACTACCGGGTTGTGGATCCGAGGGAGAGTGTGTGTGAGAATAAGGCCGCTGTACGGCAGTTAATTGCAATAATATAATGTATGTAATTGCGCTATTATCTGTATAATTATGTTTAATAAATGTGTGAGTCTGATGGGTTGTTCTGTTAAGTGTTAAACTTGTTCGTTCGTGATTGTTGTCCTGTCATAACTTATTACATCTCCCAGTCTGGGATTTGTGACAATTATTACAAGTCGACCTGCTGACTCGCAGAATACATAGAGATGTGATTTTTAAAGTTGAGGTTAGGTCACCGATGTGTAAACAGAGGCTTATGGAACGAAACTTACTGTCATAATTTTTATTTGTATTTGTATTTGTATTTGTATAACTCTTTAATCCCATTTGGGAAATTTTGCCTTTGTGCCATTGCACCCCAGTTACAACTGGAGCAGGCACTAATTTTTATGCCTACTTAAGAAAATGCATCTTTTTTTCCCCCTCAGAATGTGGAAACACTTTCTTCTGTTCAACTCAGTTGTGGCTCAAGATCAACAAAAGTATGAATAATATAGCAAACTTCAAGACCTTTTAAAATATGCCCACATACACTTGTATGTCTTTCTACACGCAAAATGATATTTTGTAGAATTTAAGGCTCAGAGTTAAAATGCCTTTCATGATTATATTGGAGGCTTTACTTCCTTTATGACATGATTATTTTTTAGTTGCTGTTCTATTGCTTGTTTGACCCCCGAAAAATGCACTGGAGACCATGAAGTTGAAGATAAGGCTTGGTGAAAGCTAAACACTACTTCATGTCTTAAAGTACTGTAATGAATGAAAGAAAGAAATAGACACATACCTCTACTTCTGGCTCTACTTCTTCTTCCTTTTCCTCTTCTCCCTCAACCATGTGATCTGTTGTGTCGTAATGGTCCACAGGTGTAATATCTGTCCAAAGTACAAAACAGAACAATAGTTATATTCCAAATCTACTCCTGTCAGCTACGCTGAAGAGACAGCAGCTTCATTCTCTAAGCATGGGAAATTGTCTGTTATCAACAAAACTAAGAACTGAAACTCTTTGTCTTGTTTCCTTATGGCATGTAACATAGACAGCTCTGGAACGAAGAGAACTGAAACTTGTGGGAGAGTAAGACCACAGGAGATCTGCAGGGGAAGAGAACTTCCATCAAGTAACTGTTTCAGCTCTTGTCTCCTTTACATTCAGGCCATGGGTTTGGATATTAATAATGATAATAATACACAGCATTATAATTATAGTTTCATCCAAATAACAACCAGGCTCAAAGTGCAACTTTGGGTATTCTAAAGTGGTTTTTGCTTCTGAATGATAGTTTCATTAGCATCTCTGGTTCTTAGATCTGGCAAACAATAATCATCTCTATTAAACAACGAAACTTTCTTATACTTGAATTCTTGCAAGTGCTATGAATTTTTGGGGTGTGTTGACGGGATCCAGTTCGAGAGGAGTTGAGTACCTGAGAGAGGATCCCCTGCCAGGCCTAGTTTAGAGATAATGTACTGAGGAATGTCTGCTTTGATGGTCTGTTTAGCTTGGCCCTCTGCTGCTTCCAAAAGCATGTAGAATTCTTCGGGATCAAACTCCTGAAAAACAGATATTAAAAGAGAAGCTGTGAAACAAACTGATTTTCTCTCTATGATGCAGAATTATATAATCACAATCTATGACGGAAAAATAGATGGATGGACAGAAAGGAGATTAACAGATGGGTGGATGAATTCCTAAAACAAATAAACCTACCAAGGTATACAATCACTTAAATTCTTTAGTTTTTATTATCAAAAGAGCATTATATAAAGAAACTAAGTCGAGAGGAATTAGGACTTCAAAACTATCCATCTTGGCACTATCCAAAACAATGAACAATGAAAACAGTGCAGGAAATCAAATTGCAGTGTTAGGAACTGGAATTACACATCCCAAAATTCACTGGTACTGGACAGGATTGGTAGGTTTGCACAATGAAGTCAAAGGCTTCTATAAACATCAATGCAACTTGTGTGTACTGACCAGGCACTCCAGTAGTCTGAGTGGCCGAGAGACAATAAGTAACAGCTGTTTGACTAGTGGGTAGAGATTCTTGTAGGCGTCCAGGGAACGCGCACGTGCCTGAGGAACAGAGCATGTACCAATTCTGTCATCATGTCACTTATGCTGTCGATTGAGGTGATTATTCTTTGACAAATATAAATAATGTTCTTTCATGGTTATAAATAATGTTCCTTGAGGGATATAAATGACATACTTTGATGGATGTAAATGATGTTCTTTGATGGATATAAAATAATGTTCTTTATCGGATATATATAATGTTCTTTGCTGGATAAAAATAATATTCTTTGAGGGCTATAATTAATGTTCTTTGATGGATATAAAGAATGTTCTTTAGGGGATATAAAGTAAAGATGTTCTCTGATGGACATAAAAAGTTTTTGGAAGGACATAACACACTCTGAGTAAGAAACAACCACGGTCCCAACACCATCATAATCTGGGAAACCACTGTGTAACTTACATCTTGCAGCAACTTTTCCAAGTTGTCCAGCAACTCATAGAAATACGACTTGGTGATCATTTTCTCCAGAGATTTATTCAAACAATCCCTGGCCAGTTCCAGCACCTGGAATACACACCAATGGTTCAAAATGAAAATCAAACAAATTATGCTGAACAAGAAACTTGGTGATAAATACACAAAATTACAAACAGCAAAACAAAGAAGATTCCAAATTGGGGCCTAGCACACCCAAAGGTGGATCTAGCTTTCTGAACTGACCATACAGATTTCTGAACTATTTTCCAAAATTTGGAAACAAAATAAAGCATAGTACTTGTAATGTATTGAGTACCGTAGTACATCTAGTTAGTAATAATATGAATGAATGAATGTACGAAGACACAAGTGTATTGTGAAACCTTTTCAATATTAAAAAGAAATACTTCCGTTTCCTGTGAGAATAACAGGCCGGAAAAACATGGAGAAGATGTGTTGAATTAAGTTCTTTCGGTATCTACCATAATCGGGGTTTAGGCAATGTCAAACATGACATATTGGCGACGAGGATAATGTAAAGATAAGTAGAAAACTTACTCGTGATAATATAGGTCTAGATGCTTAGTAGTTATTGATTAATCTCCGTTTAGAAGAAAGATCTAGATCTAGTAGAAAGAAACTAGGAAGATGAATTTCGGACATTTAGAGCAATCTGATGAACGCAGTGAGACATTCACTGAATATCAAGAACGTGTAGAACTATATTTCATTGCTAATCAGATTGATGAAGAAAAGAGAAAGAAAGCCATTTTTCTGACCTTAGTTGGACCACACCAGTACCGGCTCTTGAGAGACCTATGTGCGCCGACCCCGATTACAGAAAAATCATTCATCGACCTGTGCACCTTAATGAAAGAACATTTTGAGCCGAAACCACAGAAATATGTTCAGAGGACTAAATTTGAAAACCGCAACCGCCATCCTTCTGAAACTGTTAGCCAATACGTGGCTGCACTTCGACACCTCAGCGAATTCTGCGAATTTGGCAGGAGCCTTGAAGAGAGACTTTGTGAACGCATCGTTCGTGGCATCAATGATGAGAAGATCCAGAGACACCTTCTTTCTGAAGTAGACCTAAACCTTCAGAAAGCTATACAGATCGCCCAAGCAGTGGTGACGTCAGAAACCGGGGCAAAGGACCTACATGCCCACGACAAACACATTACCAGTACCGATAACTCGTCTGGTCTTCATCATCTTCACCGAAAGCCTAACTGGTATGACCACAATCGTAAACCGACTCCAGCAAACACGTCAAAATCCAATACCGGATCTAAGACAGCTCCTTCGACAACACCGTCGACATCATTGAAATGCCATCGTTGTGGCATGGATCATCGTGGTATTCCCTGCAAATTCACAAATTCTAAATGCTTCCACTGTGGAAAAATAGGCCACATCGCAAAAGTGTGTAAATCTCAAAAAGCATCCCCTTCGTCTGCTTCATTTTCTACGGTTACACCTAAACACACTCCCAAACAACACCATAATGGAGGAAGGGAAAGGTATAAATGGAACTATTCATCACGCTCCTGTTACAATATCGATAATGATTCTAGCAACGATTCTGAATTGTTTGGACTGTACCACACTCGTTCAGACCCCAATTCCAACAAAGCCATTTGGATACCTCTGAATGTAGAAGGTAAGGAAATATTATTTCAATTGGATACTGGTGCCTCCGCTACTGTTATACCTATGACCATGTATTGTGATTTATTTTCTTCATACGAGTTGAAACCAACCAAAACGTCACTTAGAACCTACACTGGTGACAAGGTACACATCCTAGGACAGTTATGCATGAACATTCAGTACAGTGAACAATCACCTGAACTGCCATTGATAGTGGTAGATTCGCCGGGACTGCCGCTTCTGGGAAGAAACTGGCTTCAGGAAATTAAGTTGAATTGGAGTAGTTTATTCCATACTACATCTCTGCATGACGGGTTCCGATCAATAACGCTCAGCTCAACACTATCCAAATACAGCAGTGTTTTCAACTGTGACGCTGGTCTATTGAAAGATCACCTGCAGCATATCAGTCTTAGAGAAAATACCTACCCCATCTTCAAGAAAGCCAGACACCCACCATTTGCTCTTCGCAATAAAATTGAAGAAGAGTTGGACCGCCTTGTTCAGACCAACATTATCGAAAAGATAGAACATTCTGATTGGGCAACACCGATTGTTCCAGTCCTCAAAAGTGACTCTACACTCAGAATTTGTGGAGATTACATGGTTACCGTGAATAAAGTCATAGCCAAAGAAGGACATCCAATACCGCGAATCGATGAATTAGCGAACAAGTTAGCTCATGGTAAGAAATTCTCCACCATTGACTTCAGTCATGCATACACACATATTGCACTGGATATTGAAAGTCAGAATGTAACAACCATCAATACCCACTGTGGCCTCTATAGGTATAAACGGCTTCCATATGGAATATCATCTTGCCCCGCCATTTTTCAGCGTACTATTGAGTCTGTGTTCAAGGATATTCCCAACACTGTCATTTATTTTGACAACCTCTATCTGACGGGCTGCAACGACGAGAATCATTTGAGAACGCTCGAAATGGTTTTGAACCGTTGCAAGGAAAAGGGACTCAACATCAAGCGCTCCAAATGCGATTTTCTGAGAGATGAAATCGATTTTCTTGGCTATCGTCTCACAAGACATGGAATTCAGCCACAGCCAAAGAAAATAGAAGCAATCCATAGGGCCCCTGAACCAGTCAATGTTCATGAACTGAAATCTTATCTCGGAATGCTGAACTACTATTCGAAATTCCTACCGAACCTTTCACATGACCTCTCACCTCTGTATGATTTGCTGAAGAAGGACACCAAATGGAAATGGACATCAAAACAGAAATAAGCATTTGAAAAGTCCAAGGAACTTATTTCTTCAGATAAGCTCTTGGTACATTATAACCCACAAGTTCCTGTTGTGTTAACTTGTGATGCTTCACCTAGAGGAGTGTCAGCAATTTTATCACATGCAGACACTGATGGAACGGAAAGACCAATCGCTTTCGCCTCCAGATCGCTTGATAAGGCAGAAAGAAATTATTCGCAATTAGATAAAGAAGCTTTAGCACTGATCTTTGGAATACGGAAGTTTCACAAATACGTCTTTGGTCGACACTTCACCGTCAAGACTGATCATAAACCTCTATTGGGCTTATTAGGCGAAAACAAGCCTATTCCGGAACATTCATCCTCACGTGTTCAACGATGGGCTATCATCATGAGCGCCTACGACTACAAGTTGGAATGTTCCAGGACATTGTAACAACGCTGATGCACTAAGTAGATTACCTCTACCAACTCATAAGCATGAACCAACACCATTCCCAGAAGATCTCCACCACATCTTCCAACGTCTTGATGATTCACCAATCACAAGTGCCCACATTGCAGCAGAAACTTCGCTGGATCCAACGCTACGACAAGTCTACAAATTTTGTGCTCATGGTTGGCCTGCTCATGTCAACGACCAACTTCGCCCGTATTTTACTCGTAAATCAGAATTGAGCATCGATAATGGATGTGTTCTATGGGGTATTCGTGTTGTGATTCCATCATCTTTACAACAAGGAATTCTGTCACTCCTACACGAGGAACATGTTGGGATTACTAGAATGAAAATGTTGGCCAGAAGTTATGTATGGTGGCCAAAGTTAGATAGTGAATTAGAAAATGTGTCAAAATCGTGCTTTCAGTGTCAAAGTTTTAGAAATGCACCTCCTAATGCCCCACTTCACTCATGGAATTGGCCAAGTCAACCGTGGAGTCGTAGCCACATTGATTTCGCTGGGCCTTTCTTAGGGCATATGTTTTTGATCATAGTAGAGATGCACATTCGAAATGGTTAGAAATTCGCATTATGAAGAGGATTACAGCACAGGACACCATCTTCCAGTTTCGTTCTGTGTTTGCTACCCATGGATTACCGGACAGAATCGTGTCGGACAACGGACCAACATTCACCGGTCAGGAATTCCAGGATTTCCTTCGCCATAATGGTATAGAACATATCAAATCTGCACCTTACCACCCATCCACAAGTGGGTTAGCTGAACGCGCAGTTTCAACATTCAAAAGTGCCATGAAAAAGATGGACAAAGGAACAATTCATGAACGTGTAAACAGATTCCTCATCAAGTACCGATCAACACCCCAAACAACCACTGGGGTAACACCAGCAGAACTTTTGTTAGGTAGAAAGATTAAAACCAGATTAGACCCTGTCCATGACCATGTATGTGAAAATGTAAAGAAAAACCTTAGGATTCAAAAATACTATCATGATGAACATGCTAAATTTAGAGAATTTGCTATTAATGATAATGTCTTTGTTCAGAATCAGTCCACTTCTTATCCCAAATACTTACCAGGTATCATTGTTGATAAAACAGGACCTATCTCCTATAAGGTTAGGTTGAATGGTATGATCAAACGTTATCATGTTGATCAAATCCTACCTACTGAGGTTGATTTTGCTTCGAATCCCAGGATCGAACCGCCAAGCCTTTCTCTTTCAGAGAGAATGGGGAAAGGGAGTACTACTATTAGGAAAAACCCCATTGCATCAGCAAACTATGACCCCTTAGCTGAGGAGGTAAATCCTTATACACCTCCTGTTGAGCCTGTTGATGCAGAGGACACAACACCTTCAGTTGATCAGAATAATGATCAGACCTCTTGTCAGTCATCCCAAAGTTCCGTATTATTAGATACAGAGAAATCACCAGTTGAAAGCAAAATGCCAATTAGAAGATCACAAAGAATTATCAAGAAGCCTGATAAGCTAACACTTTGATTTGAAATATTTTTGTTGATTAACTAATCTTGAGTTAAATTGTTGTTAGGTTGATTTAATTATTTCAACATGTTAAATTGTCTTTGGCGATGATGTAAAACATTGTAACTCTCCAACGTTATTATTATTAACATTAGTTATTTCAACATCTTACAGTGTTTATCTTCTAACTATGTAGTATGCTAGTAGTATAGTATGGTATGTTGCCTTGAGTTTAAATCATTAAGAGAAATGTGTCACATCATATATTCTGTTGTGCTGTCATTTTCGTATAATTACGAGTTAAGTTTCATTTAAGGTTGGGGGAATGTAATGTATTGAGTACCGTAGTACATCTAGTTAGTAATAATATGAATGAATGAATGTACGAAGAGACAAGTGTATTGTGAAACCTTTTCAATATTAAAAAGAAATACTTCCGTTTCCTGTGAGAATAACAGGCCGGAAAAACATGGAGAAGATGTGTTGAATTAAGTTCTTTCGGTATCTACCATAATCGGGGTTTAGACAATGTCAAACATGACAGTATTAATGTGACACACAGAAATATTGAAACAGCTGAAATGAATAAAAAAATATTCACTAACCGCCTTCCAAACTGAAAACAGTGAAAGATGGTCCAAATATACCTACCCCTGACACCCTGTCTTGTGTTCTAACTACTGAACCAGTGCCAGCAGAAAATTGGCTGAACTAAATCTCTCAAATTGCTTATAACCTATTTGTTTGTTAGGGTAATGGACCACAAAAAGTTTTTTTCCTTGAAATGTCTTTATTAATTGGACCCCCCCCCCCCCCCCCCCCCCAAATTTCATACGTACTTCGTGGATCTCCATGCCCATGGTACCCTTTACCTGCATTATCATACACAAACATGCTCACTAAAGTGCACAGCATTTCCATTTCAATTTTCATTGCAGAAGACACTGAAGCCAAACTGAACGGCAATGTACACATGCCTACGGTGAACAAAATATTTTCCATTTCAGATGCCAATGAGGTGGAAAAGGTCGGCAATGTATGTGCACAGGATAAAACAGCAATCTACCAATTCATGAATTGGGATAAAAGTCCTGTTATCTACGTCGTCGCTATTACTCGGTGAGCCCAGAACTCAGAATGGACTTCAACAGTATTAGTGTTCAAACTCTATTGGTCTCCTTGTCTCCACTCACCTGATAGTGTAAGAAACACAAGACAGCATCTGACTCCTGTGCTAAGTCTAGTGTTGCATTGTTGTCAATGAACGTTTTCAGTTTCTCTTCCATCTGAGCTGTGGCCTGTCAGAGCAAAAATATCAGATTGTCAAAAGAGTTTTTTTTTCAAGTACACATCAACAGTCTTCATTAACAGTGGTTGGCAACCCCCCCCCCCCCCCCCTCCCCTAAAAACTTGTATTTACAGAGATTGGAGTTTCTTGCCTCTCACTTTATTATGCTGAACCCCACATGGTAGTAAGGTTAATGCAATCTTAGTTCTTCATTTATCTCCATTTCCTCAAAGCTGGAGATTTTTTAGTATGTAGAAGAACTCTGGATGTGCACACTGACAGGACAAGGTCACCAATAATTAGAAACTTTAAGACACACATAAATATCCACATTTGCATTCAAAGACATAATATAGAGGGGGATTCTTTATTTCCTTTATAGAGGTAAATTTTATCCCATTAAAACATGGTGCAGACATATTAGGTGACAGATAGGTTACATTTCAAGTCATGAGACCAGTTAGATATGCACTTAAGCAGTGTTTCTCAAGGTGGGGCATGGGACTTCAGAATGGATCTTTGTATAAACTGTGTACTAACTTTGTCTGATCATGGCAGTGCGCACATTTTTTCCCTTAAAACTGAAGTGGGCCAGGCAATGGACAAAAAAGGCTGAGAAACACAGCTCTAAACTATACACCATCCACCATAGACTGGCATAGCATAATAACAATTATACTACATAATACTTAACATTCGCTCATTATGGAAATAAACACAAACCCACACATAAACATATTTCATTACCTTTGGAAAACGTTCCTTGTATACACTGTTCATCATGATTATTTCTGATTCCACTCCAGGTGAGCGTGCCGGGCTGCTGCTCGAGGGAGAAAGGCAAAAACAGAAACCAATGCAGATTAAAAGCTGACATGACAATATATAACAAGCAGTTGAAATATCACACAAGCCTAAAATTTTTCTCCAGATTATAGATTTCACTGTACATAATAATATATGAGACAACAGCTACACAATCAATATAACCCTACACAAATGCAAGGTTTGATTTTTTTTTTCTGCATTTGGAACTATCTGATGCTGCTGATACTTTGTACTACTGTCTGGGTAAAAAAAAAAAAAAAGATGAAAAACTTTACATGAACTGCAAAACACCAGATAGACTTTGATAAACAACAAAAAAAAACAATGCTATTTTACATTTACCTCTATAGATTTCATGCACAACGTCAAGGCATTCTCTCACAATACGTTTACATTGATATGACTGAAACTATATGGGGGGCTACAAATATAACAATACATGTCAAACTGATATGAACAAGAATCTAAGACATCAAATATCATGGAATGGATAATTATGCAGCAAAATATGATATACATCTCTGGATTGAGGCATTTTATTCCTACAATGGCAGCAAACATATACTGCGCTATAATTTTACATCGCTGTGACATTTCTGGACAAAATGTGGCTGGTAGGGTTGTACCAGGCCAACACTGGCACTTCAGACCTGAACAAAACAACTTATGATAACTTAGCAACAATTTCTTCTATTTGTAAGTCATAAAAGTTATGGTTTTGCCTTTTACACTGAAATCTGGGCTACATTCTGAATACTGTCCACTTATTTATTTATTCATTTACCTATCTATTCATTCATTCATTCATGTACCACTTTTTAAATTTACTTATCCATTTATTTATTCATTTATTTACTTATTTACTCCTTTTGTTACTCATTTTCACACTTGACACTAATGCCAAAATAATCACTTGTTTGTCACATAATCACTTGTTTTAATGTTGCACAACTGGTATCTAAGATCTGCTAACTCTGGTGCACTCAAACACAACAGTAAAATCTGAAGCCTCCAGGCATATTAAGTCATATTTTTTTAAATGTTCATGTGTTACTGGTTTGCAAGCAAATACCTGGACTATTGATTAAGTGCCATAATTTTTGTGCTGACATTTTAGTAAATTGGCCTATGTAATGCAGATTAAAAAAAACAATGTTCATTCTAGTTTTGAAATATCAGATTGGAAGTGCTTTGGTAAGGAGAGTTTTCATTATTTGTTTTGTTGCTTTGAGAAATGAAAGAGGATTTTTCCTGGCAGGCAAGAGAAGGTAACCCTCAAACATTTTTATTGTCCACATGGATGTACAAACAAACAACAACAAAAAAAGTTGAGTGGCACAGCGGATTTCCATAGATTTCAACAGATTCCCCTAGAACAGTAAACCATTACAGTTAAGCATCTCATCCAAAGCCTAAGTCTCTGCTGTCCACCGAAGCACTTCAATTAAGTCTAGTGACTTCAGCATTGTAAGCATAAACCCAGCTGTTAAAATAGTTAAAAAAAAAGAAAACGTATTTATATTAAGAAAGCAACAACTTCAAAACTGAATCCACTTGCCCAGAAATCAAATGGAAGCAAGCAGAGAGAATAAAGGAAAGACAACCCAGAAGAAGCATTCAATACACACACACACACAGTCCAGTATAAATTGTTATTGTGTTTGGTCATACACTTTCCCCAAACAAAACTGGCTATGATACACTCTTTTCAGAGACAGGAAATGAAAAGGAATTGTGGCTGTATCAGACAAATCTATTTCAACTCAGTAACAGAGTGAGACGAGATGACTGACTTGCGGGTCCACAAAATGAACTACAGTTTAATACCTAGAAACTGGAGTATTTTGTGAGAATAATGAAACCAATTCAGATATATATGGCATATCATTTAACATCAGACCAGGGTGGGAAGAAAATGTGATTTGACCAAATCTAAAAAATGAAAAGCAAATGTTTACGGGAAAACAAAAGGGAAAAAAATTGCCAAGGGAAAACATGTTTTTTCTTTTTTTTTCTGAGACAGGAAATTCCCCACCACATAACAAACTTAAGTTCATTCCAAAGCATTACAAATGGCAGATGGGAAATTGGATGACAAATTAAAAACCCTTCCAGTAGGAGCAGAGTTCAGACCTTGGTTTGAGCACGGGAAAAAACATCTACATTCATACTGTTGCAAACAGCTTCACAAGTGATGGTTATATGGGGTGCAAGATTTGTTACCATTGTTTCTCTTCTGAGTATAGAATTGCCCCCCCCCCCCCCCCCAAATTAAACATCAGAACCTTGCTTTTTAAAAAAAAATATATAATAGCAAGAAATGTACATACATGATTTCAGCGGAATACTCAAAACTGAGCTACAGCACACTCCAGACGTGCCACGTACCTTATTTTTCTACCTGAGAAAGGATTTTGTACCAGTAACAGTATCCATTGGTCATCACATAATCGAAATTGAACACAGAATAACGGTGAGCCCGACAGAAAATGTTTTCCTGTATCTATTGTCATATTTTGTCTTCGACACATAGTCTTTTCCCATGATACGGCAGAATTATAGTGAAATACATGCACTGCAGTGAGTAGTTCATAATATTTTTATTATGTCATGATTAGTTTGATTCACAGAATTATCACAGCCATACATATGCCGACCCCTCTCGTGTTTCTCGCAGTCTGAAGTATGCAGATACGATAAAGTGGTGCCATGTCTAAGTGCAACCAATGTGAGACCTGATGTCTCTTCTGATTAAGTTTCACATTGATCATGGTGATGTTTGATAAATATGCCTATTTCAGCAGTGCAAACGTAAGCTTTCTGAGGTGTAACTTGACTCTGTTAGACATTAAAATGTTTCTAGTAACAGTGGCTCTAGGTGTGGTGAAGTACATAATGCTCTATCTTGCGGTGGTAATAGATTATTACTGGTGCCAATGGCCCCCATATTTTTTACTGGGTGCAGATCTTTTAACAGTGCAAGACAATTATACATTAAGTGTCTGAACTAAGCTCTTGTTCAAGTACATGGTTAGTGGCTCTTCCTTACAATCAATACTCCTATCTACAGTAAAGCTAGTGGCAGAGTGACTCTTGCGCCTAATTTGACTCAGATTTGATCTTCCTCTAAATGAACCACCAAGACAGGACTTGTTTCAGTCTCACTAGTGCACCAGCTCCCACTTAACTCCGTATTCCACAAACTAAGACCAAACAGCCTTGACTACACTTGGAGGCTATGTTTGTACTTTTCGGGGAAAATATCTAATGTACAGTCAGGTGAGTTTCGGAGATGGAAGGACAAGGAACAAGACAGGTTAATACGGAGCAAGTTTGTGGACAAACTATTCTGAATATAATTAGACATAAAAGCAAAATGTTTTGTGGCTGTGAATTTCCTTTGGGATTTTTAAAGAGTCCAGTTATTCTTTGCTAAGTACCACCTATCTATAAACAGCCTAATGGCGCCATCTTGTATACTGTGTCTTGGTTGGGCGGCACACTCAGGTGCACCATTAATTTATCACGGTGCACATAATAATGTAAATCAAGGTGCCAGGGAACGCATGTTTTTGTAGCCCTGGGGTAAGTTAGCTGTTCTGGTTGTACCAAATATCTCCTTCAATAACAAGTGGCAAAATTCGTTTAGCTTGGACACAATGTGGTGAAAGGAAACAGAAACAATATTACACTAAGAACTAATAGCCATTGTTCTCTGCTTCCCAGAGACAATGCCTTCATACTTCCACGTGTCTGGCTTTGGTATTTAATTACACACGGTAACTTGGCCAATCTCACTGACCACTGACCTCGATGTGTGGACTTGATTATCAATTCAATCATCTCCCCGGCTGACCAATGGCTATTTCATTAATATGGTCAGACAGGCAGCAGCTTAATTACTAGGACTGTCGGCTAGTACAGCTTACGCGATGATTACTGTCTACATTTCTGTCTGCAGACAATCACAAATATCATTTTGTACAGGGTACTTCATCTTGTTCATACACATGCACTGTATGCACCTAATACAGGCAACGAATGCCTGATAAGGTAATTTATGGAAGAATGATAGCTCTTTCTGTCTAATCTAAAACATGGCATTTTACCGAAACTTGCGCTATGCGGTGTCTTCGGCTCAGAACGCTCGGAAAATCTGAATAGATAATCTATTTCTTTGAGGCCTCCAACAGCACTGGGCTGAGGCCCGCAACAGCATTGCGATGAGTTCCCAACAGCACTGGGATGAGACCCCAACAACACTAGGATGAGACCCGCAACAGCATTGCGATGAGCTCCCAACAGAACTGGGCTGAGCCCCCAACAACACTGGGCTGAGCCCCCAACAACACTGGGCTGACCCCCTTTAGAACTGGGCTGAGGCCCCCAACAGAACTGGGCTGAGCACCCAACAAAACTGAGCTGAGACCCCCAACAGAACTGGGCTGAGGCCCTCTGGACACAATGAGCACATCCCTACAATGTAATGTCCTGTATGTCAGTTCTGGACTTCAAGAAGAAATATTTTCAGGACATGCAAGTGAAATATCTGTCTTTCTTTGCAAATACAAAATGGCGTCTTACTTTCTTTACCTTTTGTTTTTAGTGCCATTCCATCCGGTCCGATGTTCCCTTGGACAGAAATTTCAGCTTTCCTTGCGTGATCAGCACCAGAATTATGCCTGTCTCTAATCAGACGAGGAAAGGGATATGACATTCGGCAGAAATAAAGAAAAAAAAATTGGGAGGGATAAGGAAATGTGATTTGTCTTGTCCGGGATTAACGTATTCATAACATGGACGTTGCTGTAATTCTGCTGCCAGAACTCACACTAGGATGGTTGTCATCTGAGAGATGCACGAACTTGGTGTTCACATTGACAGTCAGGGATAACTGAGATTTTACATCCCGACTGTTTTGACTGCCGGCTCTGCTGGAGCAGCGCCACTTGTGACTGAACAGGTCAAAAGGGGAGTAAAAGTCTGTACAACTCGTCATTGCTCCCTAAATAGGTAGTAATTAATTTTGGCTACTTTTTAGGAGATGGGAAAAACTGTTTTAGTTTAGCACAACTGGTCTAGTTAACACGAATTTTTGAAAGTTTGCTATTCAATTTACTTTTCGAGTTTGGAGTCTATAACCAAGATCATGGATGCGGCTTTGAATGTAGCTGAATGTATAATTATGAAAATCGAATTTTTCGAATTTTTGCGTTTCTAGAGTCTTGGGGAACTGCGTACCGCTAATGTTTGCATCTCACCAATCAGTACCGATGCCAAAACTAGATTTACCTTGTGGGGTAACCTTGTTACCTTACCTTCACTACAATTAGTAAGAACAATTTGCCATGTTGGTTGTGAAGTCTCTGGTACGTCTTACCATCCAGTTATATAAACATTTCGGTAAAAACCCTGAAATTTACCCTGATAAACATTCCCATCTGACGTAACCGAGTAAATGTTTTGCCTGAACCAAAATCTGTTTTTCCCCCGAGTATCTCACTCGCCTGGAATTTGTCTTCACTAAGACTATTTGTTTCTTTTCCTCATATGGCGGGTACCCGGGGCAGCCTGGCTACCGTCTCCATCTACCCAGCTTTAACACTCCATTATGTACCCGGGTATTCACACGCCCTCCCCTCTCCCCACCCCCGAAAAAATCCTCTCTGGTGGTCTGTAGTGGTAACTGTGTTATCATAGACTCGTTATCTGAAACAACATTATCGACCCGGGCCGCTCTGACACAGTGATAGGAACGCGCTTTCAGGAGGCGCGCTAATGAGTTGTGTTCCAGTTACAGAACTGACGGTTGCAGTGTCATAGACTCAACATCATGAACAGATGCTTCAAAATAAGAAAAGGGAAACTAACATCGCCAGGGACACTTACATACAAAACAAGCCAAGAATGTGGCAACTCCGAACCACCATATGCTACGATGAAATTAATTAACGCTAGCAGATGGTGTTTCACCTACAGAAAGGCTAGTTCGTAAATGTCATGAAGTGTACTTAGAAATAATTATGTCCACTGTGTGATCATCATTCATTGCTAGTTCATTTGATTAAAAACACCTTCCTGCGTTCCAAGTTATTTTGTCGCAAACATTACTCCTTTTGTCCGACGTTTTTGTCTTTTACTCCTCTAATTGTTCAGAATTTACGAGATCGAAAATTGATTCCAGTGTAAAAAAAAAACGACAGCAAATTTCCAGCCTTGCATGAATCTTGCTGTGAAGAATGATTTTAGTCGCTGGGTGTGATGAAATTCTGGGATTTCATCATTGTACTCAAGATAACTATCGATTTGTCTTAGTAATTGTTGTCTCGTGGCTAAAACAAGCATACAAGAACAAAAAAAAATAATAAAAAAATCACACATTCAAATTGCCAGTGCTCTGTGAAATGAGTTCTGATACATCAAAGTGCTAACGTGCTAAAGGACATTTGTTTCAATTTCTTAATTCTTTTGGAATTTATTGTACGTTTTTTTCTTAACGTAGGCCTTTACATAATACAACTTTTGTTTTTGGTGGCATTTTAACTCTGTGCTATACTGCACCCTGAAGAGTGGCTAAACCTGGTCCCAGAGGTGGTGCTCTATACAAGGAAGTAATTCTACACTTCATATGGATCTCATTTTAACTCTGTGCTACAGTGCAGTCTGATGGGTGACTAAAACTAGTTCCAGGGGTGGCCCACACTGTACACACAGTAGTAAACCTTTTCTGTATTTCAATTATATTTTAATTCTGTGCTAATATCAAGTACTCTGAAGGGTGACTATAACTGGTAGTAGGGGTAGTACCACACAGAAGGTAATAAGGCTATACTGAATTTGAATCTCATTTTAACTATGCTGAAATGTACTCTGAAGGGTGACTATAACTGGTAGTAGGGGTAGTACCACACAGAAGGTAGTAAGGCTATACTGAATTTGAATCTTACTTTAACTATGCTGAAATGTGCTCTGGTGCGTGTCTATAACTGGTTCCAGGGGTAGTACTGTACACAAAGAACTAATCCTATACTGTATTTTAATCTCATTTTAGAAGACATATTCTTGCATGTCCTTTGACGCTTAAATCAGCGAATTTTTATTTGTCAAATGAAGAGAATACAGCGGAGAACTATCTGTAGTATCATACACACACACACTTCACACTGACACAGGCTACAACAAAATAAATAAAACTACTACATAAGGCCACGGTTCCACGTGCGGGCTGCAGTCAGGTACGGCATATCTAGAACATGAGCTGCTGCTGTCTATACAAATCACAGGAACTAAACAATAACATAGATACAATGTATATACACAGGTTACTGTTTCAGTAGTACAAGAAATAATGGCTACGTGTTACAACAATACAAGTCAAAATCTTAAATAACGAAAAGGTTGTTTTTGAAGTTATATTTAGTGTTTTTTTTTTTTTTTAGGATTAGAAATACTTTTCTGAAGCTTAATAATGAAGAGCTATGCAGGGATCAATCGAGAGACCCGAAGCAGTAAATTCACGACAAGGAGTGGAAAAAGAAAAAGGCAAGGAAGAGGGAACAAATAAAAAGTAAGCATGTATACAGTGGTGTATTTCTGAAGCGACTAGATATGGGAGGCCAAAAATACTGAAGACGACACATTATCTTACTCTAAAGCAAGCCATGAAAGGCTGTAGAAAATAAGCAAAGAACAAAAAAAACTGTGAAACAAAACAAGTCAAATGATGCCTTTCCGGATGCATCATGCATAATAGACATGATCAAGATGTGGTATCAAGTATATGACGCACAATTTCATAATTGCATATACAAAGCTTCAGTTTTGCAGATATCCCAGTGAAAAAAAAAAACGCTTGAAAAGAAATAATACAGGAATAAACTTTGCCAGGAAATGAAAATACACAATAATAATAATTTAAAAAATCTGGCTGACAGAAGAGTCTATCCTCTCAACGATCTACACTTCTATTGAGCGTTGTCTCACTTCTTCGATGAGTTGGACATATTTAAAACGTATTTTTTAACCTGATATCTTCATTAAAAAAAATAAATAATAATAAATCAACAACAACAACAAAAAAACGGCTGCTGGATCATTCTTTTTTTCATTAACTAACATGACAACCCTACAGAACTGATCAGCCTTAATGAGTCAAATGTGGCCATTTTCCAATGTTTCCTCTCCAACAATCAATACAAAACATAAAGAAACAGAACATCGAATCAAAAATTAAATCCTTCAGGAAAAAAATATCAATGAGAAAACCCAATAGAAAATGAGCTGCCTGACAGGCCATACAGAGAATACTTGACATTCACAAGCTCAAGTCTGCTGGATGCAATTTTGTTTGAATTTACACAAAGGCCGAAAACATTCACATAATTATGAACAATTAAAAACAAAACAAAACAAAAACCCTCTCAAATCCCTGATGCCCTGATTGATAAGGTCGCCAATCGTTGCTTAGAAATATTTTTCAAAAAAAGAAAAAACTGCTTCTTGTATTTGGCATTGGTTTGGGCCGACTGACGTCATCTAATTTTTCTTGTGAAAAGTTTGAATTTATTTCGTTTTTCGTCGGAAGTTCCAAGGCCATAATTTGTTTCGTTGTCTTGAGAATTTCAATGGGTTTTGTTTTTTTGTGTGTGAAAACTTCAGCTCTTTCAAAGTGCCCCCCCCCCTCTAATAATAAGTCCTGAGGGGATGTGTTTTGCACAAAAGACACAAGACTGGCTGACCATTGAGCTAAAATAAACTGTTTGTTTCGGAAATTTTGATTTTTTTAACTGATCACTTCAACTGAAGACTGCACAGAAGACATGTGCATCTTTTATTCCACTCGAGAGATTTCGTCTGTGCTGCGTCAGTCGTGAGTGAAATGATGATGGCATTGATGGGTAACCTTACACAATATCTCTTATATCATGTTCGCAAGTTTTTTTTTTTTTTTCTGCTAACCACGTTTATTATTTGTGCTATATTCGACAATTCTCGAAGGAAACAAAATTAATTCTGATGGCGTAAATGGTGAAGCAATAAGACTGTTGGCAATGAACGTCTCGCAAAACTGGGTAATTTTTAACACAATAATTTTAGAACAACACAGGAAACCGGATATAGTAATATAATATTTGTCTTTAAACGGAATGTAATTAAACTGTATTATCTTTCAGTCACGAAACTATTTCAGCTTTGTTAAAACTGGCGTGATGTACGCGCAATCTGATCTCTTTGTCTGCTAATTCTGTTTGTGCCATATCGAAATGACAGGCTGCACGTTGCGCCAAGAAATGTACGAAGAACAGATTTCTACATATTCACGACAATTTTTGAACACTACTGATGAAGTTACCTCTCTGGAATAAGAAAGTTTATGTTTCCATGACAGACACGGCATTTTCCAGTTCTGCCTATCTGTCCTCAAATGCTTGTATAAAGAACTTTATACCCATTCTTACTTGACAGCTTTCATGCCCTATTTCATCAAGTTTCTAGATCATCCGGGAGCAACACGTCAAAGCAAACAGAGAAAGATACAGAGAATCGTTTATGCCCTCCGCAATTCGCCTCAACAAGACATTATAGCTAGGTGTACGCCATATTTTACTAAGGTTCCATGTCATGTTACTTCATGTAATAAGTCTGTTATTGAGTTCTGAGATGTTTATGTAATGATACGTTAGATATGTACCATGTGCGAAAGAGAAGTTCCCTCATGGGATAATAAACTGATTCTTATCTTATCTCATCTTAAAAGTCTTATCTTTACTGTCTTAGCTTTACCATTTTCGGAAGGAGGAGGGGTGATGGTGGTGATATGCAAATCGAAAACGAAAGAAAAACAACAACGATTTGGCGAGCTTACAATCTTCCGGGCATCAATATCTGAACTGTTCTTCTCTAATTGGAAAAATGCATTCCTGATATGTACAAGATACTCAGTAGTGAGGAACTAACAACCAATCCGAAGATTCCGTGTATGGTCTGTATTATACTAATGTGCTTATGTGACTAAACAAAACTAGAATATCATGCTGACGAACGACGGTCTATTGTTTGGTATCTACACTGGGCTAAAAGTAGTGAAATCATGACTTGCAAGTCGAACAATTTACTAGGAATACATCGGACAAACTAAATCTACACGCATAAAGTGAAAATTAAAAAAAGAAAAAGAAAAAATCGAAACAGAAATCTGAACTAGGTCTTCTCTGACCGTATATTTATCCTTCGCATACTATCAAATTAAGTCTCCATTTGATGCAATAATCTTCATTTCCCCCTCTAATTCTCAGCCCCTCTTTTCACTGAAAATATAAATAACTTATTCAGATACATAAATAATAAAAAGAAAATCAAATAAGTAAATACATAAACACATAAGTAAATAAATAAACAGATAAATAAAACGTTCACACGTACTCAAAAATGGATTTGAAGAGGTTGATTGGGACAACACAAAAAACAAAAGTGTACTCTCATTTTCCAAAACAAACATTAGCTCAGACATCACGATTGTGACAAAGGTAATGACGACGTCGGCCTTCGCTTCACATAAAAAAAACAACAAAAACTGGACACAAATGGAGAAAGGCACCAGGGGAGGGGGGAGAAAAAAAAATTGATAAAAGACTGAATGACTGCATAAAGAACTCTAAGTAGGCCGGGTGGCCGAATAAAACAGACGGGAGCGGGGAGGGGGAACTGCGTCTCTATGGATTGTTCCAGGGCTTAACAACCATAAGAAGCTTAAACTTTGGACGCAAACAATGCTGTTTGTACTTTCCATTTCCTAATGGCTTATTCCATTAGACAGGCCTGTAGCAGGCATCCGCATTCTGACCGTCTCTTTCCGTTTCTAACGATTCTCAAACGGGGGTCACTATCACTGTAAAAGTATAAAGATGAAACCGCCACTGGAGGACATTTCCAAAAATGAAGGAGAAATTCAGAAACATTGGGATGGTCAGGGTAGAAAAGTGGCCTGAGACTGTGAGAACCATTGTTTTACATAAAAGTATCTCTGACGTCAGTTCCCATCTTTCATCCCATTTCCCCTGGTCTGACAAATTCAAAAGTCAAATACTGTTATCGACGAGGGCTGATGCGGAAGGAAATATGAAGATAATTGAAAAGGAAGTCGAGTTGGGGGCCAAACTGGTTTATTTATACCATATTGCCAGATGGGCCTTTTCTCAAATTCCAGAATTTTGGTTTCACTTGAATCCAGTTTGGTGAGAAAGAGCTCTAAGACGTAGGTGCCTTTTTTAAAAATTATATTTTGCTGGGCCAGTGGCTGTTTTATTTATTCCAGGCCGCTGGGTAAGCTCAAGCTTGAATTTGGCTGAATTTGATCTGTGGAAGCCGACCTGGCAAGCATGGTTTATACTACGGATTAGCAGCACTGACATGGTGACGTTGAAGAATATGACATGACAGATTTTTCAGCTCCCGGACCAAAAATAACTGTCATGGGAATCTCCTTTCGAGTTCAATTTTCAGTCACTTGGTGATGGGCTCATATTGAATGATCAGCTTAATCTGAAAGAGTACCATGGGAATCTCATCTTTTAGTAACCGGATCCGGAAGATCCGGCCGAACCAAAGTTTTGTTGACTGGGGTATGACTCTATTTTCATCCTAAGGATGAAAACTCTGGTAATGGTATCAGATCACACGCTGATCCACAGACGGCTTTTGTTCTCACCGCGTTGATTCTTCCTGGTCTAGCTCAGCTTATAAATGTGACCAATATGGCAAAATCGGCCGTTAAGTAGGACAGGTCACCAAGACCCTGTTTCTCTAGTCCAGGCAGGCCGGGTGGGGGCGTTTGAGTTTCAGTTGAAGGGCGCGTCGGCACGGTAACGACCGCTCGGCACCTCTCACGTCTTTATTGGTTATCTTACTTTGGGTTTTACTTACTTTTTCAGCTTACAGAGTCTTATAAATAAGGTCGAATAAACGTAACATTAAAAATCTAGCTGGAAAACGCCAGTTATTGTAAAATCTGTCAGTAATATGAATTTTGTAAAGGAAACGGCATGTTTATCCACAAACGGTGGTTTCAAAGGAAACTGAGGTTTTGGTATTTTGTTCCGTACGCATGTGCACAAATTGCACTTAGTGAATAAAGCGCTCACAACAGTTAAACCTGACCCTATATGACCAAGACATTTCATCCATGAAAAATACTTTCCACTGCATTGCACAGATACTGATGAAGCCTAGTCAACCAAAAACTCAGTTTCATCTGAAATCAGCCTTGGTCAATGCAAGTGCAGTTTTCCTCGCTCGGTTTCTGCGACTGAACTTCCAGCTCGACAAACTGGGTGACAAATAAAAATGTACTGATCAATGAAAGGATGCACATTCAAGAAATCCCCATGAGTTTCCTCTGTTTGACTCAAAAAAAGCACACACAATGCTTTATTACTTCTATCTTTTCTCGCATTTCAACGCGTGTCGCAAAGCGCGTAATGACAGCGTAATGGCAGAATAACGGCGTTTCTTGCGCTTTTTATTTTACAGACTTTCCATTCTGACTCGTGTTTGCAAGAACGAGAGGCAAAAATTAATCTCACAGAAAACACATGAAAGAAAATGCTGAACTCATTATACGATTTTTTGTAACAAGGTGTAGGGTGGTTCGGGAACTGGGCTAATTTTGCTCGCCGGTGCCTTTTGAAACATTGTCATCTGGTAATGGTGTGCTGTATTCTAAATTTGGACTATTTTCTAACTTAACAAAATATGTA
This sequence comes from Onchidella celtica, assembly GCA_963931925.1. NCBI lineage: Eukaryota > Metazoa > Mollusca > Gastropoda > Systellommatophora > Onchidiidae > Onchidella > Onchidella celtica. The sequence goes on from OZ007571.1 coordinate 71,220,877, forward strand.
CTTTTCCATGGCAAAATAATAAATATTTATAATCTGCATCCGTAGGGCCATTTCTACATTTGTTTTACAGGATTCAGAATTATTATCATAGATAAGGGATTCCATATTTCGGGAATTTCAACTGTTTTGAAGCTAGAAACTAAATAATTAACACTAATCAGGCCATTTGAACATGCTACAACATACTAAAACAAACCAACAGATGACCTTAACCTCGACCCATTGTCATATCAATGGGATACAGGGCTGTAACTTAAATCAACATGTGTTTGGTTAATACTGTCTTTTCCCTCATAATTACAACTCTCCACAAATAAGCTTTCTTCTTCTTTCCCGTTTTGCTTCTATTCCCCGTACGGAGCAATAATATTCTTCCCTAATTGGAACGCCATGGGGAAAATCAGATTTATAACAATAATTAGCCTTTCTTGCCACCGAGGGCAAAACAAACTAAAAATAAAAGCAAACACTGTGGTCTTCAAATTTGGGCATGAAAATGTGGACAAAATCCAATTATTTCGCATCACGTCATTCAATTTAGCCATCGCCTCTTGTTCCTCTCAGGGTTTGACTTTCTTCCTCTTCGGGCCAAAAAGAAATGCCAAATTAATGAATTAAAAGCCATTTTGTTGGCAGGAAAAAAAATGCCCCGGCTTTGCCATCCGTGGGTAAAAACTGGGAAAATCGAAAGCTGAAACACGTCAAAGAAAATGTCACAATCCTTTTTGATGTGTCCACCAGATAAAAGGTCAGCGAGGGGCAAAATAGATTTTTATACTGAAACCTGATACGGCAGCGATGATCTAATTTCTGTCCACTGGAGACATTTTTGTTGCTATCTTGAGTGCGGGGCCATCCATAATGTCCGTATGTGATCTCCTTACGTGAACGGCTGTTCTCATATGAGCAGTTTGTCAAAAGCGCAGGAACTATTGGTTTCTATGCGTTTCTCAACTTTACCTATCACAACAGCTTCACATCGTCATGGTGCTAACCTTTAGGCCTAAGTCAGACTTAGGCCAAAACAGAATGTACCTGTTATGTCATCGCCCCATCCATGGTGAATCTATTAATGTAAATATCATTCAAATGTGCCAAGCCATTCTCCTGGCAATAAAACTTTCTGTAATGGCCTAGACCTAACTCATTCATAGACGTAGATCATTTTGGTTCTGGAGTTGTTTCAGCCAACGTGGGTGATGGCCACTTTTACCTAGAGTCATCTTGGCCTAAGTCTGACTGCATTGCAAAAGAATTTAAATAACTTTTTTGCGATTTTCTCAGAAGTGCAAAAAATGACTTAGGCCAAAAGGTCAGCACCATGACGACATTATGCCTTTCGTTTCGTAACTTCAGTAGTTTGTGGTCATATTTAAAAGTAACTTTTGTTTTTACTATATGATTTGTACATGGGAGGCAGTATTCATTATACTGTTCAAGCAGATAGCGCTGTCCTGACTAAGACAATTACCATTCACTTAAAGAAACGACAAACCTTCGTTCGTGTGCGTGTGTGTGTGTGTGTGTGTGTGGGGGGGGGGTTGATGTTCCCAGCTATAAGTTTTCTTACATGGAGATTTTTTTGTTTTTGTGGGTAAGGGGACCCGGGGAGAGCGCATTCACCTATTTAATTAGGGTAATGAATAAAAAAAAATTGGGTCCGATTTTTATTTGGGTGCCAGCCCCGACCATTTCCTCCTCAAAAACTGCTATTGCCATACTTGAGGCACAGTGGCGTTGTCTTCTTCCTCTATCGATAGACACAGCAACACGAAAAAGACTACAACAGGACAAGAACATCACGAGACTTAGCCGACAGAAACAACAGTACAGCAATATACTGACAAAGATTATGGTTATGACAGACGGATGATATATTGATAATGAATAATAATAATAATAATAATAATAATAATATTAATAATAATAAAAGCCCCGCCAATAATAAGTACAAAATATTAATAATGGTCATAGTAAAAGCTCTCAAATTAATAATAACAACAGTAACAATAATAAATAATAATAATAACAATAATAATAATCATAATCATAATAGCCCCTACCTTCCCCCACAGCCCATGATTACTTGTGAAAATTTGCGTCTATGCTATTCATTACGGATCAGAGACCTTTTGCACTATGGTAGACACGTTTCGGATACTGGTTAATACTTTCTGTTTTAGTCTGAATTACAAACAACTTCCAGAAGGTTCTACATGACAAAAACAATTGTTTTTTATTGTTTGTTGCTCTGGTTTCCCTTCTTTTTTTCTAAAACCAAGAGAACACTCCTTCAAAACCAATACAATCACGAGTTTGAAACCAAGCAACGTTAACTTTATACGTGAACTGGAAAAAAATATTAACGGTAACGAGAGACAAAAACACAATTTTCAGTGTTTAAAATGTTGCAAAATACGTCAAAAATGGTTTAAAGGATGAAATATAAAAAAAAAAAAGGAAAATTACAATATTACAAATAAAGACGTACCTGAGACTGCGCGACCTTGGCCTCATGTTGTTGGAGTGGGGGTGAAGGTCATTGTCATCATGGGAGGTGGCCATGTTCTCGGAGCTCCCAAAATGGCTGGACAGGAAGTGAAGCTCTTCGGCCGTGGGGTGGGAGGGGAACTGGTGCAGTCGCTCCTGGGAGGAGTAGCGGGACTGTGGGTAAGATGGAGGCAAAAGATGAACATATTGGCGTGCTGGTATGGACGTTTGGAGTGAGTGAGTGAGTGAGTGAGTGAGTGAGTGCGTGAGTGCGTGAGTGAGTGAGTGAGTGAGTGAGTGAGTGAGTGAGTGAGTGAGTGAGTGAGTGAGTGAGTGAGTGAGTGAGTGAGTGATGTCGCCTGTTTCTGTAGATTTCATGTCTATGCTATGAATGATAAAAAGCGTGGATGAAGGGACTAGCATTTGCAAGTGCTGACAAATGAATTAATGATGAAGGCTGAGCTCATTCGAAAAAAGTGGGTCCCATGCTGACCCCGCCTTTGGCAGGACAAGACGTCACGGTTATGACAAAATTGCCTATGTGGCTTTTTTCTTTAAAAAAAAAACACTTTTAAAGTAATGTTCCAGATAAATCATGAGCTGCTTTTTTTCATTTCCCGTACAATAAGAGTTGTTTCGTGTCCTCAAAATCACAATTTTTTTTTTTTAGATGAAACCACTTTTGCACAAGTCACTAGGAAATCAAAGCAAAGACGTGTTTTTCGTGTTAGAAGAAGAAGTCATAAAAATGACTTACTTAATTACGGGAATGTGTAGTATCGGTGATGATTATATATGCACATAGCAAATACTGGATCACCACAGAAACAATGAAAGCTGAAACAAGAACTGGCAGAGTGCCCTGTCGTACTATCCCAACCTTTGTACTATCTGGCCAATGAAAGTGAACATTGTAATAATCACGCAATAATAACGCGTTCGACATCCCCAATGTAGCCGTGAGGAAAGAAACAGTGTGTCTTCTTTCCTGGCAGTTAAATGGCATTTACCACATCACAGTGTACAGAACCAGATCAGCTGCAAATGAAGCGCTATTTGCAAGCTTATCGTCTGGTACCATTCTACTTCCCTTGCCTGCAAAAACGCAACCCATACATAAAATTAGAAATTTTAATTTGACCGTCCACTGAGCTGACATCAAGCGTTGCCAAGTCAATAGCTGTAGTCGGTTTTTCATGTAAGCAGGACCTTCTGAACCTTTCCAAGGAGCTGAAGCTATAAAGCTAAAATTACAACAGCAACGATAGCGAACTCTGATTACTTCAAAGTGAATTGATACTTAAGTAAATGGTTGTTTTTTTTTTTCTTGTAAAGACTTTGGGGTCAGTAATCAGTGGACAAAGTTACACGATCTCCCAGCTACACTACCCATGCGTCCTCCCTGTCGCCGTTTCCGTATCCATGGAAACACTCTGTTTACTCCTTGATAGATTTCTGACGTTTCGGCAGCCGTTTCTCTTTCCGGACACATGAACACACAGCTTTTTCCCCAAGTGCCACTTCGCCATCCCCGTTTACAATGTCCGCGGCTCACAAACATGTTGACATCTGCGATATCTCTGATTAATTTCAAACCCAAAAATAGGTGAGAATTTATATAGCTTCATTTTTCCTGCTTAGAGGACCTCAAACACTGACGTCAAATTTCTCACAAGTGAAATGAAAAATAGACAGAGAACACCTGCGAATTGGGGTGACCAGATGTCATTGCTCGGATCTGATGGGGTTTTGCAGCACAAAGGGGCCATCCCTCGGACGAGACATCGGCCTTCTTCAGGCCTCAGACCAGTTTGTGCCTTGAAAACAATGCCAGAAGGATGAAATTACTCTCCGGCCCAAGCGCGACCAAAACCTTTGGACTTCTGGCAAGTCTCCCACACTTTGGGCCACTACGCCAGCTCTCCATGTAACATTAACAGATCCACCAAACTTATTACACGTCTTACTTGTAAAGAGGGTCCGAGTGTCGGAGTTTCTGATGAAAATTTTAATGTAACTAAATACTTGTCTGCTGGTCCTTTGCTCTTTGTTTGCAACTGATGATGTTAAAAAAATACAAAAGCAACACTGAACTTTTTTTGGAATTTAAATGAAATGATGAAATAGAACAAGAAGGAAGAAATTCTAGAAAGGGGGACATATCAAAATTTGTCATCATGATACGGAAGGCTCTAAAAGCCCATTAGTGAGGGTATTTTCGTTCCCCCAGGAAGAGAAGTCTGACGTAGATCAGTCCAATACACTCAGAATTGACAAGAGAACAGTATTGGTAGACAATGTCCCGAACTTCAAATAAACACTAAAATGTCTCTAATCTCTCAAAAACACAAACAGGCGCATAATCTACCCAGTTTCTCAGACAGAATTCTCTCTCGTCAGAGCAGTGTTTTCACACCTTTCTCATTCGCCACCTGGATGAACGTTCTGAGCAGATTTCGAGTGGGGGGGGGGGGGGAAGCGCACACCTCCCGCCTTCACGTTGAAAACCCCTGCCATAAAGACAATAACAAATTAATGAGAGGTTGCTCAAAAGTGAACCCCAGGCCAGCAGTCATACGGCTTAACTGGCAGGATGGTAATGAATTAATAGCAGAGGCTCGCCCAGGCAGGACATATTGGCGGACAGACAAGGCCCGACTGACTTCCGGCTCTTTCGAAAGATAATCAAGTTGAAGAGCTAAAACTAGCATCGCTCAAAGCGGTGTTACCCAACACAGACACTCAATTCTCTCTCTAACAAACTCACCCTAGGGAAGGAGAGCACTGGTGTGTTAAATCATGTCTCTGCTGACGCAATTAATGTGCTCACTCAAATGTATTCACTTCCCTCAGGTCTTTACATTGTTATTTCTCTCTCTTACTCTCTCTATCTGTCTCACTCTCGTCTCCCCGTAACTCTCTTTCTCTTTCTCACCCAAATCCACTCTCTTTCTGCACGTCTTCACATTTCTGGCGGTCACTCCATCATCCCCCACCACCCCCCACCCCATAATCTCAGGATGATTAAATTTCAATCAAAAGTTATTTTTAAAAAATGTTATTCGTTTAATTCACAGTCTAAATTAAATTCACCTTGCCATTTCAGCACCCCATCAAACTTGGTCAACCGTCAAGCAAACGCAAATTAAAACATCGGTCAGTATTCAGTTCATGAGGGGAGCGAGAAAATGAGAAAGACAGAGAGAGGGAGAGAGAGAGAGAGAGAGAGAGAGAGAGAGAGAGAGAGAGAGAGAGAGAGAGAGAGAGAGAGAGAGAGAGAGAGAGAGAGAGAGAGAGAGAGAGAGAGAGTCTGCTTCGCTTATAGACCAGTCTGCCATATTAAGACCAAGGTCACATAGGCGGCTAGACAGATATTTCTTACGGTTACAGACTTCCGGCGCAACCAATCTTATCCAGCCACCAGAATGGATGGCCGGCTGGATTGAAGGGATGGATGGATGGATGGATGAATGGTTGACTAGATAGACCCTTGGGTGGACAAATGGATGGATGGATGGATGGGCAAATTGATGAATAGACGGATGGAAGGATGGATGGATGGATAAACCGCTGGACAGACAGACAGACCGCTTTGACGGACGAACAGACAGACGGCGAGGTGACGGGCAATGACTGCCAAATACAGTTTACATAAATCTAAAACCAGCTGTGACCAGGTCCACGTCGACTTGACAAACCCCCACCCCCCCCCCCTCCCACCCGAGGCTGTCCGTGCCACTAATGAGAAAACTACAGGACAGCAGACAATTCTCAACTCGCGATCAATAAACACATGAAGTTCTCATTTCTCGTTCTTCTTTTCCACCTTATTTATCCAAGAAATTGGCACTCGGCGACCATAGAAAGAATACCCATCGGCAATAAACGTGAAATCTAGTGAAAGGCTTGTGGGAGAGGGTAAAAGATAGTTCGTTTGTTTTGGGTTAGACAGTTGGACAGGCTGGAGCTTTTTTGGGTAGGTGGACAGTTTGAGGTTTTTTGGATAGGTAAGTGTCCGCCCGAATCGGGTCACAGTGTGCCCGGAAGAAGCAAGACGATAGGCAATATATTAACAGAATTGTAGGACAGTAAGAAGCCCTACCAAAAGCATCCATCAATCACCCGAAGGAGGGCACGGGATCTCAGGGCGTTGATGGGCAAAAAGACGCAAAACAACGACAACAACATTTCGGCCATAAATAAATACCGGACGGAGTGAGGCACCCTGAAGACAGCACGTTTTCCAAGCTTCCTCTAGACATAAAGATTACATATATTTCACACAAGTCAAACATTGAGGATCTCGACGGTCATCTGAAATGGAATTTCTTTGGTGGTAATTACTGCGTAATTTAACCATGCCGCGGTTTCAGCAACCTTTTCTACGATGGACGGTTGTATGGTTGGATGGATGGATGGATGGGTGGGTGGATGGGTGGATGGATGGATGGATGGATGGATGGATGGATGGTTAGTTGGATAGATGGACAGGTGGATGGATGGATGGTTGTTTGGATAGATGGATGGATGGATAGATGGACGGATGGATGGACGGATGGATGGATAGGTGGACGGATGGATGGATGGATGGATGGATGGATAGATGGACGGATGGATGGATGGATGGACGGATGGATGGATGGATGGGTGGATGGATGGATGGATGGATGGGTGGATGGATGGATGGATGGGTGGATGGATGGATGGATGGGTGGATGGATGGATGGATGGATGGATGGATGGATGGATGAATGGATGGACAGACATCCACATGCATAACTAAGATCAGGAATGAATTTCAAGTTAAACCGTTTTTTCTTCTCCTTGCAATTACTTCACTTTATTCCGTTTTCATGCTGGGGCCCCTGACCTGGCATTCCACTAAGTCTCAGCCACATTCAGCACCCAGAGCTCGTCTCCCTCACCCCAACATCTATGGCTCATTTCGGCAGGATTTACTTTACCACAAGAGGATGCCACAGCAGCCAACTGGGCTTTCATAGCAGCCTAAATAGGCTTTCCTTAGACCAGCTCTGGAAATTCGGATGTTAAGACTAAAGGAAAATACTGGAAAAGATACCGACGTCCAAAAACGCAGACGAATAAGTTCAAAAGAAAATTCTGCCAGCAAAAAAACCCCAGGTACCTTCAGTCGGTATCCGTCTCAGGATGAAAGGAATTTAATTACATACTTCTGGATTTGTCACGAACTTCATTTCATGCAACAGGGAAGCAGGGTGGGGTGGGGTGGAGTGGGGATGCTTTTGAAGGAGTTCGTCTATGCATGAGTCCAAATAGAATTTTTGCAATGCTGAGCTTTTTCTTCCAACTAATTTTCCCCTACAGCAAAGTTACTAAACTGGTCTGTAAAAGATACATGACACACTTAGAAGGACTAGGAGTAATCTGACTTTCAAAGTTCTGGTTCAAAAAGATTTCAGACAACTCGTGTAAGCCGCTGGTCCCCTACGGTCTTTGCGTGACTGTCTGTGGGAGAGAGTTCGGAGAAAGAATGTCCACGAGAAAGAGAAAGAGAGAGAAACAGACAGAGAGAGAGAGAGAAAAACACAGACAGACAGAGACAGAGAGACTAAGAGAAAGAGAGAGATATACATACACAAACAGGGAGGAGAAAGAGAAGGAAAACGTGAGACAGACACACACACACACACACACACACATACAGATAGAGAGAGAAAGAGAGAGAGAAATACATACCCAAACAGTGAAGAGAGAGGGAGAACGTGAGACAGACAGACAGACACACATACAAACAGAGAGACAGACAGACAGACAGACAGACAGACAGACAGACAGAGAGAGAGAGAGAGAGAGACAGAGAGTTAAATAAATTGAACTTTCAAGAAAATACAGAACCCCGATCTATGAACAGTCCAGGCCACGATATCCGACTCTCCGGTATGGTGCTAAATCTGTTTCCACCCAAACCTTGATGACGACAGCACATGAACAAAGGATCAGTCTGGACAAAACAATCATTGCTGACGTCAGCAGCCCATTCCCTAAATAAACCACTGGTGCCAAATTACATGGGAATACAGAGAATAGGGACGGGAATAAAACAGACATTGATAACGGGAAACAATTCTGCTGGTGGGTATTCACAAACGCCCTTAGGGCCTGCCCAAGTTGATTGTGATCGGATAACTAGTTGCATGGTGAGGTCACGATCACGTGTTTCAGTGAGATGATCCAAGTGCTTGGCTCCTGGGCGAGGTTTCATTGAAACTCAATGTCCTGAAGTCACCAACCAGCCAACTAATCGTCCAATCAAAAGTGACCAGTGGGAACCAGGCGTAATGTCATCTTTTCATACGGTGGGGACAAACCCCTAGACCTCCCCCGGCGCTGCAGGAGCGTACGGCCATTTGTATTGCTGTGTAGTGAATGACCATTACAAACACATTATGTTGTAAAACTTACAGCCACAGTTTGTACCGACTATTTGAATGTTTCCTTAGAAACATGACTGTTTAATACAATCCCATCATTTACTCTGTTGTAAGACAGAAAAAAACAACACAACAACAACGTTTTCATTCATTCCAGTAATTAAACAGCGTACGCTCTCTTCCACATACCCCCCTCCCTCTCCCCATGTACTATTTTCATACTCTTGACATAATCCATCCCCCGGGCGTACAGTTTTATTGGATAGTCTCCAGGGGAGAAATACTAATTGGTGCGTGTGTATTAAACAACAACTAGGAACCAAAAAGAAGTTTTGAAATCTGGAACAGACAGACCAACAATGGGAATGGCATGTTCCAGTCAGTCGAGTCAGATGGTGGGCGAGTGGAAGTGTTTCCCTTTCAACAGTAGACATCAGTCGACTACAATGGAGCTAAGGGTGAAAGTTCTTCCCTCAAAGGTCCTTTTTGGGAAAGCTCCAAAACTCTGGAAGCATTCTCATCACCTACAACTCGAATTATTGTGATCTAAGGGGATAATATAGAAATGCTGCAAACTCTGGGTAATTTGTTCATTTTGCATATCTCACACGTAAAATTCGCAACAAATACTTCCGACTTCATGCTTTTAGAACATGGACACGCTATTATGATCTATTTTTAGTACCGTGACGCAGTTTTCCTCATTGTTCATTCACTAAAGGAAGCAAATTGTGGACTAACGAAAACATGGATCGCCTGTAAACTTAAGCGAAAGAAGGCAAACAAACTCCGGAGTTGGCAATAAATCCGAGTCGATACTGATTCTGTCAATGTATTTCTTTGCATGTGAAAGGAACTTTACTTTGTGTCCTGGATCTAGATCATTATAAGTAATAAAGATATTTCTCCCGGGCAGGGCCGGGTAACTCAGCTGGTCTTCTTAATGGATTATTTTGCCCATTGGTCCAAGAAAGATGTCAGATGATACCCATTCTTCCACGTCTGGAAAGCTTTCTGATTTACTTGTATTCCCATTGACCCCCGGGAATACACAGATGTGATTTTTATAAAGTTGAGTTTCGATCACCAATGTGTAAATTGAGGCGCAACGCGAAATTTCCTGTCATACTTTTAAATTCTACTCCAAAATATTTTTTTTTGCTCAAAATGTGGGCACACTTTCTTCCGTTCAAATCAGTTGTGGCTTAAAATCAATAAAAGTATTTTTTTTTTAAAAGCGAACTTCAAGGCCTTTTAAAATATGCCCATGCCCACTTACGTCTTTCTAGGCGTAAAATGATATTTTGTAGAATTTAAGGCTGAGCTGTTCAAAAGTCCTCATGATTACACCGGAGGCCTAACTTCATAATATGGTATAATAAATAATTGTTTATAAGAATGAATAATTCATGTAAAACAATGTTATAGCTTTATATACAATAGACAGTTTCTGAACCAGTCGTACATAGTTTCATATTCTGGGTATGGCGACCTATATCAGACCACTAGTCGGTCAAAGAAACAGCAATGTCGTTTACTCGAAAACCAATACAGAAATACAGAAAACAACAGGAACAGACAGAAAAAATCCAATCCCAAGTACACTTCGCGGAAAATTCCCCCGGTCAGACATATGATAGCATTTCTTTGGTCGATTTGCGCATAGCCAATCCAAACTTGCCATTCGGTGAGCATGCTCTGGGCACGACCTTTCCGTAGAAGAGATCTTAAACAGGGGAGACAATCGATTCGCCATGTTTTCACCCGTGTCTTCTTCTCCTCTTCTTTCGATTCCACTGCTTTCCATTATCCGCCCTTGTCTCTGTGGTCTTATCATTGCCGCATAGCAATCGATAGCAACAAGATGGACTCGGCGAACATGTCTGGATGTTTTTGTGAGCGCCGCTGACAAATCCACAATAGAAGACACGATTATTTAACCCTTTAGCGATCAGTGAACCATATTTGAGACATAATAATTATTTATTACCTGGCGTCCAGTGAATCATTTTTTAAACATTTTCTAGAGGAGCGTTTCCCAAAGTGGGGTGGTTTCCTGAGGTTTGTTACAAGTTCGAGAAGGTTCCATAAATTTGTTTTGCTAAGTAAAACATTGATAGATGGACTAAAAAAAGGTTTACTGATTGGCAACCAAGAACTGGGAAGAGATCCAGAGAAAGACCAGTATAAAGATGGCCGGATGACAGCAGAAAGCATGAGGGCACAACATGGCAGAGACACGCAGAAGACAGAACCAGATGGAAGAAGACTGCGGAGGACTACAATATGCTGTAGTAGATAAACATCGCCTAGAAAAGAAGAAAAAGAAAAAGGAGAAGAAGCAGCAGCAAAATATTTCAGAGAAGCCGAGAGATCAGAGGTTACCGGTGCTGTTTCTGTGCCTTGTTGTAAGCGTTCTGTCAGCGCAATCGGCGGAATCGCCACCTTGTTAATAAGCTGCAAATAAAGTACCTTGTCTTTCCTGACCTCCCACTCTTTGGCCGAGGTAGCTGACATTTCAGTTAGTGTGAGTTCCATTTAATCCGTCCATTCCTCATAGCACTTTCTTTTACTTGGGTTTTACAACACATCGGTCCGGTGACTTTTTGTTGTTGTTCTTTTGGTGGCGTTGCCATGGCATTAGACAATACAGCTAGTAAACTTGTTTGAACAAGTCTGTCAGACACTGTTTATGTTTGTCATGTACAAGCCTTCATTAAGCTACAGCCTATTCTCTTGTTTCATTGTCAAGCTTATTATTCATGCCTCGGGGTAAGCAAGCCAGCGCACCGTGCAAATCTTCCTCTCCGGCTACTGCCTCCAGTGTTCGGGTCCAGCAAGGCAAAACGGTAGTTAAGGCAAAGGCAAGTCCTACAACTTTCTAAAATCAAATCGATGACTCTCGTGGGTTCTGCACAGCGTGTGCTGCCCTACTACAGTAAATGACGTGTCCGAAAACGAGAAACTATGGGCAGAGAAAAAAATTCATAAAAATAATTAGTTCGTATCTTAAATTTTGTTTTCAAAAAAAATTTCATAGGCACTTTTTTAACACGCCTTCCATTTTCCATATTTTGAAGCGGGCGGTAGTGTTCGTTATAGACTTTCTGAGGGGCTAAAAGTCGATGAAGTAAAAAAAAAAAAAAATCACTACTCGCTGTGTATCTCAGAATGTTCAGAAAAGAGAAATGATGAAGATCTGGATATGAAACAAAAAAGTACCCAAACAGACCCTGAAAAGTGGCCGTTACCGTGCCAACGCGCCGTAAAACCAAAATTCAACAATAGAAGCTAAATCTGTGCACTAGAGGTTTAATGGTGTTTAAAAAAAAAACAACAACCCCAAATATAAATAATATCGACAACTGCATTAAGCTACATCATTATATTATTTACAATATAATACTAAGCACTCCAGCTTTAGAGCCCAGCTCACCCCCCAAAAAACAATGGGACAAGAACGGTTCAGTGTGACCCCATTCTGTCATGTCCTAGGCGTGATGTACCGGATGTAGTGTGCGGGTATAATGAAGGGAGAACTGTGTTAGAGGTGGTGCGGGTTGTGGAGTCCGGGTATAACGAGAGAAGAAGTGTGTTAGAAGTGGAAGTCACGACTGGCCCATCGCTGAGAGACCAAATTACTTCCGATCCTGGCCATTCATCCAATCAGTCTGCGCTAATGTCGCTTTGATTGACTTGCGTCACAAACAGGAGGTGTGAGTAAAGTGCCGGTCTATGGACAGAGTCGCGACGAGTGGCCGAATTTGCTAGTCAAATACGGCGGAAACACTAGAAATGTGATCCCTGACTAAATGGAAATTAATTACGACCAATTGTTCGAATAATTTTCAGAGAGAGAGAGAAAGAGAGAGAGGGGGGGGAGGGGGAGATAGAGAGAGAGAAAGAGAGAAAGAGAGAGAGAGAAAAAAGAGAGAGAGAGAGAGAGAGAGAGAGTGAGAAAAAGAGAGACAGAGAGAGATAGAGAGAAACAGAGAGACAAAGACAGGCAGACAGACGGACCGTCAGACAGACATACACACAGACAGAGAGACAGGAAAGACGGTCCGTTTCTGTTAGTTTTAACATTGGAAGTTGACAGTTCCGAGTCTGTGTGTACCGTTCATCGGCAAACTGTTTGCCCACAGGCTGCGATGGGGAGTGATAACTCTTGTAGAGGTTGCTGATCAGAAAAGTATTGACAGTGGAACTTGAGAGAAAGAGGATGGTTTCAAACCGTCTCAGGTCTCTGAATATGTAGTTTGAAGATGAATCTCGGCATCTCCTCTTCTTGTCTCTGACTCTCTCTCTCTCTCGCACACACGCATACACAATTCGCGGTCCTATCTCATCGCTCTTGTTACCAAAACATGCATTTTGCTGACAATACAATGTCCTCAACAACATTGCAGCCTGGCATACATTTGGGGGGGGGGGGCGAGAGAGAGAGAGAAGAAGGACAAAAGGAAGGAGAAAAAGAAGAGGAAGAAGGACAAGAAGAAGGAAAAAAAGAAGCAGATGAAGAAGCAGAAGAAGAATACCGCAAGAAGACATAATCATCTCTCCGCGTCTTACCTCAACATGTACGTGTCTAAGAATAATGCTAAACATCCTTTGGGAATTTCAGTGTTTCCTGGCGTCTATATTGTACGTGTTTCTGAACTACAACTTACACGCCTGTCTAAGTAAAGAAGAGACTGGTCTAGTGAACGTAAACTACTTACCGACACATTAGAACTGCCCGGGGTGTTTGTACCATACCCAGACGAAGGGATGGAGGCAAAGGACCAACGCCGACCATCACATCTGAAACACAATCATAATTATACACAATTATGGATAGAACTACTTATAGATTTAAAGAGTCCACGGGAAAAACAGTCTTAGCCCCAAGCCCAAGGTAATGTTCACCATTGTACAACCTACTTCAGTATCTTTGACAGAAATGAGCTCAGTCCGCAAGAATTGTCACGTAAAAATAACAGTCTATGAAAGAAAGGGCCCAGTCAAAGTTAAACACTCAATTTTCTCTGAACATGAAATCTGTGACTGAGCCCGTTTTTCACGCAGATTCTTCATTACTTTAAATGATAATAACACTGGCCGTGTCATGAAACAGCACATGTCGTGCATTGTCACAACTGCAGATCACCACCTCAGTTCTTATTTGGTTCACTTCCATTTTCTGGAAAACTGGAGATCTTTTAGGATAGAAGTATAACAAAGTATAATGCATAAATAAAATAATGCACACTTTGGAACTTGTTTAAAATGCGTTGTGGCAGTTATCAAGCTGTTTCACAGTTCCGATTTATTCTAACTCATAACGCTCACGCCGCAAACATTTTAACGTCGAATTTCTCAGTTGTGCAAAAAGCGGAGTTGGAGCAAACAAGAACTGAAGTCGCCACAAGACAACCTTCCTTTGCCAAACATTCTATCAATTCCTTGAAGGAAATTTATTCTTTTCTGTTGATTAAGATTGAGTACAGTATTTAAAATATCTATTTATATAAATAAAACTGTATTTAAGAAAAAATAGTTTTCATGTAAAAAAGCAATTTCTTTTCTCTATCTATCACAGCCATATGTTTATTCCCTTTACGCCATCGAGGAAGTTATTGATCATTCTTGCACTGAATGAGCCATCACGCCAACAGCCCTGGTTTAAAAAATACATGTAAATAGATTTTTCATTGTCACCAAATCTGTGATGGAACATTTCCCTCTGTCCAGACAAAATGTATTGCACGAGTTACCGATAAATAACAATTTATCAGGTGGACTGGGATTGTTTTGTGAAGAAATGAGAAAATATTCAGCGCCAGCGCCTGATATTCAGTGGAATATTCAAATTTTATAGTCATAAATCAAAACGTAGTTAGTGCAAAGTTCATACGTTTGACAGAGAAAAATTAAAAGACGGATTTTTTTTCTGTAAATATTACACGTTTAATGATTTAGGCTTATGAGATTTTCATCTGCCACCATTCCCAAAACTGCAGTAATGTGTTTTAGCTACTTTTCAGGAGAATCGAAAGAACTGTTTTAGTTTAGCACAACTGGTCCAGGTATGATGAATTTTGGAAAGTTTGCTGTTCCAATGTTCTCTGCTTAGGAATCTACAACCACTATCCTTTGATGCGCCGCTGAATGTAGCTGAATGTGTATTTATATTTTGTTTCCTTCTTTTATCCTATTTGAGAAATTTGCCTTAGTGTCATTGCAGCCTAGTTACAACTGGAGCATACATGTCGTCGCCACAGTGCAGCGCCGGTTGGCGGGTTTTTTTTTTTCTGGGTATATTTAACGTGCGCAACCTGCACACGGGCCCTCCGAGTTTTTCGTCCTTACCCGAGAAGACTAGGTGCTCGATTCTACCCTCCCATAGGATCAGGGACAGGAAAATATGCCCCCCAAAAAATCTAAAATTCCAAAATGCCTGCACCGACCGGGATTTGAACCCGGTACCTTCGCCATGAGAGGCGAGCACCTTGCCTCCAGACCACCGTGTTCCCCCACTGTATGAAAAACAGAGATGTTTTGACTATTTGGGTTACATTGTACGGTCTCAGAGAACGATGACGTTTGTGAGCTTTATAACACTAACGGGGTTTCACTTTCTCACCACAATGCGGCAGGTACTGAAATGACATTCTGAAGGGACACACATCGATAACTGAATCAAACCACTACTTTCTACATTCTGGTTTTCTACTCCTTCTTTTAGGTTTCTTAGTTCATCCGTGTTGGAAGGAAGTATTAGGAACAGTTTGTGTGCAGACGGTAAAACCTTCCCGTTTAAGTATTCCTTCGTTTGGGCGAGAACAAGAACCATTAAAACTAAACTGAAAACTAAACTGAAAACTAAACTAAACTAAACTAAACTAAACTAAACTAAACTAAACTAAACTAAACTAAACTAAACTAAACTAAACTAAACTAAACTAAACTAAACTAAACTAAACTAAACTAAACTAAACTAAACTAAACTAAACTAAACAAATAACTAACTAACTAACTAAATAAATAAATAAATAAATACATTTTAAAAAGACGAGAGTGTTTTACGACGCTGGAATGCAATAACATCTTTGATGATCCGGTGAAAAAAAATCATTAGCTGTATGTGCTCCACAATCAGAAATTGCTATACATGATGACAATTATCTGCAGCCACGTTACAAGAATGTAAAAAGGCATTTCAGTAAAAAGTAGCAAAAGTCCCGAACGGAAACTACTCGTACGCCTGATTATTGCTTAACAGAGCTGCGGTGAACTAGATCAACAAAGTACACTGGAACAAAGATATTTAGAATACTCAGCAAGTATAAAGTATCACAGTTTTTCATTTTTTGTTCTTCTCTCATGCCCAAGGCCTCGGAAAAACCGATGCAAATCGCAAACTTACATCCCAGACATTATACTGAAACAATAATCTCCACACACAAACAGCAGTGAAGTCAGCACGGGAAAGAAAATGACATGACTGTGGTCATTAGTCCATACATGAAAATCTGCTGCCTTATATTCCTGTCGTCAGGGACTCATTAAGCCGCGGCTGGACTCTCTCCTGCCACCTAAGCTGGGTTTTCATGACCTGTGCCGAGACTAAATTGACAACGAAAACGCCCTAGAACCTTCAAGTAGTGAAAACAGAATGAATGTTTTCATGAGGGCAGAAACGCCGTTTTAATACACATGGAAACATTCTATCTTTTGACTACTTGGTGGATTACTGATGTTTCCATTCCCCTTTCAGTACACATGAACATACAACTAAAGCCATCTCAGAAAACAACATGTAAAGAGCCACTCTCCCAAAACAAAAATGTTGACTTACTTTCTGATGGCTTGAAAAGCAAAGTGACCATGCTGATTTGGCGAGAGATTCCTGGGGCTTTCATGCGGGGAGCCTGGAGACAGAGGAAATAGAAAAATACAATTAATATTATACTAGACTCGTGGTAAAGTACAACAAATTTGTGACTACAATCCAGCATTTTCACGTGTTTTCACATGCTTGGTCCACGTATTCCCCAATACCACCAGCGATTAGAACCAAAGAACGCAAGTATCCCGCTTTGCAAATACCAACAATAAATACATAAAATATCACCAGAGGAATTCAAATGTTACATTAGTAATCGCTGTCCAGTGAATCCAAAGATTTCTCCGTGGTATCGTGGATGTCACAATAGTATGAGCCTGAATTTGGGTTTGGGGAAAACATGTCACTAATGTCAGCATGATAAAGGTCACATTGTGCTATGAAGAAGTAAGACGACAGACAGAATAGAACAGAGCAATAAGACAAAAGGAGACGTAACCCTACCAGAAGCCCCCACCACCCACTCGCGTAGGTGTAAGAAAATCTTGCATTTTTCTGTTACATAACTGATTACAATGTGCAACTCCGCAGGAGTAATGCAAGAAAGATTGCAGCGCAATGTGCAAATAAATACAGCAAGGCGGCAGACTCAGCAAACCCACATCGTTATTGAGACTGACATGGGACGTGTTTATGTTTAATCAGAGCTTTCATTGTCATTCAGTGGGCCATTCTTCCACCATTATGGTCTGTCTGGCACCAAACTGTTCTGTCCTTATTAGTTCAGCGACCACGGGGATAATCTCTTTCTTTCAATTAAAACCGAGAGAGAGAGAGAGAGAGAGAGAGAGAGAGAGAGAGAGAAGAGAGAGAGAGAGAGAGAGAGAGAGAGAGGGAGAGAGAGAGGGAGAGAGAGAGAGAGAGAGAGAGAGAGAGAGAGAGAGAGAGAGAGAGAGGGAGAGAGAGAGAGAGAGAGAGAGAGAGAGAGAGAGAGAGAGAGAGAGAGAGAGAGAGAGAGAGAGAGAGAGAGAGCACAATGCCTTCGTTTTCTTTATATAATAATACTATGTTGGTTTCAAGAGGTTCCAGTTTTTTTTATTATGGTGAAAGACAGAGATGACGGTGTTTTCTACGAAATAAATCCATGTGGACATTCACGTCACGTTGTAGTTGTTGGGGTAGGTGATTTGAGGTCTTTATTTTAGGAGGTTCGCTGCCCTTGGCATTTACACCTCACTTTACTTGTTTTATTATTTCTTGTTCTGGCGGCGGGGGAGATGATATGGATAAATTTTAATCTATTAATTTCAATTTTGCCCGGGCAGCGGCCTTTCGGCCTGCTCTTTACGATTTCCAACTGCCAAGGTATCTTTAACGTGCGCAACGTGCACACGGGCCCTCCGAATTTTTTCGTCCTTATCCGAGAAGACTAGGTACTCGATCCTACCCCCCAATAGGACCAGGGACTTGAAAATATGAGAAAAATCCAAATTCCAAGAACTACTCGATCCTACCCCCCAATAGGACCAGGGACTTGAAAATATGAGAAAAATCCACTTTCCAACATGCCTGCACTGCCCGGGTTTAGAACCCGGGACCCTTGGCATGAGAGGCGAGCACCTTGCCTCTAGACCACCTTGTCCCCTTGTTGGGGTAGGTGGGGATGGTTTAAGGGAGGAAGGAAGGTGACAAGGAAGTTCGGTCTTCGGTGACGGCCGGCGACATTCGCACTAGCATCTTTACATTTGGTGTGGATTTTGGACACCTAGCGATAAGTCTTTGTTGTTTATGACCTTTCCTTCGTGGCTGCCACTGGCGTCTAGGGCAGGGAAACACACATGAATAAGTTATCTGTAAATTCTGGTTGAAATTAGACATTTCCTGCCGTCATCAATCTTGCGGTAGTTGAAGGCAAGACTGGAACGTGGATAATGATATAGAAAATTGGCTGTCTGCATGTGTGTCTGTCTGGCTGGACAGCCGGTTGCACAGCTTGCGTGCAGGTCAGCTGTTTACCATCCCGGTCGCCAAGATTTCATATTCAGTAGATGTATGCAGATATCCTGGCTGGTCTCTCTCTACCTCTCCCTCTTCTGTGTCTCTTACTTTCTTCCTCTCCCTTTCTATCTGTCTCTTCTATCCCGGCCGCCCTTGCGACAAAAGAGCTCCAATCTTTCATTTTCGCTGTCTCCAGCTCTTCAATTATTGTCTTGCTTGTTAAACTCACGGGCCTACAGCGAGAAACACGGGGAAAAGACAATTCCAATAACGGGTTCTGCTACTCAGCAAGATGAGTCGCTCATCGATTTTTCTGGAAGGCCAACCGCGACCTGTTTTTTTGTTTTGTTTTGTTTTCGGTTGTTGGTTTTTTAGGCTTTCTTTCCCCACGGCTGAACAAAGTTAGCAGTGAACAACAACATCGTCATCAACAACAATGTAAGAAGAGAACTCGAGTAAGGAAAAGAGATCGCTTTCTGTACCACTCAAGCTAGGCGTGCACATCTGATTTTGTCGCTTTCTAGTCGCATGGAAAGACATGGACCCACTGCAGCTTCAGTAGGAACATGGAACTAATACACGGCTACCGAAAGATCAAGTCGCCCATGCGCGTCTGACCACGCTGAGAAATGGTTGTGCCACGTCACAGTACCGTCATCATAATGTGACATGGTCAAAATCAAAACATACTCAGAAGTGGTTTGACCTAATTCGTACTGTGCAGCCCTTCATAAAAATCTATATCCAATATTACCTTTCGCTACAACATGCTGAAAATCGAAAACTCCTACGTGTCCAGAAAATACAGTAAAGATCACATTAGCCTTACTTTCGTTGCGTAGCCACAACTAAAAAGCTTCATTTTCCTGAAACGTATCAAATTTGCACGTTGGGCGTTTTCGTTTTTGACTCCTCATTTCAAAACCACAGAGCAAAAAATCAACCACAGCCACAAATAAATTTTTGCGTTTATCCCCCTTATGTACAAACTTGATTCGTCAGCCTCGTCTCTGCAAAACCCGGGATAGGGAAGAACTTAAAGCTGCAACCACAAAATACTAGAAACCACCCTTTCAGTTGCAAGAGGGAAGTAGTGGACTTTCAGTCTATCAATGGATGTTGTCAGTTTCACATATTTGTGACTTTGTGTGCGACATTGTGGTCTCCATGTACCCTGGTTGCTGATCGGGCATCTAGTTGGATGACGTCACTACATTCAGTTTCAATGAGATGCTGTGAGTTGGCTGGTGTGTGGGACCGCATTGAAACTCATTGTGGTGACGTCACCATCCAACTAGGGGCCCGATCGAAAGCTGCTAGTATGACCTTTGGCTTGAGGTTTCAGCTGTGCACTATGCGCCCTTAGCCTTGCCCCTGTGGTCAAGAGTGCATGCATAAGAATCAGCTGTCTTAAGTTCTCGTCGTCAGGGACTCCTTAAGCCGTGACTCCACAAACTCTCCTACCTCAAAACTTTGGCATATTCTGATATCTGTGCTAAGTTGTGCGAACGGTTATAAAGAAATGTAGTAACTTGGCCGTCACTTTTCTACGCGCTTAGATGAGACTTATGGCTTTGTACATGATATCAACGGCAATGTTCTGTACTAAACGAATAAAACGACCTTACATTGCCGTAACTACATTTTGTAAGGATGTCTCCACAGTTTTGGAGACCACCACAAAATATTCTGTTCCTTGTTTCAGCATATTAATCGCATCTATCTTAATCCTAACTTGGTACTGAAACCGTCTATAAAGTTATAAAGCGTGCAAAGAGAAAGATACATTAAATGCCGCTATCGTTATCGATAACCAAAATCAATCAAACTGTTCCAAGTTTGCCGTTACTGTTGTTATTGGGTGACTTGCTGAAGGTCCTTGTACATCACAGAACTGACAAAGATATGACCAGGTTTCCACTGTCACTTACTTCTTTTGTTCTCTACGGTAGAAAACAACACTGTGGAAGGATGAAAATGACAGGAGTACTCATTCCTTGCGACTATGCTCCGTCATTCCCCCCCCCCCCCCCGGCGTTGGGTAGTTCTCACCAGTACACAAATAGTATGGTTAGCGTAAATGGCACGGGTGGCTTGCTTAATGACCTGAAAGCTCAAATCCGGAATTGATTTTCTTCAGTGACGTTCGCTGGGCGTTTATTTTGGATTTGAACAAAGAAAGAAAAACAAGTACTTCGCGAAGACCACTGGTTTTAAGGCTGCCATGGTAGAACCAATATTTATGAAGTTTTTCATGCACATAATCCTGCAGTCAGGAGAATATTTTATAAAACACTCTCTCCGTGTCAAAATTTCTCTTCAAAATTTCACGAGAATGTTAAATTCAGTCAGTTAATTTTTTGTGGTGTTGTCACCCGATTTGTTCTACAGATCGTTACAAACAATTGAGTGGACTGCATGTGGCAGCGGTGGCAGGGACAATGGTAACCATGGCGACGACAGTAACGGCAGCAATGGAGGAAGAAAGCAGCAAAACAAGGCGTGGCACTTTGGACGTAACAAAAACCTCTAGACAGAATGTTTGACATTTACAACTGAAGGGTTTAGTTCTATATCGTGCCCAAGTCACTTCAAGCAAAAACTAACATCTTGACCGGTGTTTTTCGTGCACTGCAAAACCCTGAAAACTTCAGCTCTCTCGGGGTGTCTCACTATGATAATACCAGCATTGGGTTAATATTTCGTCTCCTTTCAATGAGGAGCTTCTAACTTCTTTCCATCTACTTTTGAGAAACTGATGATCGAAGTCTCATGTGCTCATAGCTTTTAGAGAGACCTTTTTTTTCTGTTTAGGAATACTTACAATTACACACCGAATCTGCCTAATACCTTGACACACAATGGAGAACGTCCATGGAAGTAGTGTGTAGTATGTAACTTAGTTCAGCCAAAAAGTGGAGATAGAATCTTGTCATTCTAAGGGAACGATTTATTAAATTCTGCACAGAAGACAGTACACTCGCTGTTGTACTATTTGTTTTGGAGTCCAGGTGGACTCAAGCTCGGTATGGAACTAAACCTTTCAGACAGTGAGCTAATGGAGGTTGGTGACAGAAGTGAGGACAGGCAAGCTCGAGTTTATACAAGGAAAGAAAAAAAAAAGGATGGCTGGATCATATACCTTCACACTCTGATATGGTCAACACTGGCAGTTCTCCAGAGCTTGGACTGCTAAGTTCTTCTTCCATGTTGCACTCACGAAGGATCTATTTTTGGCGATGCTCACGGCAAATTCTTCAGAATCGTAGCCAGGAATTACATCACATTTAGAGGTTTATCTTTTTTTAACCAACGATACACATTCATTTCCATTACGTGATTTTCAGAATAGTCGATTGGTTCTTGTCAAAGCACCATGGAAGTCTTACTGTGAAGTTTCAATACTCAGATAACAAAACTACTTCGACCACGCCACAGGTCAAACACACCGAACTATAAAAACACTCAATAGGGTTTAATATTAATCACATGAAGATATAATATTCATTTTCTAAGATCAATCCAGATGCTTGGACTTTGCAAACAACTTTAGCCATCAAAAAATGAATCCAAAAATACTACCCAAAAACAGCACACACAACAACAACAAAAAAATATTGAAAAAAATACCACGGGTTAGCCTTCGGTATCAATTCAAAGTTGAGTCCCGGCACAATATGGCCTAACAGTGTGACGCTGGCAACCAACGCACGGTCTGAACTTTAATTGTTCTTCATGCTAGGCCTTGAATATTTCTGCTCCTAGACGCAAGAAAGCCGCAAAATTACCTTACCAATCACTAATAAGTGCAATCACTCCGTAATTTCCATCAACTGCTACACTGAAAACTCAAGAATCTGCTCTAAAGTAACAGTACTGTTGAGCTGGTCAGTGAGAACAATTCTACAATTACAACGCTGGTGAGCCGACCAGAGAACGCAATCTGTGGTGTTTACCCAAGCTAGAACTATAGTAGAAAGAACCAGCTGCCGAGACTACTCAGTTTGTAAACATGGTCAGGACTCAGCAAATAGAAAACCCGGGGCGTTTTCCAACCATATCGATAATCGGACAATTAACTACGGTAAAATAATCCTCCTAGAAAAATACAATTTTCCTTCTAGAAAAGCCCAAACTGTTTCTTGAAAACAGCATACAGAGTCATTATAGTTTTTACTTTCTTTTGGGGACAATTTGTGTCATGGCGCTGTTCTTGGGACAGAAGAGAAGAGATAGATAATTAAGCTGTGACATTTGAACAGTTGACAGCACTGCGCCGGTATCTGGGGCTGTACTGACATTTCCCCCCTTTGTACGGCAGCGGGGATAGCTAGACAGAAAACACCCGAGAGTCCATGATCGATTAGTTACAAATGAGTTGAATCCGGGGCTTGCCAACTCCAATCTGATGACTACAAGAGCCGCTTCTTCCCGCGCGTATTCCTTCTCCAAGGTTACATCAAATGACAGTATCCACCCGAGATTCATCGTCCCTCTCACGTATTGGCGTATCTAGGATTTTGGTGGGGTTTTTTTGGTTTGCGATTACCTTACTACTGCTCTACGTGAAATCCACATCCTTACAACGTGACATAATATCCATATCTTTAATACAAGGTGGTCTAGAGGCAAGGTGCTCACCTCTCATGCCGAAGGTATCGGGTTTGAATCCCGGTCGGTGCAGGTATGTCGGGATTTTTGGATTTTTCTCATATTTTCCTGTCCCTGGTCCTATGGTAAGTAGGATCGAGTACCCAGTCTTCTCGCATACGGGCAACAAGAAAAAAAAAAACTCGGGAGGGCTCGCGTGCACGCTGCGCACGTTAACGACACTTTGGCAGTTGGAAATCGAGAAGAGCAGGTCACTGAACGGGCAAAATTAAACAAAAATTTATCCCCACCCCCCCCCCCCCCCGCCGAAAAAAAAATCCCCCAAAACCCACCACCGGGCGCTGCACTGTGGGGACCACGTGTCTGCTCCAGTTGTAACAGGGCTGCAATGACACTACGGCAAATTTCCCAAATTGGGATTAAAGAAGTACAAAAACTACAAATACAACAAAACTGTTGCCCCGTGCTTGTCTGTACGTAAGAAATGGTACCCTCACCGAAACTCCGCAACCCTCCCCTACGAAATGAGAACATTGTTGATACTCGAGTCCGTGAGATGGGACGTCGTATTGCAATGCTCCCCCGGTTCTCCACAACTCTCTTTTTCAACACTTATTCCTCTCTGTCTTCCCTTTCAACGCCCGCTAACATCTTTCCGTTCCAACAAAGTTACTCGGTCCGGTACCAACATTTCTGACCAAAAATAAGATTGCCAGTTCACCATCCACACCGAGCTGCTGGTACTAATTCTACCAAAATTTCTTCCGAAAACTAGACCACCAATGCAACAAGAACACTACACTGTCAATATTTACATTCATACCGATTTTCATGCAAAATAACACAAGTGAAATTTAATAACATCGCCTGGGCCTCGTTTTCCCTTGTCTACTTGAACATCATCAAAGCTAGAAATAGCCAGACTCGTGTGCCGTCAGCCAATGAGATTTCCTATTTCATACCCTTTCACATCGATAGTTTTACACCATTGTACTGTCATTACACACAGTATACCAGAGGCTGATAAAGATAATTACACACTTCAACCACTCCACAGAAAGAAGGGCGTGTTTTGCAACTCGTGATTCAGTGTTTGAAAATGTCATGATCCTGTCAACTTTCTTCAATTCCTAGTCATGATTCTTTATTTTCAGCCAGTCATATTTTCTTTTCCTACAGAAAAAACAAAAAAACAAACCAAGAAGTCTTTAAATGTACTTTCTATCACGTGCGGATTGTCCAAAAACTTGAAAAGCTATAATGTGTGATGATAATAACAACGTTTTATTGCCATAAATGGAATACAGTGGGCTATTTGTAGAATTCTATAAGCATTTACAAAATACCGAGTGGACCAAACCGTCTTAAACCGAATCTCTTTTTGTCGTTGTTCACTAAACAAAGAACAACCGCATCGAATAGGAGTAATTTCGTTCCACTTCAACATACCAAAATCATTTCATAAAAGACAACTTAATGGAAACCGTTCTATTTTAAAAATAAATGACTAACGGGAACGCTTGACTTTATTGTTCATTTTTCAAGAAAAATGCCGAGAAACAAATTACCTGGTACAAATATAACACATTTATTGGCCAGGAAATTACTTTGGGTACAGAACAAAAAAATTATTCGGCTGCCAATCTCAGCAAAATATGAGACCAATTTATTAAGGGGGGAAAACAAGATGTTTACGTCCGAAATAATTTTTATACATGAAAGAAGCTCTTTGGTTTGGCAGGAGCATTAAAACTGAGAGAGTTCAGTTCTAAACCATGCCTCAGTCAGCTGGACTCCACAATAAACAGTATAAACACACTACTGAAACATCAGCGAGTATGCCACCTTCTATATACAGCATATTAATTCAGGACTAGTACATTCAAGTCAAGCAGCTTGAAAGAGCTGAACTTTTCATAGCATGCCCAAAATTAAAAAAAAAAAAAAAAGTCATACTCATTATCGCTTTCCTATCTTTGTTGTAAGTCAGGAATGATGTAGAACTAGCTTTATTGTAAGTCAGGAATGATGTAGAACTAGCTTTGTTGTAAGTCAGGAATGATGTAGAACTAGCTTTGTTGTAAGTCAGGAATGATGTAGAACTAAGCTCTTCCTCTCCTTTCTTAAACTGAATTTCTAGGATATTTCACGCAAGATACACATTGTCCAGTCCTGACACTGGAAGACACAATTAACCCACCCTAGCTTTTGCCAACCTCAATAGAGAATGGCTTTGAACTGTTCACGTTCCAAACGCCGCATTTGACTTGGCCATTTCAGAGAAACCTTGAGGAAATAAGCAAACAAGCAGCTACGCACACAATCATCATGAACAACATGTGGACTGTTTGATTAAACGGTGAAATTTCCTTCAAGATCACTGGCTTTACCTAGCACCGTGAAATACAGGCCTACAAAGTGAATACATCCGTAAGGAACAAGTACAAAATGTGTACACAACTGGGAAAGACAGGTATATAATGGGTAAACAACTGTGAAAAACAGCATTTTATGTGCATTCAATATTGCTACCAACTGGCACCAAATGATGAGACTGTCCAGGAAACAAAACTTGTTGGAATAAACATAATATTGCTAAATTTAAGATAAGACCTGACAAGCTACCACTGACTGTGCTACAGTGGTGAATAGAAGACTAATACAGACAGAACACGGTTAATGCGGCAACGCTGAAAGTAATTATTCAATTAACACACCCTTGTATGGCATGCGCAGTATTCCACCCTCAGGGCTACTCCATTATGTCGAAATATCTCAAAAGTACCGATTTTCCGCATTCCAGCATGAATCACACCATAATCTCGCGCAAAAAATGATGGAACTGCGTCATGACAACGGGAAAACAAAAGATCATAATATCATTTTTATCCTTTACTGAAATAACGACTTTGTGTACGCGCTGATGCTGCGCTGGCGCTCAGGTATCAAAACTCACTCTGCCGTCATGATAAAATTGATTCAGCCCTTGGAAACAGGCTCAGTTATTGACATACACCTCCCTCCTCCCTCCCCTGTACATCCAGGGGAATCATCTGTGACTACGAGTTCCACAGCTCGTCACTGATACCAATGTATAGACCTCGCTCCTTCTTCTACACAAGAAGATCTAAATACATGGATGATTAACCAATCTGGTCTTTGTCTAGTCCAGAGTGCACTGGGAGAGATAGAGAGAGGCTGGGAGGGGAAATTGCATTGAGGTTAACACCAGATACAAGGTATAACGCTCTCTGGCACAAACTTCATGCATGGGTGGAA
This sequence comes from Onchidella celtica, assembly GCA_963931925.1. Classification (NCBI taxonomy): domain Eukaryota; kingdom Metazoa; phylum Mollusca; class Gastropoda; order Systellommatophora; family Onchidiidae; genus Onchidella; species Onchidella celtica. The sequence goes on from OZ007571.1 coordinate 71,247,496, forward strand.
CCAGCCCATAGGGGAAAACAATGAAACCTATAGTTCCCGATGTTTCATACCTGATGCTCAACGTTTCATCATCTTGAACACTTTCTATAACTTACTGATGACTAATCACCTCCCTCTTCCCCCAATTCTTGTTTTCACACAAATTTGACTGCTCTGAGCTTTTTTGTAATTTCCAGAAATTTTGAACATGTGACTTCAAGTGTAAGTATAAAAAGGCTGACAGACTTCTCAGGTACGGCCTTTGACAGAGTTATACAATACTGTTTTGATACATAATCTTTATCCAAAAGACGGTCACACGGTGACACACACACACACACACGCACAGACATACACACACACACACACAAAGAGAACCTGAAATCAGGTTTAACCGGGGCTTTTTCTCACCATGTCACTGAAGTGACTGGTAACCAGAGATCAAGATGAACAAGAAGAAGAAGAAAAAAAAGAAAGTAAAGATTAGTGACAATAATAGACATTCTTATTTCTGCTTCTTCTTACAGCAAATTCCATGGTAACAAGACCGGCAGCTCTACAGCAGGGCCACTGCTGCGCATGAGAAGTTAATTACTGCGGCATTTCAACAAGTTGGTTACGCCCTAGAGGAGTTTTCCTTCCAGTTTGGGACATGTGTCACGTGACATTCTGGGTAAGCATAGTTATTTGTTCCGCAATCTCTACTCACTATAACTCTCCTTCTGATATCAGATACTACTGTGGGGGCATATTTAGATATTTTTTCCCATTGTTTTGCCACAAATACAGGAAACCTTTGTCCTTCTTACTAAATCTCCAATTCCTACGGCGATATATCCGAAACAGCCCTTTTTGGGGCTAAAATAGTCCTTCTATGGGATACATAACACAAAAATAGAATAAGACGAGCAGGGAAAACTAGCAAAGTGCAAATGCCGAGGTCATAGCGGAGTCTCTCAGGATAAAATCTCCAGCTCAGGCGTGCATTCAAGACTTGATTCTTGATCTAGATGGGAGTTCCATCGATTCTCCCGCATCCTAACAAGAATTTCACGGCATTCGGTTACATTGGCAGGCTCACGCAAAGCTCAAATGAGTGGCTCACAAACATTCTTGCATGGCAGAAAAATCGAAACAGCTCCTAATTAACTCGTAATTATGAATGATAGTCCTCTCTAAAGTTCACAAACCCAGACTTTAGGTAAATATCTTGCGATCTTGGATACCATGATTGCATACATGATGGATCAAAAGTTATTTTGCCATCTTAATTATTATTTTAGCCATGTTAGTTATACCTGAACTACATGAAGGGTACATCAAGTAAATTAAATGCCGTACCAAGTTAAATCAAGTTATCAAAATGACCTCCGACTGCCCCGAAATGTAGTTGGCACCTCTTGGAGAAGAAAAATATTATGGTTAATTAATTTTGGGCTCACCATGTATAATGCATTGTTGCCATTAACAATCGGAGAGTGGGGGAGAAAGAAAAAGAAAAAAACAAAGGAAGACAAAATACACATAGATCTGACACATTAACTTTATCTCAGTGACCAACAAAACTTGCAACGCCATGATTGACTCCCAGTGCAATGAATCGCCTTTACATGTGACAAGAAATCATGAAGGTCGTTAAAAAAAAAAAAAAAAGCTCGATTTCATATTCAGAAACTGATAACTGTTGTCTCGGGTACAAAATGACAAAAATCTGTTATCGCCTGAAATTTATAACTGTACCTGACGAGATCAAAAACCATCAAATGAAATAAGAAAAATAGACAAATTGTAATTTATACTAAACTATAAAAAAACATCTAATTACCAACCAAGGAAACAAATTCTAACAACGAAACAACTCTTTGGACTCAACGGTGGTAACAAATAACAGAGAAAGTTCCTGAACCTTTGACACACTACATCACCGCCAACTGCAACACACAGAGATTTTATGGCCCCGCATTTTGGACAAACCAGTGTTTTAATTCCAACAGCCAATTTCCACATCAGGGGGAAAAAAATCCGGAAATCGGGAATTTTTCGGGGAATTACAATCCTTATGTCGTCAAAGTTACATGTCAACAACCGCTATGTCTTTACTGTCATACAATGACATTTCCACGAACTGTCCGGATTATTCACAAAATCTCTTTATTCTACTTCACGCCAAATTTCATCATTAGCAGCCAAGACTCAAGCTCTTCAATGCACCAGTAATGACTGTCCGAAACGAATGAATCCCATCTGTCATGCTCCAACACAAATACCTATCACTGCAGACATGGAAGTAACGAGCTGAATAGAACCGAAGATAAGACGGTACCGCAGTGGCGTGTCAACTTGGATGTCCAATGCCCATGGGACTAGTACATGGATTCACATGGCGATCAGGAATGCTCTCTCTCTTGGAGACGACGAGGTCCGACCGATGTGGCGCTGGGATCTTCTCCTGCCTTTTTACTTGGGTTATAAAGATGGGGGTGCGTGAGCGTTCTGAGTGAGTGAGCGCGTCGGGGATCATTACTGCAGTGGGTCCCAACCTGGGTGCGCCGGGGATCATTAGTGCAGTGGGTCCCAACCTGGGTGCGCCGGGGATCATTACTGCAGGGGGTCCCAACCTCGGAGACATTTGTGCCCCATCTCCAGCGGGTGGTTGGTGGGCGCTCCTGGTTGGGACCCCTCCTGTCCTGTCATTTTTTTCTATTCTGTCAAGTGTCCTGCACATTCCTAGCACAATGTGACCGTTATGTTGTGGTCGTGCTTTCTGCAAACTCCTCAACCAAAGTCACATATCCCGGGGATCAGTTTCCTGATTCTGGATTTGTACATATCTTATATAAGTCATAACTCATTAGTTGATCGTGAATTCGTGAAATAACATTGTTATTTGCTACTGTTATTGCTATTTGAACTTTTAAAAAAATAACGTTGTTAAAAACAGTCATTTCAAATGTCCCCTGTGTCGTCTGCTTTACTATAATGGTAGAAGTACAAAACAATTCACAGAGCAAAACAGGATGAGTTTCGGTAAATTTACGTTGGAAAAGTTGCCAGGGATGAACAGAAGGAAAAGGGTTGGAAACCCTTGCGTTAATGTAAAAGTAAAGGGGAGATCGATGCTCGGGGAGGTGGGGACGGTGTGATGATTCCATCGCTCCTCCTGCGGGCCGTTTGTTAGACGGGCTTTGTCTGACATGGTAAGGGAGATGGGAGTTCTCTACTTCACGGAACCAGACTCAGCCCTGATATTACCATGGATAATCCCCCCTTGAATATTTAGGAAAACCAGTCGGAGATTTCTGTGTACAGCTATTCCATCGTCACGCCCACTCTGACGTCGTTTGTGGGTTGTTATTTTTTGTATATGATGAAGAGGAAATGTGATTACATCGATCAACTGGTTTGTATCTCTGCGCTCGCTGTTTAGAAAATTTGGTCAATTTCCGGATTGTGTCCGGAGTAAACGCTTATTGCTGTCTACTTTAACAATTTCCGCTACCCGATCCACGAATTCCTATCGATCACATTTCGGACCAACACATACACAAAATGAAGTGCAAATTAGACAGTAATTCTCTAAAACAGAACTATGCTATGTTGGTATATCACTAACCGCCGGGGTGGAATGGGTAGGGATGCCCGAATTCATTTTACTCACATGTAATGGGTGGATTCCAACTACAAGTGGTACAAAATTTTACACTGAGAGTCACTATCGCGAAACCACGAACTGATTTTTAATGGCATATTGATTTCATTAATTGTAAGTGTCTCAGGCACCGTCCTAATCATTGGCGAGAAAACGCCGTTGTTTTGGTGTACACAAGGGCAGATGGATCCATCTGACATTACAACAAAACAGAAAAGACAACAGTATAGAAATGAGGAAACAAAAGTGTTATAGATGACTTATTAGTGTACGCCGATCGTAACTGATAAAATAGTATCATCCCACCATACTAACATCAACTTTTCATGTCCCCGGGAATGCATTTCCTCACACAAGTTTGTCAATAGCAGGTTATGAAGGTTCACACTGACAAAGCCCCAGGCCAAATGACGTCACAACTACATTATAAACCTTTTAGCTAACTAGATCTGCCGTTGAACATGTGGACAGTTCCTTGATAACCCCGGGAACATGGAATAACATTATCTAATTTTACAAAAATGTGGGAACATAATACAGACATTCATCTGGCTATTTTCTGCAATATTATTACGCTCTCCGATTCTAAATTCGGAAACAAAAGGACACACACACATTCAGGCTGCGTTATGTTCGTTCTTCTTTGTCGGTTACCACAGAACCAAAATTGTCCATCTGTTTACTCATTTCGAGCCTGCCGTCCTGTCAACCCAAAACAAATCTGAACCATAAAACGGTGATCTAGAGGCAAGGTGCTAGTCTCTCATGCCGAAAGTATCGAGTTCGAATCCCGGTCGGTGCAGGCATGTTGGAATTTGGGGATTTTTCTCATATTTTCCTGTCCCCGACCCTATGGTAGATAGGTCCGAACACCCAGTCTTCTCGGATAAGGAAGAAAAACTCGGAGGGCCTGTGTGCAGGTTCAAATTACCTTGGCAGCTGGAAATCAAAAACAGCAGGCCGAACAGGCCGCTGCCCGGGCAAATTTAAGTAAAAACTTATCCCTCCTACCAGCCCCTTCTCCCTCAGCCCCCCCCCCCCAAAAAAAAAACCTGCCGACCACCGCTGCACTGTGGCGACGACGTCCCTGCTCTAAGTTGTAACTGGGCTGCAATAATACTCGGGCAAATTTCCCAAATGGGATTTAAAAAGTATTTTAAAAAAAACAACAAGGTAAATTGACGAAGGAAAAGAACTCCTTCACAAAGTCACCTGTCGCCGCAAGAAATGTCAACTCACCACAACAATAAACAAATTGCACTTTACACTTACAGTCTGTACAAATTACATAATAATTAGAGCTTAGATCAGGAACTTTTTGCTGATCGAGGACCACAGATGCAAAAGTTCCTACATGCGCTATGCGCAATTCGTTTCAATTCCCAAACATCCAATTACCCAATTAAGTTGTTGGAAAAGACAATGAAATATCCTTTGTTTAAATGCAAAGTCGTCCATTTTAAACAACTTACGGGCTAGTGACAACAATATTACTTGTGATAAAGCAGGAAATGTTTGAGGGGATCAACACTCTACATTAAAAGGGAAACTAATGGTCCTTGTCGCTGAAACACAAGACATTGGGTCTGAGTTTGAGTTTGGAGAGCACGCGGACACGACAGCGGCCATATTGTGCTAGAAAGAATCAAGGCGACAGAATGACAGGATACACGGAGACGCTACCACAAGTGGCCCCCAACCACCCGCCCGTTAAGAGACCAAGTTCATCTGGACAATCATAATAATTATTTCTGCCTAGATGCAATACGTCCAATTCATCCAGCAAAACGAAGGAGTTACACGCAATGTACAGACAGTAAGCGATTCTGACACTGGACAAAACAATTTAGTCTCCAAGAACAAATCCTAGTGATACTTTTTTTTCAAATAGGCGGAAACTGAGGCAGAGATTTTTATACTTTCCCTTGTATTTTCGTTTTCAGATGCTCCATATTTTCATCTACCGTGAATGAAGCATGAGCGCCAGTGGTCAACTGTTTAGTGTTTCTGGGACCAAGACTAAGGAAATGATAAAGCCAGTACCACTATGAAACTGGAGATCTCACACAGACCACCATGCGCCAACCCGTTTGCATTCAGTTACCCCCTTGTGTTTCTCTGTTGTATGATAAAAACTAAGAAAATGATGGATCGAGTACAGCTGAATAGGAAATAATGATACTGAAGGTCCCATGGAGATCACAATACACAACAGTGCCCTTTTGTGTGCAGAACTGGTGTGTGACAAAACTGATCTAAATGATGGAGCGAGTACCAATGAATACGAGGTTTGACACTGGTGGTCCCGCACAGATCACAATACGCCAAACCTCTTGTATCAAAAGTTTCTCCTGACATTTTTCTGTGATGTTGATCGATGCTGGAACTCGCCACGGCCTCGGCGCGTTGACAATCATCCGATCTGACAGAGAGGAGAGGCAGTATTCACTGTACGTGTATTTATTCAAATATACAGGGTCACAAAGACTTCCTAGCTATTGTGCGGAATAAGCGAGGTTGTGGGGAGGTGAGAGTTGAACGGACGTCAGGGCAATTCATATAAAGACGTAACAATATATTTGGCAATTCAAAAGTAGAAAAAAAAAAAAAACACAACTGTCGTTGCTTTTTCTTTCGCTGTAAAATCTCTCTCTCTCTCTCTCTTTGATATCGTTCTCGTTCTGTCTGTCCGTCTCTCTCGGTATCGCTTTGTCTGTCTTACTCTACCTCTCTGTCTCGTTCTGTCTGTCTCACTACGATTCCCAAATAAAGCAGAGACTATGGAAGCAGTCAACCAATCAAAATATTAATCTTCCCCAACTCGACTCTTTTAATTCAAAACTCAATGATCAGTCACTGAAGAAGATATCTCGACGTTCTGGCATGCATTTCTTCTCTCTCTCTCTCTCTCACTCACTCTCTCTCTCTCACTCTCTCTCACTCACTCACACTCACATAAACAGGCTTTGCTCGCACAAGAGTAAGAATTAACGCTACTGCTATTTCGTGTTGACAGTAGCCCACCCCCCCCCCCCCCAATGTTATGAAACTAAAAATAAATATAATTGTACGGGCTTTGATCCCCCCAATACAACAAAAAATCAAAACAAGAAACCCATTTACTCAAGCCTACGGGGAACACGATCGATGAGAGATGGAGAGACACCCCCCCCCCCCACAGTAATATTCTTGGGTTGTTTTGTTCTTTTTCCCCTCAGCCCCTTACAAATCTAATGACAGCGAGTTTGTTAACATGAACAGCGGGATCACGTCGATATTTTGGCAACCAAATGATTTATACAACAAGAAAGAAGAAAAAAATTGGAAAGAGTTTGGCATAATTCATCGTATTCATGTATATAGTTTTCTGTTGTTTCCTATAGAAGGAACTGACAATAATGTGGTGCAGGATCCCGCGTATGACAGTTAGAACGTGAAGTAGTAAAACCTGTTGAGTGGGCAGATAAGCTGGGTCTCATACAGATGAGCTGATTTAAAGAGTTTGAACATCTAAACGTGCTAAGCCGTAATTTGACCCCGTGAGTTATTTAAGGTTTTTCAGAAAATCGGTATCGATGCTACATTCTCCATGAAAACGTAGAAAATCAAAGGCCCATAACTGTTCTTAACCCCTTCACGACCACGATTCTCCCGCCGCATGCTGACCTGTACACTCTCAATATACTCTAATATATATATAATATAATATAATATAATATAATATAATATAATATAATATAATATAATATAATATAATATAATATAATATAATATAATATAATATAATATAATTGTCAGGGTTTAAGTGCTATAAATGCCGTGCTGGGTCACGACTTGCAAGGAGTTGATTTTTCACGGTCTCGTTGATTATAACCAGCGTAATTTGTCCTTGAACTGTTCTCGTGAACAGTTTGTATTTGAAACACTTTTTCTTAGAGATGGAAAGAAAGTGGGGCGAGATAGAATAAATGGATAAGTTAGGAGTGACAGTGCAATTCTCGACCCCGTGATTTTGATGAACACTTAGAAGGGAAGAGAAGGCGAATAAGGATAGATAAGTTTAAGACGCTTAGTCGCGTTCAGAAATTCGTACATAAAATGTAGAAAGCACGAGGGTTTAAAGATTTCAGTAATTGTTTTGACATTTTAAATTGACCTTGTCTGTTTTTAGTACAAGGCCGTGACCAACTCCCACGTAGAATATATTAATACTGCGAGATAAGCTCGCATGGATGCACCAATCAAATCTAGGGATTTGGACGGTAATTTGCAGGTGGTTGCACAGTATAAAAGTGTAGCCATACCTATGTCCATTACTCCATACAGAAAACTCCAATCTGTGCAGGCGTCGGCACGATTCTGCCTGAAGAATCCTAAGTCTGTTCGATATCATGTCTAGTCCACTATAGACATTTGAGATGAAGCCATATGCTTGAATGAGATATGCCCACTGCTATTGTCCACTGTCCCCTGGTTTTCTAACACCAGGGACCAAGCGTAAGTGTTTGTCCATTGATGACTCAACAATGAACGAGGAGCTGAACATAAGTTATCCACTAGGACAGGATTGCCGCATATACTAGGAATGCTACCCAAGAATGCAAGACAAAGATTTATATTGACTTGCAATTAGTATGAATGTATGGCATACACATCTGTGAATTGGGATTGATTTGTCTGGATGAGGCTGGGAATTGCCAGCCCATCCTAGAGTAGATATCTAGACTTAGCTACGTCAGTTTATATTGACGAGCTCGATCCATTATAAGCGGTAGGCACAAATAGCTGAGATGACATCGTCGCCAGAGCCCATATTAGTATATTGATTGATATATAGTAGGCAGACCAGATCTGAGAGATATATAATTAGTACTTAAATTGTTAGTGAGTCAGAATTATCATAATATTATAGGAATCTAGAGAAGACTTCTAGTGACGTATTATTGAATTCAGAGTTGATGCTGCTGATGTTGTATTTACTATGTAATAGATCTAGACAAAATTGTTAGGGTAATTAATGTAATTAAATTTGTGGCCCTGCAGGTCTGTTTATGAAACTTATTCAGATTGTTCTTAGTGTGTGGCATGGTACGAAAGATTGAATATTAAATACCTCTCGATTTAAATGCAGTCATAATACCATCATTGAGAAGACCCTCTTCATAACAGCTAGAGGGGACTTTAGTCCAGAACTCTAACACTGGAGGGCACTATCACCCAGTCCAGATTCGTAACAATAATATAATATAATATAGGACATCCATTGTATGTCCCCTGCACATTCACTCTGTAGTATAGAATCAAAGACGCATGGCGTATGGCCGTGACACAGTCTCACTCACTTTTGACTCTAGGACGCACAGTGTATGTCCAGAACAAAACCCCAATAAATTTAATTTTTTCTGAAAAGTATAAACTTTGCACTTAGCGCTTTTTGATTTTCAAGTCCCTGATGAACTTGGGGCATATAAATGATCCGTTACCGTGATGCTGCTGGTTGATGACTATTGTAAACAGTGTTTAAAGCTCTGTGTCTCTGCGGTGTATTCCCCGAGGAAGTCCCTTAAGTACCTTTAACACCCTAGCGATCCCAGTGTAAACTACAGGCGTTGTTTCCATCGCCCTGATTTAAGTAGTTCATATACTGTGAGCGATACCATTAGTCATACATAATGAAACTGAGGGCATTACCCCCCCCCCCTTTCCACTCAATCTTTTACTCCGAATTGCCAACAACAATCTGTTGGTGCCCTGGTGAAAGAACGACTTCACCCTGGGTCTTGTTTCTCGGGGTTCTAACAAACGGGCGTAAACTCCACGGATTAGCAGTAAGAAGAGAGCATAGTACATAACAGTAAACATCTTGAGCATCTCCGAACACGCCCATTTCTTTTCTAATCCTTCCGCTCTATCTAAAGAGAATGCCATTTTAAATGAGGGGGAGATATGATACACTCCATCGACAGGTGAAAGAAATATAGCCCGCTCAGTATTTCCAAACAGAGAATTTCTAGCATATTGAACAAGCGTTTCATCAGTATTTTGAAGCAATATATCGTCATGGTGCTAACCTTTTGGCCTAAGTGCATTTTTATGCACTTCTGAGAAAATCGCAAAAAAAAATTATTTATTCTTTTGCAATGCAGTCAGACTTAGGCCAAAATTACTCTAGGTAAAAGTGGCCATCATCCACGCTGTGCTGAAACAACATCAGAACCAGAAAGGCCTACGTCTATGAATGAAAGGCCATTACAGAAAGTTTTATTTCCAGGATAATGGCTTGGCACTTTTGAATGATTTTTACATTAATAGATGCACCATGGATAGGGCAATGACGTAACAGGTACATTCTGTTTTGGCCTATGTCTGACTTAGGCCAAAAGGTTAGCACCATGACGATATGAATTTGTTATTTCCCTTGTACATTGGCAGAAAAATGAAAACAAAAATGTTCCGCTGAACACTCCCTCCCCCCTCCTTTCCCTAACCCACCTCCCGAAACAAAAAAAAGAGAAAGAGACATAATGACAGACAAATACAGATGTTTGAATATCTCACAGACGTAGATTCGCCGGCCTCTGAATGCGCCAACAATGAAGGGCCCACACATTTCCTAACCATCAGTGTTGTCACCAAAATTATGTACATTGGCTCTGGCCCTAGCCCAATTTGGTGAGCTAAACAGCGGGGGCGTCTCTCACAGTCGCCTGATTGCGTTTTCTCGTCCTCATCTCGCAAGAATCTCAGGGATTTGTGTGTCCAGGAAATGTCAGATGTTGCTTCACAGATGCAAAATGAATGACACTCGCATTAGAGCAAAGAGCTTTTCACGGGCCTTTCTATTTGTCTGCATTTGTCCTTCAACTGTCAGCAAGACGGAGACTCAAACACTTACTCGTTTCTTCAACCTGTACTTGCTGGGGGCAAACACAGACACTCGGAGACAGACACACATACAACAGACAGACAGACAGACAGATTTTTTTTTATTGGCACGCCGGACATATGAACCCAGCTTAAACTGAATGCACTATTAATTTAGGTTATTTCTGGCGTTACTGACCACAGTTAGTGCCTGCAGTCATGTGTGAGTATTAGCAGTGGTGGTTTCAGATTTAAGATTTCGTATACTAAATAGCATTTAACACAGGACGAAACAACTATGGCAAAAACGACACGTGTCAATTTTGTCCAAAAACACTTCAAATGTTGTGACATTAGGGATCATCCATGTTTCACTTACATTTTCACGCAGCAGGGGGAAAAAAAAGGGGGGGGGGTGGCAACAAAAAAAAACACGAAAAACTAGTAACGCTAAATGTCTCCAAGTCTGGAACAAAAATGACGTCCAGAAGTGATCACGTACAAGTTTCCAAAGAGGTTCACTTACCACAAATGTCTGGCAAGGCTAACATCCGGTTGTAACAACGTGACCGGCTCCGGCTCCGCTGTTTGTGAGCCAGTTCCTCCCAGCCATGAAAGTGTAGATTGTCCTCGGAGCTAGAGCCCCATAAGTTGTGATGGGAGGCTCGCCGGATGGTGGACAGCATCACCATGTTGTCATCCATCTTCTCTGTCTTGTTCAAGTTTCAACCCGAATATCTAGAACAGTTCTGAACCAACCGTTCACTGAACACATACGCCTCACACAGCGGTATCAGCGAGTAGGTTTAGTTTCCAATGTTGAATTCATACTTCATCGAATCGATCACATGTCAGTAGTTCCACTTCACGCCCACCATTTTGTGCGCTACATTAAAAGTTCAATATGTTCTTTAACGGGAATATTTCAGACTTAGTCTCTTGCAGAGAGGTTTTCGAAGTATTCGGGATAACTATTTGCGATTAAACTAAACTTTATCCTCCAAAATCGCCAATGTTTTTTGGTAGATTTGCGACTACTGCAGTAAGCTGACGATAATGTTCTCTAAAATATCAGTGATAATATTCCATTTCGTCTTCCGTTACGAATTTCCTGCCTGCGTAGAATCCTTCACTAATCACTGAATGAGTTCTTACCTACGAAACACATAAACATGAAGGTATCAACTGCTGATACAATGAACACTGAGACCTAATGCCCAATAGAATTCATTTGTACCGAACGGATTATCATATAACCATAAGCAAACCCACAATAAGAGGTCAGCCACCATTGAGGATTAGATAGCTAGAATTAATACAAATGTGCAATGGATGCTGACATTATTTGAAACTTTCCTTTCCCAGCAATGATGTAGAGCAGCCAAAACACCATAGGTTTGTGAAACTAGCAACGCAAAGTCTCCAATTCCTGGAAATACTGATATACAATATCATCACTATGCTAACATTAAAGCCAAGATCTAACTTACACCTGAATTGAATAGAATATTGACGATCTTCTTCATATCAAGCCCACTGTCATTTTTAAAAAAGGAAAAACAATGCGCCAAACTGCACCAACAATATTAACCCAAACAACCGACACCATAACATACGAAATATTTCACTGTAAGAAAGACTTTCACTCGCTTTCCCGGGGGCTAAGAAATATGAGATCAGCCATTACGTTAATTAACACAGTGATGATACAATCGCATAAAATTATCACACATTTCCTAGCATATTGGATCAACAAGAAAGAGTTAACTCTGCCCAAATGCTAGAAAAAAAAGGAAGTTACAGCAAATTGCAGGTTGCGAGAGCCAACAGATATATTCACCGCTCTGCATTTGGCTCTACACTGTAAAATTCCATTACTGTCCGTACCGCGGCTGCAGCTATCCCCAAGAGACCAGAACACAGAAATGGTAATTCATGTCCGGCCTAGCAAAGACAAAGCCAACTTTGAATGAACAGACAGCCTTTTGTGTGACGACCCGGTGTGACATTAGAAAATAACCCCCATTACAGAAAGCCCAGTCTACTATAATATTACAGAAAGCCCCCCCCCCCCCCCCATGGTTTCCGCCTTAAAAATCGTTAATGCATCGTTTCTGTTTCTTCTTTTCATTCGTTTTCCACTTTTTCTGTTTCAATAAATATGTTTTAGATTTCCAAGGGAGATGACATGAATGAATGACTGAATTTTCCGTTTTGTGAAAATTGTGCCACTCATGTTTCCAAACATCTTGTCTGGACGAAAGAACAGGTCTGGCGTCAGATGACGCACAGATACGTCTGAAAAACACATTTACGTCATAGCCGTACTATACTTTGTTCTGCCGGTGAAGAGAGAATATTTCTCTGGGGACAACCCCGGACTAAAGCCTACAGCTGGGTTTCCATCTGTACGGAAACGGAAACGGTAAAAACTCTCCAAGAAGTAAAAACTAACGAGCGTTTGCATGTTTAGGGAAACAGCATTTCTGTACACATGAAAACATTCTTTGTTATAGATCTTGATTTAGGGAGGATCGCGCGCTGCCATTGGTATTTACACCTCAGTCGTCTTGTTAGTTTTAGTGGTCTGTTGTTATTTTTCTCCTTGTTTCTTTAGTTCTTTCCTAGCCCTCAAAAGGGCTGCCTAATGGGCTGCCTTCATCAAAGCCTTCCTTTTTTCTTCTGGCTCTTTTCCTGTAGGCTGGTGATAAAACCGCCGCTGTTGTAGATCTTGATTTAGGCAGGATCGCGCGCTGCCCTGGCATTGACATCTCACTCCTCTCGTTAGTTTTATTTGTTTCTTGTTATTTTTCTCCTTGTGTATTTAGTTCTTTCCTGGCCCTCAAAATGAAAACATTCTTTCTATTTCACCACTTGAAGGTTTCTGACGTTTCCCTTGCCGTTCCCGTCCACATGAAAACCCAGCTTACGTCACACGATGGCGCCAAAATCAGTTCCAAAATACAGAAAACTCTCTCTCCCGCCATGATTGTGCACTGACACAAACACAAAGGTCTGCTATAAATAGATCAGACGATGCGTGAAGTCTCATAACCGGAACTGACCCAAAGATAACACGATGCTTTCATCGCAATCAACATCACCCTGTAACCTTTCATCGCTATCAAACACGGACAGCGAACAACACGCGTAATACGATAATCACTTTGTATTTCCCAATTTCTAAACAAGGACGCAAGTGGTCTTTCCACAAACAGTAGGAAAATCCCGAACGGAAATCATCCGTACGCGTAATTGTTTGTGCTACACAACTGCACTTAACCAGATCAACCTACCCTTGAACAAAGATACTTGTAATACTTAGAACAAAGTAACGGCAAAACACTTGAAAAACTGACGAAAGTCGGCAACCTATATTCCTGCATAAGCGTGGGCGAGCACTAGCTGAATTTGATGCACTAGCCGATTTTGATCGGCCGACTCGGACTGTGACGTTACGAAAGAGCTTCAATGAGACCTCATGCACCAACAAACTAGCTGGATCTCAATGAACTCACTGTACTGATGTCACCACCCAATTAGCCAGCCACTCAAAATCAGCTAGTACACACCGGGTTCACCCTCAGTCGTCATGAGGTCGTCCCTTGGAATTATCCCTATAGAAACATTTCCTTTCAGAAACGACATGTACATCTCCTACTGCAGGTATGCAGTGCAAGGCGCTGCATGTTCAGAACACTGGATCCAGCAAGACATTCGCGTTTCATATCGATTGAAGTTAGAATTTGCTGATAGTGAGATTAAGAAGCCTGGCTCTCAGGCTCATTGTCTCCTTCATTGATTATCCTACCTTCAGGACAGCCCCAAGCTTTCAATAAACCGCTAAAACACGATAAGGCAGAGCTTCCCTGCTGGTGAGCTAACAACGGACTCTTCAATTGTAGAAACTTCTCTGTGGACTGGTAAAATGGCGCCGCGAAGAGGGTGTGGAAAGTGAGGGGGTGCCATCAAAGAAGATTGCGGGGAGGAAACAGTGTTGTTCAACTGAAACATTTCTGGTGGTTGCTTTTAAGTCATCTTTTCATGTACTTTGTGCGTCAGACAGGGCACCAGGGAAGGTAGAGGGGGGGGGGGGGAGACAGACAGACAGTCAGAGAGGGGGGGAGGGGGGGAGAGAGAAAGAGAGAAAGGGGGGGGGGGGCGGAGAGAAAACAGAAAAAGAAGAGAGAACGGGAGGAGAGAGAAGAGAGAGAGAGAGAGAGAGAGAGAGAGAGAGAGAGAGAGAGAGAGAGAGAGAGAGAGAGAGAGAGAGAGAGAGAGAGAGAGAGAGAGAGAGAGAGAGAGAGAGAGAGAGAGAGAGAGAGAGAGAGAGAGAGAGAGAGAGAGAGACGACTGAACCACAGTGACAGGAAGATCGTCGTATCGCTTTGAAAGCCTATAATATATACCCACGCTCATACCACCACCACCCCCCCCCCCCGACTCCACCCCACCCCACACGCTCCTTCTCCAAATTCCAAATTTTCCAAGTTCCCAAAGCATAATGAACATTTACGATAATTCACACGCGACAACTTGATAGAGAAGCAAAACATGGCATGCCTAAAACCTCGAGGCCCTGCTTTTGTATTACCGCACCAAAGACAATGACTGGAAACATTCTGGAACCAGCGATACAGATTCCATAAAGGAAAACAAGCTGATATTGAAATTAATGCCCCCCCCCCCCCCAAAAAGAAAAGATGTGACAATATACACGGAAGCCGCGAGCCGGGAACACAAGGACCGATCAGACAATAATAATGCACCTTTACTTGGCGTCCATCCAAATCAGAGAGAGAATACATTGCTATTACATTTAGAACGGCGCAGTTCTAGGAGTCTCAGACCACACTATTACCCGGTGATCTGCCGATGGTTTGTGAGCACTTCGGGTAATGTCTCCTTCTGTCCTGGCATTCTGTTCTACTCGGTCTATCCTCTTGTTGTCTCCCAGCACAATGTGACCGTTGTCGGGTCGACCCGCTTTCTCCAAACTCAAACTCCCAGGGGACAAAGTGGTCTAGAGGCAAGCTGCTCGCCTCTCATGCCGAAGGTACCGGGTTCAAATCCCGGTCGATGCGGGCATGCTGGAATTTTGGCATGTTTTCTCATACTTTCCTGTCCCTGATCTTATGCTAGGTAGGATCGAGCACCTAGTCTTCTCGTATAAAGACGAAAAACTCGGGAGGGCCCGCGTCCACTCTGCGTACGTTAACAATACCTTAGCAGTTGGGGATCGAAAAGAGCAGGCCGAACAGGCCGCTGCACGGGCAAAATTCTAAAAAAAAAAAAAAAAAGTAATCCCTACTACAACAAGAAAACTAAAAGAAGAAAAAGTGAGGTGTAAATGCCAAGGGCAGCGAAACCTCCTAAAATAAAGAGCTAAACACATTCTGTTCTATTCTGTCTATCATTTTGTCTTTTCCTAGCACTTGAATTAAGACCCCTCTCTATAGCAGATATACGCCAGACATGCTTTCTCCAAACTCAAACTCAAACTCCCAGCTTTCAGCTTTCCTCCACTCCTCCCCTATTTTGAATTGTTATATAAACATTTTCAGCATTATATTGTTAGAGCGGTAGTTACTGAAACCATTCATGGAACTAAATCCCTGCCCTGACCCAAATTCATCCCTTTGGATTTGAAATTCCTCCCGTGGGAGGCAACAACGGCCTCTCGTTTGAACATCGCTGAACTGGATGAAAAAGAAGAAGATGAAAAAATAAAAAAAGGGTGAGGATATCAATAGGGCGTGAAACGGGAGGAAAACGATCAGCGTTTCCCAGATCAAAGGCCAATATTAATGTCAGAGAACAAACATGAGATTACAGCCAGTGAGAGAACAGTACACACAATCTGCACTGGCAATGGCCCACAGGAAACAAAACGGCAGTTACCCATGGCGGGGGGAAAAACCCCATTGATTTCACCACAGCGAGAGCCAGACGGAATCGTAATTTCTGGACAATTTGGAATTGGGCAATGTCCAGTCCGGAGCACGACAATTGGAATTAGTATGAAATTTGTTTACCGTGGAGTAAACGCCCCCGGCGTCGCATTTCCTTTTCTGCCGTAATAATATTATTATCGTCTCTAGAAACGCTTTTCCTCCAGATAACAAGGGATTTTTTTTTTTCACTCATGACAATGAGAGTAGAAGATATTCTTTCTCCAGACAATGAGAGTAGAAGATATTTTTCCCTCTAAACAATGGGAGTAGAACATATTTTTCCTTAAGACAATGGGAGCAGAAGATTTTCCCTCAAGACAATGGTAATAGAAGATATTTTCCCTCAAGACAATGGTAATAGAAGATATTTTCCCTCGAAACAATGGGAGTAGAACATATTTTTCCTCAAGACAGTGGGAGACGTTTCTTGTTTTCACGATAATCATTATGGGATAAGAAGAATATCTTCCTTTAGACAATGGAAGAAGCTTTTCTCAACACAATGAGAAAGCAGATTATCCGTCAGACAACGGGAGGAAATTGTTTTTCTTTTTCCTCATGACAATGAAAGAAAAAGACAGCTTTCTCTATACACTGGGAGACGTTTTTCTCAAGACAATGAAAGAAACAGGTTTTCCTCTAGATATTGGGACTTTTTTTCAAGACAGTGGGAGAAGAAGAATGTTTTCCTCAAAACCAGTGGTTCTCAACGGGGGCCATACTGCCCCCTCTCCCCCCACCCCCTGGCTGCGATTTTGTCTCAGGGTGGCGAAAACGAGGTCTAAACAATGGGAGAAATTATTCTCCAAACAACGAGAAAAGAAGAAGGTTTTTAGCTCTAGGTCTAGACAATAGAAAAGAGTTTTTTTTTCCCCAGCTACGCGTGTACTCTAGTGAGCACTCCCCTCCACTATTGATTTCCTCTTGACATCATAACGCAACACTCAAGAAAGATGAAAATCGATATCCCTGCCACTTTATTCTTATTTTAGCGCCGTCTTGCATATATCTGATCTAGAGAGGGATCTTAACTCAAGTGCAAGTGCCCTCTATAGAAGACCTGCATGCAACGAAACCGTGTCGAGTGCAGGCAATCTGCCTGACTGGCTAGGAGGTTGGTGGGTAAGCTAGGAAAAGATGTTGAGAATCATTCCAGACAGGGGCCATCCAGAAAGTCGCGACCTTAGTTCTTGTTTGTTCCAACTCCACTTGTAGCACAACTGAGAAATTCCACGTCAAATGTTTGCGGTTTTAGTACAGTATTATGATAAGTACATTGGGAGAGAGGAATTCTGGGGAGCGTACATACGTTTCTCAATTATGGTAATGGAGTAAAACAAAAGCCAGCTTTTAATTTCCTTTCTCTGGAAAATAAAGCTATTGGCTATTGGATTATAAAAAAAAAAATGATGCTTCGAATGAAACAGCCAGATAATGATCCATGCAAAAAAATACCACTTGAAGTCTTAGAACGATTAGGTCTTATCGCTAATCCCCAATTTAATCTAATAGGCACGAGCTCGTACAAATATTAGGCCACAAACATAATATAAAGAGGGGTGGAGGGGAGACTAAAATGCCACAATCGGGCTACGTACTTTATAGAAGAACTCAGGCAAAGAAGATCTGATGAGATGTGAGAAAGAATACGAAATAAAATAAACGGAAGATATACTTGTCTCTTTACATTTTAAATATTTTCTCCCGAGTCAGTATACTGAACAGCCATGTTTCGTACTATCTTATGTAATATTTACAGGATTTCGAAAATTTCCAATCACAATTTCCCACTGGCCAAAGACACAAAATGCTGCCTAGGAATGGACATGGACTAGGCGTTGTGCACAAGACCACATCGGCTTGTTCTATAATACAACAACAGTCGCCTTCAGAGGATACAACTGACACAAGAAGGGACCTCCCTTAAAACAAAGACCTAAATCTCCCATGTCGTAAACAGGACTTAGAACTTTTTACCCATGATCAAAACTACAACATATCCAAAATCTTGACTCCCCCCCCCCCCCCCCCCTAGTCCTACATTAGATCCACTATTCAGCGATGAGCCTTTCAATATTCCACATTTTTTTAAATGCTCAATTTCATATTCCCAATTCATGAGGGCGATTACGATCATAGATTTATCATAGTTTAATCCTGCATTTCTATCAGTGGGAAATGATGCGTCCACCTCCAGTTTCTTAACCTATTCCAATGTGCATCTGCGCAGGCGTCTCCATGGATTACATATTAGAGGCTATGAATATATGCGTCTGGGTATGTCATGTCAAGAATTCCCAATAATCCGCCGCCCATGTCCCGTAATGGCGTATGCTTGACTTTGGTGGCTTTGAGATACGGCTACCTTAGGACTGCTCACGGTGAAATCTAGATTCTCACAAAGTGACGTAGCAAAAATCTTTATTCTTTAATACTTTTTAAATTATAAACACAAAATGTTTTTTGCCGCTAGTTTATCTCCACGTAAGTAACCTCACCGTCTCCAGGACTTTCAAACGCTCTCATAACAAATGGGAAAAAGTGCTGATACGCCAGTCTGTGAGACGGACGTCGAATTTCATTGGAAATTCTCGCTGCATGGAATCAAATCTCTCTGCTCCCCCCCCCCCCCCCCATTTTTACCTTCCTAAAAAATAAAAATAAAAAAAAGCTAATTTCCATGCAGACACTGCTATATTGGCCCATGACAACCCAAAAAATGAAGCGGCAATGAAATTGTTCCTGGTGTGAGAAACAAGAATTCACACATAATTTTATCGTGTTGCTGCAGCCCTTGAACACAATGTCTGCCTGCACACAACTGCATCTTACTGCTCAATAATGTATGCCGCATTCTGCATTGCAAAGATCTCTCTTGCAAAATTTATCCCTCATTAATTTATAGCCGTCTCCTTTTCAGTTACGTGACGTTTAAACCAATCTAAAAAGAAAAATGCATGCAGCGACATATTCAATCCAACTAGAACCCAGCTACCACCAAGATGATGAGAACACCACTATTATCATGTCCACTGAATGTAAAGACGTTACGGCCAAAGCGCCCTTGCTTGACGAGAGTTCTATTCCTCTGAAAGATTTTCTTTCGTCTCGTTCTCCCGAGAGCTTCATTTTTATTTTTTTTTGTTGAAGTTAATGGCCATCTCTCGACAGAGCCTTTAGATAGTTGCAAGTTCTATTCCCTAGCAATAAAAACATTTGTACAAGCCCAATCTGTATTACACAATGTAAAAAAGATGTACACATCGTGACGATTTCCAAGGTCTCCTCGAACAACATAATAACCATGGAGGTATAACCTCTTTTGAGATCGAACTAAAATATGTTAGGATACACAGTCGACGCAGTCTACACAGCATTGTGAACATTAAGAAGTTGGGGGTTCATGTTAAAGTTTGTGAAACGTAATTACCATAACGACCTCCCGTCCTCTCCATTCCCTGTAACACCTCCGTTGCCTAGGCAGAGCCATTATTTTGTTTACACTAAACTTATCATAACAAACTCCAGATGACTGCTATACAGCGGTTGCTGACCTCACATCACAAACCTCGCACTTGAACTCAGGTTATGATGTATTGGAACCTGGACGCCCACCCAGTGTTTAGAACGGAAATGAAGGACACCTCAGCCCATATTACACCGCACTTCTACCTCTGCTTCATTATAAACTCCCGTTTCAGTGATAAACATGTCAGTGCTATTCAGAAAGGCACTATGACGCCGCTCCGTTGTAATATGGTCAGTGGTGTTTAGTGCAGAATCAATTCTTTAAAAGCTGCCAAGGAAATCCGCGACCTCACAATAGTTTGTTTCTGTCCAATTACTTTTCAGAACAATATCTCCACAAAGTGGCTCCTAAAACCCAAGCCTATTCCAGAGTTTTTCAGCCCTAAAAGTTTCAAGGCTGTACGCTCAGCCGTCTGTTTTCACAACGTGAGAACATTGCCTCCACGTGTCCATGTTACAATGATTCCCTGCGGCTGGTGGATGGCTGCTTCAAGTAGGCTCTCCTTCTGTGCCAGCGCTAACTGTTAAAATCTTGTCAATCGCCTTGCCTTTTCCTAGAACAATATGGTCGTTATCTTTCTCTAAACTCAATCTGAAATAGATTATGTACAGTGATTCCCACTAGCTCTTCACACTGCCTGCCCTTTCGGTACCATATACCTTTAGTGCTCATGCGTGGCTGTCCACATCAACGTCAACCGCTGTACAGTGGCGTATCTAAGGTATGGCGGGCGTGGCAAGGGCCCTGGGCGCCACGAAACCTTTCTGTTTATGTCAAACAAGCCATCCTGAGACAGTGAAACAGGAAATTTCTTCACTGCAAACAAAGTGATATTACAACTTTAGTGACATAATTTGTAAATTAAAAGCTTCACTTAAGCTTGAATTGTACTGTTAGTTGATACTTTCGTAAAGTCATCTCATAAATCGGCGTCAGATGTTTGGACAGGGGTGCAATTTCAGTTCTTGCCATGGGAGCTATTTTCCGTAGATACGCCCCTGCCACTGGCCCAGTGGTGAGGCAGCACTAACGCCCAACTCATGCATTATTACTCACTGGATACGTCCATCTCATGCATTATTAGCAGCTGGACAAAATTACGGTGAAACGTTCGCTGGTCTGGCACGAAATCTCGACTTGCCGCTGATTTGTCTCATTCCAAATCAGATCTCTTGTTCTTGCCACTGTTCTGGGAATCCACAGCCCAGAGAGCTGCGCAAGGCAAGTGACTTCTTCACACATAGTCATAAAAATTCAATCTTCATTCTACATCTAAAACCTAACCAGAGCTTCACTGACAAGAAAATTGATTTTTGAACCTTACAAATAATATAATAATTATGATAGGGAAAACAAGCTATTTTTATACGTTTAACACAACAAGTTGCCCATGGCATTAGTGAGGCACTGCATCCATATCTCCTTTTTATAGTGGATTATCAGCCAACATTACGATAGGCAACACGCAAAACATCTGGTACAAAAACGTATGTGATCTTGACCGGCGGGGATCCATTTTCAAAAGAACAATAACAACAGGCCGAGGAATGGAATTTGGAACCCACTGCAGCTCACAGTGGCGGTTCCTGGCACAACTGAGCAGTTAACACAGGAGCATTCCAGCTGTTTGCCCAAATGACTGTACACCCTGTGTGGTTTTTGTGTGTCACAATCTAACAATTTTGAACCAGTAGTTCTGACTCCTCCCAATGTAATGCGACACATTGGCTAACAAAGTGCAAATTATACTTCTAGGGTGTCGCCAGTCAACAAGACAGGGTGAATGACTGATGGGAAATCCCCAAACACTAACACATCGCCCGCACATTTAAGTTAAACGTATTTTAACACAATAGGAATTTCCCGAGAAATTTACGCGTGTAAAGTATCTAGACTTGCTGTAATGATAATCTACGCATGTAAAAATATCGAGAGCGAAGCAATCTACGTGGATTTTTGCACTTGAATCTGGTGATCGAATCAAACAGATCGATAGTTTTCACATGTTCATGCTCTTGCATTTGCACAGGGAATAATGTGTCACCTGCGGGTATGGATTTGTTCCTGCTGTTTTCTAAATTTAAATACCTCGGAGGATTTGAATAATGTTTTAAACCTTGGGCGCTCAACGAACGCTGAAAACCAACGAAAAACCAGCGAATCAGATAAATCACTATTCTACATCTGCCTCTTCTTTTCTGTATAGCTTTTGTATTTCTCCTTGTGGGTGTCGCGCCTTACACTGTAGAAACGTGGGTAGGAATTGGAGAAATCTTCATGGGCTGAATATGGTCCAAAACTACTCGATCTGCCTGAATCTAGCTGTAAATTGGGCATAATTTCGTGCGCGCATCAAGCTGAAAAACAAATGAGGCCTCCAATGTAATCGTGAAAGGCTTTTTAACCCGCTGGGCTTAAATTCTACAAAATATCATATTACACATAGAAGGCCGTGAAGGTGTGCACCGGCATATCTAAAAACGTCTTGAAGTTCGCTCTATTTTTAATACTTTCGTTGATTTTGAGCCACATCTGAGTTGAACAGAGGAAAGTGTTCGGACATTTTGAGCCCAAAAAAAGACGTATTTTCTTCGCACTGAATTAAAAAGTATGCCAGGAAATTTTGTTCTGAGCCTCAATTTACTGGTGATCAAAACTCAACTTTAAAAATCAGATCTGAGTGTTCCCAGAGTCAGCAGCCAAACTACTTTTTATAAATGCGTGATGTTATATATATGAAGATACACTGGCTGGGGGCGGATGAAAATGTTGACAGAACTGAGGTCAGCCCTGATGAGGACAATTCCCACCGGCTGTACAGGAACCGAACTGAACCTAACTGATGGCACCGCTGTTTCCGTTAAGATCACAATAGCGTCAGAATGATCACGCCCCATACAATTCTCCATTTCCCACATCAATCAGTTTGGGATCGGACAGAAAATGCAAGCAAGCAATCTCCACTGGGATTTGCAGGCCTTGTTGTCATAGAAATAACTGATTAAATTTTCAGGAACCTCAGCATGTCTTGTGTGTCTTCCATTCTTCAGAAATACAAAGATTTTTTTTTTCTTTGACAAAGGAGTGACAGGAAGGACAAATGAAAAATGACGGAGAGGAGAGGATGGAGTTTCGTATTATGAAAACTACTCAATACGATACGGGGAATGAATGAAACGCTGTTTTGTGCAAATACAAATGAGACCGTCTTTGTATGACTGCTAAGGTATTGTGAAGTTGTCATCCATTTCAAGCACTGGCATATCGCTGATTTTCAAGTACAAAGTTACGGCTACGTGTATCTATGTTCTCATAAAATGATGTGACGTAATCGACATCTTATACAGTTGTGAAATTCTAAGAAAATAAAACAACATTGTTGCCACATATTTGTCCCTACTATAAGAAATCTTACTCTCGCTGAGGCTTTGAAACGATCTTCTGTAAACTGGACAAATGTTTGATACGCCAATGCGTGAGATGGACGGTAAAGTGTTCTCATCACGTATCTGCAGATAATCCCCATCACAACTGTTTTACTAAAGTACTTGCTTTCATCGTTGCTGGTGGCCATGATTGCAGGCTGTAGTGATCTACCTGATGTAACTAACTTTCAGCTACAAACGTTTAGACTTTCCTTTCCTATTAACTATGGCCCCAAATCAGCCCAGAATTTGTTTAAAAGCAAGCTGGTCAAAACTGTCAAAACGCAGTACTAAACACGTCACATTACTAATCCAATATAGCTGGCCCGACTACAACAAAACCGCGCAAGTCTGAAGGATCACTTTTACAGAGAGGAAAGTATTATACCTGAAATGTACACCTTTCTTAAATACACCTCTATTTATATAATGCAGATACATATTTGAAGCATCTAAACTCCCTTAATCGAAAGAAAAAGTAAAATTTCCTCAAGGAGTTCAGAGAATATTTGGCACAAAAGAGTTGTCATTTGCGATTGCTGAACGATACTTGAATAGTTTCATGACAGAGTCAGCGACAGATTGATGGTCCTGGTTATGCTAAGATACCTTTTTCAAAGAAACAATTAATAACGAAACGTTTCTACCACAGCACTACAGCAAATCATAATGAAACAATCTTGACCAATGAAGAATACACCTTTACATTAACTCTACTTGGGCATTTTTGAAATGATCTATCTAAACTACAATATAAATCACGTCAAGTATTGGTCGTGTGTCCAGAACAATAAGAGTATGGAAATGCAACTCAAAGGTGCACACAAAAACTCCCTGTATCTGCAGCATAGAGATCTCTGTGACCTGCAGCGTAAAAACCTACACAAAACACACCTACAGCACTGTTCACTCATCGGTGGTGCAAAATGTCATAAGAAGTAGCCTCTTGAGAAAATACAACAAACAGATAACTTCAAGAACACACATACAATTTGTTGAAGGGAAATCTCTCTCCGGGTTCTCGCCCTGCGTTCCAAACAGGCCAGCCTAAGAGATACAAAACAATACCGTCACGTTACGAGGCTAAATCTAGACAGGCAGAAAAAAACAGTTAACGCTGAACTGCTGCCACAGGAGAAAACTAAACAGTTGGATGACAGAGTTGAGCAGCGCCCAGCGCAGTCCAAGCCGCTTGAGCGACGATCAATACTACAGAGTTTATCTCTGGCCAAGGCAAAGGCTTGGATTGTCTAAAACAAGTGATTATTTTGCCGGTGTTTTAGCGCAGTCTGTACTTATGCCCGCCGGTTAATGACCCACCTCTTGACTGTGCATAACCTGAACCATCAATAACACTGCATTCTCTGAGACGGAAATAGTTCTTGTAATTGAAGAGGCGTTTACTAGCATGGCTATAATTACTGCGTCTCAGCAAAGCGAAATTGTATTGAGAGCATGTACTATTGAAGAAGAAGAAGACAACAAACAATAAAAGTCCCTATCAAGGATGTTGACAATTCACTCACATAACAAAAACGATCGGCTCTAAAACACTGTGGGAAACGTCAGCAATAAATCATGAAAGTCTTGTCATTTTAATGGACATTCGACTATTTTCTTATATTCGATAGCAAGTCTGAAAATCCAAAATAACGCTTCGGAAAACATCGTGTAGCTGATCAACAAAAATGGTCAACTTACTTGTCAATGGAGGAAAAACGATAAAACTAAATTGAAATAGCATTAACACTAAAAACGGCTATTCTAAAGTTATCTACGGAGTGCCACAACAAACAATTTCCACCAAATGCACCATACAGTGATGGCAAAAGACAACACAAAATAAACAAGAGATGTTCACGCCCTTAAGTAAAACACTTCAGAATGATGACTAAAGCCTCTTGCCTACAACAAACTTGACAGGTTCCTACACCATCCCCTGTCAAATAAACCTAAAGATGTTTTTACCACAATCCGTTTAAAATAACTGACGTATAAGCATGATTAAATATCATAAAACAGTCTGACATAGAATATGATAGATAAAAAGCATAACTCGGTTTCAGGCTAACACTGCGTTTCCTATCACACACGGTAACAAGGCAAACATTTTCAGGCAAGTGGATACGTATTGAGTTCTCTGCTGTCATCTGTAACTCATCCCGAGTTGTCCAGAACCTGCGTGAGAAAAGCATATGAATCTCCCATTCACTGCACTGACACACGGGAAATGAATCTCCCATTCACTGACACACGGGAAACATGGATCAACTCTGTGAATTGTGTAACTGCCAATTCACTGCGTTAAGTTCGACATCACAGACAAGGAAGAAAGAGAGAGAAAACAGTGCAAATAAACAAGGTCAGTGCCGGGCTCCGTGTCAACTGGGGATGCCAAACAAATGTGTCTGTTGACACTGACTGAGCGCTGTCACAATCAACTAGGAAGAAAAATGATTTTTCTTTTGAAGAAAAAACATGCGTTTACCACAACCTGCCACTGAGATACAGTACTGAAGTTTCACATGGACATTCACATAGGTAGTTATATTTGTAGGATTAAAAAAGCGCGCCGTCTCCAGAGAGCGACAGTTTCCAAGGAGACACGGGGTTCTCGCGGACGGGAGACAAAGGCTTGTGTGTCGCTAAAGCCCACTCGTCCGCGCCTCACCCACCACACCAATTCGTGACAATATCATAAGTGCTGTCAGTGAGTTGCCGATGATGTCAGGGGTCAGCCATCAAGCTCCTATGCTCGATTTTGGCAGATTGCTGTGCCTCCTCTCCTCACCCTTGCACGAGTGTCATACACCTGTGTTCATTCTACCAGATCCCCATCACATGACCGTACCGCCATTGAAGTTTCGAATTTCCAGGATTAGGCCTTGATATTCTGAAAGCTGAAATGTCAAATTTTGACGCACTATTTGACGGTTTCGTTTCAAACAGAGCTTCTGTTCCAACTTTTGATCTTTATATAATCCTACATCTCACTTTGTTGAACAAGATCTACATCAAACTTAACCTTTTTATTCATTACCGTAACTTAAAACCGTAAGTACGCTTTAAAGACACCCCCCCCCCCCTCACTTCTTTCCCTCATGTAGGCTAGTCATAAGCTGATGCAAACAACCCCTCCCCTCCCCCTCCTCCAAATGTACGTACTTTATGGATGCCCCCCCCCCCCCACCCACCTCTGTGAAGGACGGACGAGTGAACCAAGCCAAGATGTCCTCGATATCGATAAGTTGATGACACCGGCGGACATCCGCGCTGGTGCTGGTGTCAAGTCACTGAGTAGAGGGGAAGAGTCACTGATGACCGATGGCACCGACATATCTGTCGTGTTTCGTGTTAACGACAAAAAATCGAGTACGCTCCCCCCAGGTCAAACTCACTTTTAACAATCAGTAGCATAAAATGTGCTCCATCTTTCTTTCTGGGTTATAATTTTGCACGACTACATAACTAGTATTAGATCACAGACCAGTGAACATTCAATAAGGCGGGATGCAGCCTATAATGGTCAACATTATTCCACAATTGCCCAAGACATTTTTTTTTTGGTGTTTTTTTTTTTAAATCAAAGAAAACTGTTTACTGCGAATACATTGGTAGCTGTTGTTTGGGGGGGGGCGGGGGGGGGGGGCGTATATTTTACTTAGAAAGCTGTAGCTGAACAGTGAACACAACCCAGTAGTTTCTGTATTTGGCTTTGTAATTAGTCTAGGCTCCCATAACAACAGTCTAAAATGGTGATTTAGGTGGATGTGGGTTGTTCGTTTACAAGCTCATAAATCAATGAAACAAAACAATGTAACTATTGAAGGATGCAATGTCATTGTCTGATTAAGGTGCACATTTCAATTCAAAACAACAATAAAAAACAACAAAAAACTGACTTAGGCAACTGTAGAATGATCGTGATGTAATGTTTCTTTGCGACTCCTGTAAAATACAGACATTTTGCATGGCACGTGATCATTACGACATGAGATATAATATAACGATTTCAAACGATATGGAGGCAACCAAGGAAAATGTCAATAATATAATGATAGAGTTCAGTGTTTGAATTTATACGGTGGTCTATAGCGAGATAGGCAAAGAAGAAAACCGAAGGTATACTCAAACGAGCAAACAGATGACATGAACACACAGACACATGGGTCGACAGACTGATTAGAGGTCCACATTAATACGTTCGCTGCAAGGCAAATTCCAAGGCTGGCAAATAGAACACTACTCAAAATGGGGTAACAGGAAATTTTGCAGCTGCTCAGCAGAAAACAAAACAATTCGTCATCCAACTAATAACTACACTGGCGTATGGATGATTCTAGCGCTGTTCGGGCTACGACTGCCTTGTCACTGCTCATGGTGACATGTATATTACTACATGGTGATGTATTGATACCCCTTATGTAACTCTGAAATTGAAGAGCATTTTTCCCAATACTGGGTAAGTCAAATTTTCCATGACTTATGGCCCCTTTCAGATAGTCTTTCAAAATTAATGTAAAACGTGATGTAAGTATTCAGTTAGAAATTGCTATGTCCAGTCTTTATCCCAATCTTTAACTGAACACTTTTAAGTTTTAACTGAACGCTTACACCGCGTCTTACACTAATGTTGAATGACTATCTCTAGAAAGGGCCTTAACCCAGGCAAAATTTGACTTAACCCGTTTTTGGAAATACACTCTTCAATTATGAGCGGAAACGTTTTTTGCCTTTTGCTTGTCTGTACACAAGAAATCCCATTGTCACCAAAACTTTGCACCACTCTCCTGTAAAACTGGGGAAATTGTACACCGGTGTGACGTGAGATGGGCGACGAAGTAAATGGCAGGGCCAAAACAGACGAACAAATTAACAGAAAAACAACTCACAAACACAGAGCCAAATTAGACGAACGAAACTGAAGAAAAGCGACTCACATACACAGGGCCAAAAACAGGCAAACAAAATGACAGAAAAACAACTCACAAACATAGGGCCAAAACAGACAAACAAAATGACAGAAAAACAACTCACAAACACAGGACCAAAACAGATAAACAAAATGACAGAAAAATCATTCACAAACACTGGGCCAAAACAGACAAACAAAATGACAGAAAAACAACTCACAAACATAGGGCCAAAACAGATAAACAAAATGACAGAAAAACAACTCACAAACACTGGGCCAAAACAGACAAACAAAATGACAGAAAAACAACTCACAAACATAGGGCCAAAACAGACAAACAAAAAGACAGAAAAGCAATTCACAAACACAGGGCCAAAACAGACAAACGCTATGATAGAAAAGCAACTCACAAACACAGACGTGTGTCAACACAATGAGCGGAGGCTAAGAAGATTACCTGACACAACAACTGACAGGGCAAATACCGATACTCATTAAACATCGACCCGGCACGGTTTAAATTTTTGATTCAGGAAAACAAGGAAATCTCTGAAAAACAAAACCTTGGACCATTATGAGAGAGAAAATTCCGTCATTGCCCGAAGGAGGAAATTGATCAAAATATACAGAAATCATGTGAAAAATTGGCCATGCGTAATGATGTTGAGTGGGGCCATAGATGTTGTTTCACTTTCAGCCAGTTTAAAATTGTGTACTTGCAAACTGTCCATACTGACAATGTAAACAAATCTCAAATTACTTTTATTATCTTTTCGTGGTCAAAAAGGTCACATTTCTTTTTTAGCATCTGTTTCTTTCTTTCCTTTTTCATTTCATTTGTTGCATTCGTCCTACATGCGTATGTGACATAGTCTGTAAAACACCGAAAGACGGGCAGTCTGAACTTACGAATGGACAGACCGATACAGAAAAGGAAAGAGACGGAGTGGCGGACACATTAATTGTGGCGAAGACGGGGCCTGGGCGGTCTGAGTTTAAGTTTGAGTTTAACGGCACGTCAGAATGACGACACTTACTCTGCGTCCTTCTTCGGGGTTCTCATGGTACTTTGCAGTTGGCTTGTTTGTTAGAGAATGGTCAATTCAAATTCAATAAGAATCTAACGGGAAAATGTCCCTTCAAATTAAAGTTGCGTAATTATTTTAAAAATCTGTAAATTAACTTGCACAAGATGCGCTGCGGATCCACGTGAGAAAATACTTGTGGGTAACTGACGAAAATGAAAATCAGCAACAACAAATAAATAAATAAAGGAAAATACAGAAAAGATGGCAAACAAACCGTGCAGAATTTGTAATACAAAATGGAATAGATGTAGTCAATACAGAAGCGCCAGGGGGGATTTAAAGAAAACAACAACAAAAAATGGATAAGTGAAGAGAAAAGAGGGAAGGCAAGAGAAAGTCGCACAGACAGAAACCGCGGAAAATCCCTTGTCTCAGGCAAAATGATTCTGTGTGTTCATGAGTGAGTATCCATTTGCTCAACATTCTATCCCCGTGTTTGTGTGTGTGTGTGTGTGTGTGTCCGTGTGTGTGTGTGCGTGCGCGCCTATGAGTACGTGCGGTGGAGCGCAGGCGCGCGAGCAAAAAAGGCCGGTTCCAGCTATACCGAGATTTGGATGACATTCAAGGTGACTGAGAGAAATCTCCAACAATTGTCAGTAACGACCGCTGGGAGACCTCAGGGAGATCTAATAAATCTCCAAATGAGCTGAGAAACTGTTGCTGTCTGTGATCGAGTGTCGTCTGAACGTCACTGCTACTGGTCAGGGAATTATTCTGGTTCCTGGGTATGAAAGTTTGCCATTCCAGGGGCGCTACAAGTCATCTTACGACTTAAAATACATTTTTGTTTGTTTGTTTGCTTTTTTCTGAAGTCTGAAGATTTTAATATTAACTCGGTCGGTCAGTGCCAAAGGGATTCCCACTTTTCTGCCAAAGTATTCTCAGAATATTAAATCATTTTTGAGGATGGTATTGAAAAACTGCAATACTCTGCAACCGCTCATAGAGAAACTACAAATGTTTAACGAACAGAACACGAGGAAAGAAAACAATGATGTCATCTATTTATCAATGGTCGGCATAGCCTTGACAACCGCCATAGTAATATATAC
This sequence comes from Onchidella celtica, assembly GCA_963931925.1. Taxonomy (NCBI): domain Eukaryota; kingdom Metazoa; phylum Mollusca; class Gastropoda; order Systellommatophora; family Onchidiidae; genus Onchidella; species Onchidella celtica. The sequence continues at coordinate 71,277,951 of OZ007571.1, forward strand.
AGACGATGGTCACTGAATGGGCCAAGAATGGTTGTGTAATCAAGACAACAGAGCAAACAATCTTGTCATACAATTGAAGTACACATAGTGTTCTGTGCCATTGTATATTATTATAGTGTAGGTGGGTATGAGTAGAAGGGAACTGAAAACCGAACCGCCTAACATAGCTCAAATTTTGCAACATTTGGTAAACTGATGAGACCTCGGCAAAGATCCGTAATTGAAGGAATTAGTTCTATATCGTGCCTCCCATGTCTAAGTCCACCATGGCTCCACAACAAAGAGTATAGTTGTGAATAAAGATCAGCTAGTATAGTGTCTTCCTTTTAAAACATGTTCATCCAAAAAGCTCCTATGTGAGAGAGGCAAATTGAAAGAGCTGGCATTTCCTGGGGGAAAGCACGAAAAAAAAAAAAAAGGGTTTTGCTCGATTTCTCGAGTTTAGCTTTTTCTGCGTGTGTGTGATTTAGATTTGAGATTCCTCTTGCATTTCATTAACTGAGTTTGGTAGCTTGAGAGAGCTGGAATTTTCAAAGCAATACCCTGCACGCCAAATAATTTTTCGCTCAATATTTTAGTTTTAGTTAATTGTGACTCGCCCACTTTATAAGGAACGGGAGTGTGGACCGGATATACTAAAAATAGTTCTCTCAATATGACTTCCGGGGGTAACTACGCCTACATGAATTAGCACTGTTCAAATTGGACTATGGCCTGAGCACGAACGATGTTGTTTTATTTGGGAGTAAGATCTTATTCCAATATAATTTAGCTTCAGGGGCATCGTCTTCTGTCAGCGCTATTGACGCAAAGAGCGTTTTCGACAACATTTTTGCCCCCGGAACAACTAGGAACACAGAGAGTCGTGACGTCACTTCACATGAAAATTCCCGTTCCCTACACAACTAAAACATCGGACTTCAGAAAGTTTTCCTACAAAGCAAAAAAATAAAAAACAAGCAAAAATCGCTGATTTATTACTGCATGAACTAACGATTCAGCGAGAAGAACTGTTTAAGTTGCCAGTTTGTGTAGAGGGAATCGCTTTTAGTTTCACAGAAGCTTTTATAACAATGTCTCTCAGAGAACAGAGCAATCGATTGGCGTCAGGTCCAGACACACAAGGGTGTAATTAAACCTACTACTCTTCTTTTGATCTGGCGCATTGATGAGGGGAACTTGCCTGTTCGGCACAAGGCAATACCAGAGAGTAATGGGTGAGAATCATCAAACAACAATTAGCATTAATTTTATTGATTTGATTATTACGCGGTTATTATTCCTGTTACAGTTATCAACATCGTTATTGTTCGGTTGCTATTGATTTCCCTTGCTTGTTTTTCGTTGTTTTGTATAATTGTGAAAGGGGAACTCGTCCATACAGACTGTAGTGAAAACTCATGTTGTTTCCCCCTGTGTTTCAATGTTCACTATAGACAAAATAGATCATCAAAACTCCCGTTGTTATACAAGGACAATCAGCAAAATTGATGTTATTTCTGAAAACTTCTCCAGGCGTATGATCGTTGGTTGGAAGAGCCAATAGTTTTCCAAAGTTTAGCTTTCAAAATAGTCGAATCGAATTTACAAATTCAAAGCACAAGGTGCCAGAGAGAGAGAGAGAGAGAGAGAGAGAGAGAGAGAGAGAGAGAGAGAGAGAGAGAGAGAGAGAGAGAGAGAGAGAGAGAGAGAGAGAGAGAGAGAGAGAGAGAGAGAGAGAGAGAGAGAGAGAGAGGGGGGGGGGAAGAGAAGTAGAGACAGACAGACAGATAGATGCAGAAAGAGGAAGAGAAATAGAGAGGAAGGCAGAAAAAGAGAGAGAAAGAGAAGGAGGGAGAGAGAGAGAGAGAGAGAGAGAGAGAGAGAGAGAGAGAGAGAGAGAGAGAGAGAGATTATGAGAAAGAGTATCATATTACTGGTGTCTCTGGCACCCCGCAGTCACACGACTCTCTACGGTGAAATCCAAATTGTCGTTATTTCCAGTCGTCGGTGACCGGGCACAAGACTGATGCGATATACAATTCCATTTTTCCCTCTCTCTAAACAGGTCAAATGTCCAGTTGCTCCCAATTCGTACCACGTCAGTCGCCAGAAGAAAAAACAAAAGACAAGAAAGATGCCAGTAAAAATATCGATTGGACCACAAACCGGCGACACGACAACGCCTCATTTCCTTCCAAATGAGTGGGCGGGGAATGTGGACAACAGCTGTCAATCATAGAGGTCAGGGAAAAAACCCAGCGATGGCTATTTTTTCCACTCGCCTTAAAACCCTGAATTACTTTAATGGCCGTTCAGCTGGCAACGGATTACTGGATTTAAGACATTTTTTTTTTCCGTCTTTCTTTCTTGTTTTTTTTTTTTCCACTTCCCCTTTGTATCTATCAGCAAAACATACAAACAAGAATAACAACAACAACAACAACAACAACAACAAAAAACACAATAACAACTGAAAGACACTTTAAGGAAACGTCTAGATCACAATCGATTATGCCCCACAAAAGCCAGTTGTAGATGAGAAAAGAAAAGAAAACCGTGATGGCTTTGGAAAGAACCACACTAGACATCAGAGATTTAGACCAAGCCGTTCCATGACTAGAGAAGATCACACTAAAGCTGTGTTTTCATCTGTACGGAAACGGAAAAGCAAGGGAAACGTCAAAAAATCCACCAAGTGGTAAAGAGAAAATATAATGTTTCCGGGAATACGGAAACGGCGTTTCGTTACACATGAAAACATTCCTTGTAATTCACTAGTTAAGAAGTTTTTTACGTTTCCGTTTCCGTAGACATGAAAACCCTGCCTAAGTAAGACTATTCTGTAAGGCTTTGCTCAGCTGTGTGGGCCGGAGAGAATCTCTAAATTGGTAACTAACAAATTCAGGACAAAGTTTTACATAAAAACCCATGGGAAATAGACAGTGTCCTGGCGGGATCAGTTTCTACACTGCTGGGTGATGATGCCTAAGGCTTTACTATGTGCGATGGCAAGCAAGGGCAAATAAGTTAACGAAGTGGTTATTTTCAAGGCATGCCTTGGAACTAACGCCAGCGTTATTTTCAAGGCATGTTTCATTGACCAATCAGAAACTGTTTCAGTATTTCTAAACGTGGAGCCTTAGACTGTGCATTGTCAGACTGATATGTAACGACGTGAGGGTCTAGTCAGTTTGTATCATCGAGGCCGTAGGCCGATGTTCGTCTGGGTAGTAGTCAGATTGACATATCAGGGAAAGCCGCCGGGGTAGCTATGTATTGTTTATTGGACTCAAGGTATGCCTTGGAACTAACGCCAGCGTTATTTTCAAGGCATGTTTCATTGACCAATCAGAAGCTGTTAAGGTATGCCTTGAAAATAACGCTAGAGTTAGTTTCAAGGTATGCCTTGTAAATAACGCCTTGCATAAGTTAATCATCACTAATGCAGATACTGAGGTTAATGAGTAGTCTTACATTACATAAGTCTGGACTAAGAGTAAGACAGGCCTGTGGTTGTCATACTGTCTAAATTCTATTATTGGCGCACTATTGTCTCACGCCATCCAACTGACATGCTCTCACAGAAGCTCAATCTCATGACGTCACCGGCTAACTTGACAGCCAATCAAAACTCGGCTAGTACGCCCCCCCCCCTAAGTTTACACCAAAATTCTAAGCAGAAATAACAGTGAAATCGAATTCAAACCCCCACTCAGCCTTCGACACTGGCACAGCTTTGTAATGCCAGGCAGACTGATCCAAACTAATATTCCGTGACAGCTAAAAAGGCTCGTCAACTTCTCTCCTCAAAAGATGTAGCTTTTATCACGAGAGATGGTCCAGACGAAAGCAGTCTCTCCTCAATGCCGCCGTATCAAAAGGAGATACAACTGATGTTAATGAAAAGTACATCCATGACATCAGAGTTGGAGTTTGTTGCCAATAACTCATTTCCCAGACGCCAAGACCTCAAGATCAAGCTATTTACAATCTATAGAAACTCTGTGTCTGCTCGCATTCTGCTTGAAAATGAAAGAGTTGAGAAAGAGGGGAAACAAAGAGAGAGAGACAGACAGAGAGACAGAGACAGAGAGAGAGGGGGGGGGAGAGAAAGAGAGAGGCAAACAGAGGAAAGGAGAGAGAGAAAAGACAGATGGGGGGAGAGAAGAAAAGGATAGATAGATAGACAGACAGACAAACAGACAGACAGAAAGATAGATAGATGGTTAGACAGACAGACAGACAGAGAGACAGACAGACAGACAGACAGACAGACAGACAGATAGATAGATAGATAGATAGATAGATAGATAGATAGATAGATAGATAGATAGATAGATAGATAGATAGATAGATAGATAGAAGATAGATAGATAGATAGATAGATAGATAGATAGATAGATAGATAGATAGATAGATAGATAGATAGATAGATAGATAGATAGATTGATTGATTGATTGATTGATAGACAGACAGACAGACAGACAGACAGACAGATAGATAGATAGATAGATAGATAGACTGACAGACGGACGGTCGGACGGACGGACGGGTGGATGGATGGATAGATAGGGAAGAGAGAGAAAGAGAGAGAGAGAGAGAGAGAGAAAGAGAGAGAGGGAGACAGAGATTAACAAATGGATATAAACAGACAACAGAAACTGCTACAATTATGACACAGTCCCATGGCCATATGGCAGGTTCCACCACCAGCACTGCCGTTTGCTTCCCACAAATGTTCCATTCCCGAGCAACACTCGCTGGTTTACACACAAACTGTAGGGTCACCTGTAAGTTGCCAAGACATGAGAAAATACAGGTGACTTTCCCAGAGACCATCATTTCTCAGCCTCTGTTTCCCAGGGCTATGTTTTCACATAATATCAAATATTAAAGCAAATTGAAAACATACAGAGAAGTCACACAGAAAGGCCATGTGTCTAATCAACACGAACGAGCGTATTCAATTTAAAAGATAAATATTTGATGAAAACATACTTTGGGAATTTATATTGCAAAGCTGTACATTACTCCAGCAATACCTTGCATTTGGTCCTGCCAACCAACTGAATGCTAAACCCAAAGGTGGGAACTGTGCATTGATTAAAAAAAAGTATTGAGCTTAAACCACCATTCACCGCTGTTAATTACGTATGCCAAGGTCTCCTAGAGGGGGGAAAAAAAATCGGGAATTCCTAGCTTCATTGGAGAATTCCCATCCGTGTTAAAACCACCGATACTCCGTCAAGAGCAGCGGCAAGACATTTTAAAATCACTACACTTCTAAAAATAGCAAAATGTGTTATGTGTTTAACTGATGTGTCAGTAGAGTAACAAATGCTAACTTTCAACACACGCGGAGAGGTGTCATCCTGTCAAGACGATTTCAGACAGACCTGGACGACATTTTGCTATGCAACAGTCAGTAGTTCAGCCCTTTACTGTGTATTTCCCTTTTCAATCAGTGGAACTGGGAGAGATCCACGTGCTATAGGCCTGTTCATATTCTCATGACTAGAACTGCAGATTTACCACCGGGACACGGCAGAAACTACGCCAGATGTAGCAGTGAAAAGACACTGCTGTTGTGTGAAACTGTAAGCCTGCAGTGCTACGCGGTCTCCTAACAGTTCATGCCTGTTTCAGGCCACAACAATTATAGTACATCACCGGTTATAATAGTAGTTGTAAACAGGAAGTGTAATTATGAAGTGGTTGCCGTTTTGATAGGTTCGTAGAGAGACAGCAATGTGAGATTGAGTATTATCATGTAGCCATATGTAAGCAGAGGCAGTCCCTGAGCTAAAACAAAAATTCGCAGTGTGGCAATAAAAGGGAGGGGGGAAAGCGGGGAGGCTATCAAGGTAAAAGAAAGAAAAAAAAAGAATGAATGAACGAAAAAGTAAACAAATACCGTTACAGCCGTTTGTGAACTATACTGGTTTTCCAACCTTGCACAGATATCCACTGAAAACAACAACGATCCAGTGTCAGGGAGATCAACATTCTTGGCGCATTTGCCAGAAATAAACACAAACATTTCCCACAGTGACCAAGTTTACGTCAACTTCCACTTCTACAATGAACAATACAGCCAGCTGCTCTAGATTTCACAAATCTGTCTTGCCACCGAGTGTAACTAGCACTATTATTCTTATTTGCATGAATTAACACTGTGTACGCCTGGTAAGTGCCCTGACATTTCAACCATGGTTACGGTCTCTATACTTCTCTATGAATGCGTGACATAGTTGTTGGATTTCATGCAGTAAACGTAATAAATGTAGTTGGTGTCTGTACTATACATCTTCAAGCCACAATGAGTTGCCAGTTAGTAGCATTTACCATGGCTGGGGGCTGCACTTTTCGCCGTCCATCTCACGTGCTAACAAAACGACGACGTTGGTGATTCAGAGTTGACCACCGTGGCACTGCTCGTAATGAGATCTTTATTCTCATAAAGTGGCATGTCGATTATCTTTAATAGTTATGAGGTTATAAGAAGAAACACCTTTGCCGCGTCAGAGAAGAACAAAATGACTAATTTAGAAAATGCTTTCCTGTAGAATGAGAAAACTGTTGACAAGCGAGTATGTGAGACGGCCGACGTTTTATTATGCTTCTCGCTCAAAGCGTCCATTGCAAATGGGAGTCCGCATGGAAAAATGGATAGCTGAATTTTGAAACGAACTAAACTTCAATAACTCACAGAAATCAATTTTATCATGTGCATGCAATATGGAAATACCTGAAGACACAAAACACACATCCATCTCATGAAAAGACTCGAGTAAATACAGTGAAGTTTACACAACTCCTCTCTGGTAACGACGTAAAATGAAACACTTGGAAGCGACGAGAACGAGGCACACGTTCGTTGATTTGGAGCGAGGAAGATTTGTCATCCGACACACTACAGTGAACCCAGGTACTAAATCACACACACTGCGCTGTTCTATAATTACCATCTCTCAACCCGCTGCCCATCAGTTTTCCTTGCACAGGTTGTATATTCAGCTCGCCTTGAATTTATCATCTTGGGATGACATGAAGTGACCTAAATCAAAATGTAATACCTGTTGTCCGAAGCGAACAGAAGAACAAGCCTTTATTTTGTTCGCTTAGCTGTTGTCGTAAGAGTTGGCCTACATCAGCCTCTCTACACCAGCTTTTTCTTTCCCTTTGAGATTTGTCCAGTGAAATTCCGGATTACATTAATAACGTGTAACAGAAGTAGGCCATGTAACATAGTACAAACATCGCAAGACCGCGTGTAAGTGTCAGTTTTTCTCAAAATCGGCGGTTTTGCCTTGATAATTAACCCGCAAAAAAACTTTCTTGACATTCGGATTTTTAACAGTTTCGGCAAGTTGATTCCACCACTGACAAAAATGAGTCTTACACACATCCATACACGAACTACATCTAACCCGCGTGTCCTTCTGCACAGTGAGATCCAGTACTGTTAACCTTCATACCACTGATGCCATGAAAACTCTAATTTCTGAATCCTGCTGAAATTCAGAGCTTCCTAATCCGATAACTTTTGGGCAACTTTACATCCTGTTGAAATTCAGGAACCAGCTTTTTGGATCTTATCAGTGATGCTATGACATTCACCTGTAATTCAATGGACAGCCAGAACTTACAACTGACAGATCAGTACAGATCTTTACAATGATGCGGTGTCAGTTCTGAAAAGGTTTAAATCTGCCCGATTTCATCAGCCTTGTATGAGCTTGAGAAAGTTACCAAATTTGCACTGAAAGCCTGCAGAGCCTTGCCACTCCTGTTTAGACTTAAGGCCAAATATTCACACAGCAGCACAGTAATGTGTAGGTAGACAGAAGACAGCTCGCGGCATTAGACCCAGTCTCACGACTGGTCAAGTTTAGCCTGACCCATGCAGAAGGGGAGATCAGCAGTGACGTCACATGCCATTTTTATCTCCGCGTGCAATGGGGTGGGGGCGGGGGGGGGGGCGATTCAGCAAATGCCACGCTTTGTTCGACAAATGATGTCATGCGCAAAAATGACACGTAATGTGTTTACTTTATCAAGCCTAAAGGAGTTGAACTTCTTGGTATTTCTTGGATCCCAATTTAGAAATAATATCAGTGTAAACTGAAGCACGTGAATGCTACACAAGAACGATCAATTTGCGTTGATCCCATCTTCTGTCTATCTTTGTTTTTCTGTACATGAACTTTGAGGGAACTGTCTTGGGGGTAGGGGGGCGGGGTGGAGAAAAATAAGTGAGAGACAGAAGGGGGGGGGGGAGGGGAAAAGGAAGATAAAAGAACACGAAGACAAAAAAAAAGCCGTCCATGCCCCCTCTTCCCCTTTTTTTAAACCATCGTCCAACTCGTTTTATAGAATTGACTGGATTTCCCAGCGCTATGACCGAATCGTACCAATGGTGCTATTGTCTATAAGTCTGGGTATCACATCCCTGATCCTATCACGACACGGTGTAAAAATATACACGCACAACTGCAATATTTGTCATGGCAACCCATTTTTGCCAAACATTCTATGAAATCCTTGAAGGATTTCTATTTTTGTTCCACTGATTAAAAGAGAGTACAAATTCAATTAATGCTTATTTCACTAAAATCATATTTAAGACAAGGAATACACTGGAATTACCCCCCCCCCAACCCCCCTTGTAAAAATTAAAATTGGCTCTCTCCCTGTTTTATGGTCGAGCCAGAGTTTGCTTCTTCACGATAAATGGTGGCAACTAGTCTAGTTTGTAGTGGCAAGTCCTGGATTCTGAGGCCGTGTCGTGAGAGATAGTAGGGCCGCGGGCTAATCCCTTTGTCACGCCCCCACAACTACACAATGTAGTGTCTCCCTGACAGGGCTGACCTAATCGGATACAACGTCGCATCATAATGAAGCCTGACTTGCGTGTCCAAAACTGAGGTGTGGTCTTTGTATTTTGTTTACATTTATTGCTGGAGATCCTACCCTAAACCACACAATTATTGCCAAGGACCTTATTTTACTGTACAGGGGAAACCTGTTTAACTTGAAATATATTCTTCATCTATCATTCAGTTTAAGTCTCTCGTTCTCTCTCTCTCTCTCTGCTCTCGCTCTCTCACTCTATTTCTCTTGACATATAAAATTCATACTTCCCCTTAATCGATAGAAAAAAAAAAGTAAATTTCTTCAAGGACTTCATAGATTATTTGAGCAGAAAAAAGGAATCTGCAGATGTTCCAATACAGTCAAAAAATTTATAAATGAGATTTTAAGTAATAAATAACTGAATTTAATAAGAAGAGTGGCAGTAAGAAACTCGCAAGGTGGAGCGAGGCAGATGAAGATTTCCAGAGGAAGAGTGGATTCTTTCATCAGATGACAACTATCTATTTTAGGGATATGGGATTTTAGGCCTTGGTTCAAACTAGACTTTTATCCCTTTTATCGCTGTCGCACAGATTCCATGCAAAGTTCGCATTTTCTGCCCACACTTTCTGTAAACCGAAGCACTTGCCAGGATTCAAGGACGTGGACACTCCATAATCCGCTGGTTTAACCACAGGTTTCCATTTTACCCACCGCACGAAAATTGGGGTTATCCTGACACGAGCACCATCCATGTCTTCTTTCAGCAACATTTCCTCCTTCACACGTTTACTGTGCCAGATATTTAATATGACGCCCACAGGACAGATTTCAAGACACTTGTCAACTGTCCACACTTGTTGCTGAAGTTTGAATCTTAATTTGCGTTTTACGACAGGTCAGCTTGTTACCAGCTACAATAATACATGTTGCACTCCCCGTACCGTTCACTGGCAAAACCCGTTATCTGGAGAATATGAGATTGTGAATAAGAAAACCCGGCTTAAGTCGGCAAAGCTGATTTTGAGAAAAACGGCTTTGAAGTGAAAATATGGGTCCGACACAAACTTCCAACTTGGCTATTGTTTAGGGGACCGTGGCATGTTGGAGGGTAAACTGTAGATGAGCAGTGAACACTACTCACTATGATCTCTATAACAGCTTAGTTATTAGACTACGGTCTCCTAACAACAATCACTCCAATATTACTTGGTCAATTAGCTATTGCCACTTATAGAGTTAAATGCCGTTTTCTCAAAATCTTGTTTTAGGGGGGTCAGTGACTTCAATTTATCAGAAATGTCTGTCTTTTATTATATGTACAGAACTCAAAATGTCATGTTGCCGACTTAATCCTGGTTTTCTCATGCACACTCTGATTATGATAGGTATGAAATGTATATTTATGTAATCTTACAGTTACAAACTACATCAACAGTCCAAACGGTGAAAACCACGTAATTCTCACAACAACAAAGGTTGGACATATCTACATACACGTTTTCCATATTTCAAAACTTGAACATCAGTTACAAAATAAAATAAAATACATATACATAGGGATAAATTAATACATGTCAAAGGTCAGTTTAAAAGGGAAAAAAAAAGAACGCTGATATCAGCTAACTCGCTGGCGGAATAAATACATGTAGTATCACTATCGCCTCACACTGAAATATAAAGAAGTCTCAAAATCATGCCCTTTTTGTTATATAAAGTGTTGCTTGGACTGGTTTAAAGAGAAAAGATGGGGGAGGGTGGTGGGACTCCACCTTGGGATGGCTTTCTCATAACCCCCGCTGCCAAAGTCAGTAAATCTTCCAAATCCCTGTTCAAAGCAACCCTGGAATTTCCAATACTACAAACTCATAGCACTTCTATCATATCAACTTTGCCGTCTATGCGCTAGCACTTGCAGCAGCCTCATGACGACACCAAGCGACCACTGCCCACAATAGCAAATGGCCTTATCATTAATCAGAAACCAAATGACTTCCGCCCCAGATTAATGACAACTGCCTAGTCTCCCTGGAGGATTCTAACGAAGGCAATTTAAACCCGTCCAAATGCCGCTCTTACCACATTTCGCTTTATAATGATGGAATCCCAGAATGCAAGTCGAGGATCTATCGGCACTTGAGCCTGTCAACGTGCGAATTTCCGCTTTTGGGTAAAACTTGATACATGTATTTTCGGACACATGGATATTCATTACCGATGTTTGGTGCAGCACACATAAAATGCTCAGAGTTCACACAGCAGCTACAACCTTATCAAGCCTGAAAAAGACAGTTTGTCATTCTCGCACAACAGATTTATATACGATCACATTCATAGTTAAGCCTAACCGGAAAGTACACGTCAGTGAACGTATATCTTCAATCAAAGAAATACATATATATTATAAATCAAGGAAGTACAAACGGCTGTATATCGTCTGTGTGCTAGGATATTGGCTTAAGATAAAATATAGCCAAAATATATATATGAAAAAAAAAAGGAGAGGAAAAACAGTTGTATATCACATAGGACAAAACAACGAGCTCTCGGTGTTGACAGACTTTCGTTAGACCGAAAACGAAGAACAAAAAATACGGAAATTCGCAGCTCCCCCAGGCACGGCAGAAAGTCTGTCCACAAGACCTGCTGGTTTTTTTTGTTCCTTTCTCATTCTTTTGTGATCTATTATAGCGTCTCTTTATTGTTTCTGACGCCTTTTGTTTTTCTTATTTCATTGTTTCCTGCCAATACTTGATCTTTGTTCAAAGCCTTGCTGGAACCCCACAAACTGTCTGGCTTTTTTGGTTTGTTTTTGTTGCCATCATAAAGAATTAAGCAAAAACTGCGTTGAACCCTTATACATGTATTTCTCTTGAGGTCAATCCCGACATAGCCAGGCAATTCGTACGCGAATCTACATAATGACCCACATAGCTGACACCGTAAGAGCACTATTTCACCTTGATCTAGGTTTTTTTGTGCTTTTCTCAAAGACCATTAAGTTAGCACAGTAATGATATCCTTGGGTTAAACTTTTCGATGCCTCTAGATCTAAGAGATATACAAAATGTTTCGGAGATGCATCAAAACACATCTATTTAACTGTCTCTGACCGTTGCCACATGATGTTCTTTGTACTACTTGTCAACTGAAAATGATTGTATGAGCGCTTAGAGCTTGTATTTGATGGGATGAAGCGCTACATAAAGTTATATATTTATTTCCATTATAATTATCCCATTCCCTTGACAATGACTAAATGAACATGCCATCAATCTCCGACCACCGTCTCAGTCTTCGTTTCTTCTTCTCTGTTTCTCCCCAGACAACATCAACTTGTCCCGAGTGTGTCTTTACCTGTCAAGTCGTTCCCAAAAACGAAATACCATCTCGGCCTCCGTTTGGTTCTGTCACGTCCTTCTCCAGATATCGATCAGATAACTATTTTAGACACAACAATACCTTCTACATCCAGTCCTTATCTCCGTCTTTCCTTCGGGGTGGGAAAAAAAAGGGAGGGGGGGGGGGGAGGGAGGAGTGTCTCTACTGCGACGTTTGCTCAGATGTCTTTAAAAATGAGACTCTTGTCACGTTCCTCCAGCAACAGATGAAAACTGTTTTATACACAACAATGACTTTATCATTCCCCCCCCCCCCTTAAAAAAAATAAATTTATTTACCTGTGTCCACAATGAAAATGTATTGGAGATTATCAAGCTCTTCCGTGGAAAAGATGGGTGGATATCACAACGTCATGGATGAGAGAGAGAGAGGGGGGGGGGAGAGAGAGAGAGGGAGAGAAAGGGGGAGAGAGAGAGGGAGAGAGAGAGAGAGAGAGAGAGGGAGAGAAAGGGGGAGAGAGAGAGGGGGAGAGAGAGAGAGAGAGAGGGGAGAGAGAGAGAGAGAGGGGGGGAGAGAGAGAGGGAGAGAGGGAGATAGATAGATTGATAGATAGATAGATAGAGAGAGAGAGAGGGGGGGGGGGAGTCAGTTCTCATCAGCAACGGCCTTCAAGGTGAAAAGAGACCACGTAACCAGTCACTTTGGTACTGGATATTTTACACAATCGAACAAAACAACCCCGAGATGCCCCTCTTCGGACATAGCTATCTACATACTTACGGCGTACACACATTTGAGAGAGACACAACCACGCACGATCCATAATAACTTTTCCACCATACCCTTAGAAAATGTGCCGACACACGGCTCAATCTTAACAACCGACATACCAGGAGAGAAAATAAATCTGTCCTAAAATAATAATAATAATAATAATAATAAAAACATTACTAGCACCTTCAAATGAAATAATGAATGTCCAGACGAACAAATTATGAAGGACGTTCAAATCGGCTAAAAAATGAACGAGTTCAAAGACACCATTGTTCTACCATGTCCTGGCTATGGCTAACCGTGTCCAACAATCACATCCATCAATCCTGCACGGTGAGAACTTAAAAATCAATCTATTTCTACTAATCTATTTATGAATTTTCACAAAATCTTGGCTATTTCACAGAAATTAATGCCGACTAAGATGCGCACAAACAAAAAATAAACGGTCATATGACATACCTGAAAACAAATACCAAAGGCAAAGTGAGAATGGGCAGGTAATCTAGTACTTTTAAAAGGAGAGAAACAATATTACCGCCCTTCCCTCATCAACGAACGGCAAACACAGACGCATACATGACGTCCGGCAGAGACTTGGAGCAAGCGGCCGTCAACAATTACACCCATCAACCTTGTGCTGATGCAGCAGTGTCGGACAGCCACGCTAAATTACACTGTTGAACAAAGACACTGCAAGCACCAAGCCTGCGTACTCATTTTCCAACCAACCCTAAAGCTGAAATTCCATAATTATCCCCGACGCCGGTACGATGCCGACACCTCGTGTTCGTGTCGGTACCAGTGGCGGTATCGGTCTCGTCTCCCGTTATTTGATGAACCCCTTGAAACTGCATTGTGTTATTATGAATAATCTTTTGCCTGTCGGCTGTGAGTTTGTCTAGCACAGTCAGCAATTTTTAGACATTTGATACATTTTGTTTTACAATTCCCATTTACCTTTTGGAATAATCGAAACATCAAATTCAAAAGTAACAGAGAACTATACAAATCAGAGAAATCCTGCTTCAGCATTGAAAACGTTAATAAATTCAGAAAGTAAGATTTGGAACGGCGCGATCTGTTCGTCTCGGTGCCGTTTCGGTGTCGGCTCTATGGATTTTCTGCCTAAGAGCAATCAGCAATCAGTCAGTTGAACTCGGCCAATGACCGTCCGCTGGCTGCTCCCATAGTGAAATATTCATAGTTCGTCCGTCTTAATCATCACCATGACTTCAGTAATCAGCTTTGCTCGGTCACTGATGAGATAATGGCGGGCCTTTGTCATGCATAATTATTAAGCAAGACGATACAGCGCGGTTCTTTGTGACAATCATCTCAGATTTCACAAACCTTTCAAACAAGCAAAATACTATATCGTTATTATGGAAATACAAGAAATCCTTTTTTGCAATGAACAGACTTCAAAAAAAACAAACAAAAAAAACAAAACAGTACAAATCTTTCTGAAATTTGACAAGAAGAAGTGAACATGTAACTCACGAAAGGGTTAGTGTTAAGGCAACAATTTACTGACACGCCAGATTTGAATCCCTCTCTGGCCAGGAAACTATTTCAAAATTTGTCGTAATATGCTAGGAGGACCCCCCCCCCCCCCCCTTTAAAAAAAAAAAAACTTGTTTGTGAAAGTAATGTTGGTGGTTACTGGAATGTTCATCTGAGTGGCGTGTACTTTTAATTCCAGAGAAAGTCGTAATACAGTATATATAGTGGAAAGCTTCCGAATATTGCCTATGCGGAATGAATTTGAATACTCGCCGCACCGAACCAACGAGGTGTCAGAAGTCAATGGACGGTCGATTTCTGACACGTTAGAAAACAAAAATTAACCCTTTTCCATTCACGCACCCAGCGTTCCTCGTTTAGAACAAGTTACCAGGTGTCCTTAGCTCTACACTTGGGTCATGTCCTGATTTATCCGTAAATAATATTTCCCGGATAATTACTAACATTTTTACCGTTTCAAATCAATACTGTACGTTACCAAAGTTTTAGACCATTGGAAGGTTAACAGGTGAGAAATGTCAGCCGCTGACCGACAACACTGTTGGAATACGATTAAATTAGACAGGGAATCAATAGAAAATCTAGGCGGACACCCAATGTCAGTGGAAACCTTGTAAACAACCTGACCCGGCCAAAGTTTAATCTAATGATGGACATTTCCGTCTCAGTTCTAGCGCCAATGTCGTGTCGTGTCGTGAGTTTAACACATTAGAAACACCCCGGAGTTTTCAACCTGACACCTTAAGATTTACGGCCTGAACACTAAAGATGATCTTGTGTAAGATGTGGGGCACTGGTTCTCAATCTGGGCGATATCGCCTCCCGGAAGCCGATTTTGATTTGTGATTTTGGGGGGGGGGGGGGGGGGTGGGCTCAAAACGTAGAAAAGGGGGAACCGTGGTGAAAACGATGAAAAGGAGCGATAGTGGGGGCCAAAACATGAATGGAATGAATGGAAGACGATTTGGGGGCAAATAGGGGGCAGCCACTGACTTGTTCAACAACATTGGTAGTTGGGTTTTATGAACAGGAAGCCCCCACCTCCCTTTTTTTTCCTTGGTAGGCATCTGGAAAAAAAAAATGATTTGTATTTTCTAATGAATAATCAAGACATCTTTTGTCACTAACAAGGATTTGAAAAACCTAACATCATAGTTTGTGTGAAGGTCTTCTCGTGAAATGTATCTGTTGGGTCTGAATAAGGAGGAATTTTTACAGAAAATTTGGAGCCTGAAGGAGCGATTGCATGGCAAAAGTTGAGAACCACTGATACAGAGTACAGAAAGCCACGTCTTGGAAAAAGAAAGCGTTTCTTGCCTCATTGTCAAGATTATCATCACTATCATCTACCCCAATGATTCTCAAAGGGAAAGTACTTGACTTTCAGCGAAGGAATTTCAAATCTAAAGAGCGGAATTTTAGCCACAGGAGGACTTGGGAAGGAATTTTAACCACAGGAGGACTTGGGAAGGAATTTTAGCCACAGTAGGAATTGGGAAGGAATTTTAGCCACAGGGGGAATTGGGAAGGAATTTTAGCCACAGGAGGAATTGGGAAGGAATTTTAGCCACAGTAGGAATTGGGAAGGAATTTTAGCCACAGGGGGAATTGGGAAGAATTTTAGCCACATGAGGACTTGGGAAGGAATTTTTGCCACAGGAGGAATTGGGAAAGAATTTTAGCCACAGGAGGAATTGGGAAGGAATTTTAGCCACAGGAGGAATTGGGAAGGAATTTTAGCCACAGGAGGAATTCAAAACTGGGAACAAAATGTACAGTGAGGATTTCTTTTCTGCGTTTGATAGCAGATACTGAAGAAATATAAGTCTCATAAATTGTTTCAGTAATTACCGCTGTACAAGTATTCATTCATTCATTAAGTGCCCTGCCGGTAGGCGTTGGCGATCATGATCCTCAATCTCTCGCGATCTTCTGTAGCCCTGATGAGGTCGTTGGTGGTGTGCATTCCTAGCCAGGCCTTTAGGTCGTCCTGCATCTTTATGCCTTGTCGTCCCCGGCTTCTTCTTCCATTAAGTTTCCCTGTTGTTACTTAAATGTTCTAGTCCTCGTCTTCTCATTATATGTCCAAAAAATGTTCCTTGTCTTTTTCTGACCTTGTTTACGAGTGTCCTCTTTTGATCTGCTTGTCTCAACACTTCTTCATTTGTCTTCCTGGCAGTCCATGGAATTCTTAGTATTCTTCTCAGAAACCACATTTCTGTTGCTTCCAGTTTTCTTACTGTTTCTGTGGTACAGGTATTACAGTGCCCCCCCCCCCCCAAAATTATTAGGTGACATTTCAAAATTGGAAAGCAGTTCAGGAAAGCCGGGGGTCGCACAGGGAGGAAAGTGACCTGGGGCTCTGACTACTAACTGATCTACATGACAATGAATATGTTTCAGTCAATGTCTTAACTCATCTGGCTTCTCATGTTGCTCCCTTAAACAGTAAGTCATCAAAGCGCAACTGGCCACAATAGGCTCCACCACCATATGTTCACCAACTTTAAAACAGGAACATTTGACATAATTATATGAATGCAGCCAGTCTCCTCAAAACACAGAGCATATATTACAGAACTGCACACTCTTCTCAGCAGTGCGGGAAACATACTAGAACAAACCCACCGACCTGAATATCAAACTCTAGGGTGCTCTGCCAGAACTGCAGAAAACCGTAGATTTTCTTAAAAGAACAAATCTGCAGATTTAGATTGGTGAACGAAAGAAGAAGAAGAAGAACTCTCCATAGTCTAATAGCAACAAATTGCCGCAAACAAACGGCGCTTGACCGTGGAAACTGTAGTTTAAACAAACAAAACAAAACAAAACAAACAGCAATGCCCAGGCGTTGTCTAAATATTGAACGCTGCCTCCTCGAACCACAATGGAGAAATTATCTCAAAAAATTTACCAGAAGCTTTCTTGGTATCTTTTGTTTCCGCCGGGCAAGTCATCAAAATTAATAGAAAAACATTGTAATTGAAATGACTTTTTGTTTTCCCGGTCAGAAAGTTAATCTGTTCTGACCCAAGCTGCCACATGCCTTAGGCGACCTTCTGAAGCACTACACTGAATAATACATTTTTCTGTCCGCCTCTCCTCTCTCTCTCTCTCTCTCTCTCCCTCCCCGACCCAACTCTATTCCAGACAGAAGGTTTAAACATTTGCACCTTTCCTCTTCTTTTTTCCAAATAGAACAACATTAAAAGCCCCCCCCCCCCAAAGCCCCACAAAACAACAACAATTATACGTGTCTCTCTCCCCGCCCCCCAAAGCCCCACAAAACAACAACAATTATAAGTGTCTCTCTCCCCGCCCCCCAAAGCCCCACAAAACAACAACAATTATACATGTCTCTCTCCCCGCCCCCCAAAGCCCCACAAAACAACAACAATTATACGTGTCTCTCTCCCCGCCCCCCCCCAAAGCCCCACAAAACAACAACAATTATACGTGTCTCTCTCCCCGCCCCCCAAAGCCCAACAAAACAACAACAGTTATACGTGTCTCTCTCCCCGCCCCCCAAAGCCCCACAAAACAACAACAATTATAAGTGCCTCTCTCCCCGCCCCCCAAAGCCCCACAAAACAACAACAATTATACGTGTCTCTCTCCCCGCCCCCCAAAGCCCCACAAAACACAACAATTATACGTGTCTCTCTCCCCGCCCCCCCAAAGCCCCACAAAACAACAACAATTATACTGTCTCTCTCCCCGCCCCCCAAAGCCCCACAAAACAACAACAATTATACGTGTCTCTCTCCCCGCCCCCCCCAAAGCCCCACAAAACACAACAATTATACGTGTCTCTCTCCCCGCCCCCCAAAGCCACACAAAACAACAACAATTATACGTGTCTCTCTCCCCGCCCCCCCAAAGCCCCACAAAATAACAACAATTATATGTCTCTCTCCCCGCCCCCCAAAGCCCCACAAAACAACAACAATTATACGTGTCCCCCCCCCCCCCCAGCCTCACAAAACAACAACAATTATACGTGTCTCTCTCCCCCCACCCCCCCCCCCCTTTTTCCGAAATAGAAAATTGCTTTTATTTAAACATTTACACCCCCCCCCCACATTACAATACTCCAACTTTACCCCCCCCCCCAAAAAGAAACCCCACACACACACACATCTCACCGTCCACCCCCACCCCCTTCCAAACCAGAAAGATTTTCAAACTTGACAGAGCCTCCCGGCTTACAACATGACAGCATCTCTCGCGCCAGTGGCACTAGAGAATCTCTCTCTCTCTCACGCTATCATTTTATTTCCAGCCTGCTCCGTTGCCATCGATTAGCAAGCTTGCTCTCTTTAGAGCGCGGGTTGAAGACGGTTTGACTTTAGCCTATCCTCCTCCAATGAGGCAGATCGATACGTCCGTGCTGACACAGGCGTGGAGGGGGCCAGGATTTTTCTTTACAGGGCGGGCCAAACATTGAATTTCAATGCACGTTTTTGTGATGTTCAGCGGATCCTTGAATTCTGTAGAAAACATGAACTTCACAAAACAACAACTTTCTACATCTATTCTGATTCAGTGAGGGAATTCTGCTACTGGCCAAAACATCTGGGAGCCGCCCCCCGCTGATACCACCCCCCCCCCCCTCCAAAAAAAAAAAAAAATCCTGCAACTAAAGATGATAACATTTTCAAACATGAACAGAGAGAGAGAGAGAGAGAGAGAGAGAGAGAGAGAGAGAGAGAGAGAGAGAGGAGAGAGAGAGAGAGAGAGAGAGAGAGAGAGAGAGAGAGAGAGAGAGAGAGAGGTCCTTGACCAGAGCAAAGCTAGAAATTTTATCAGACAGAAATTTCAGTAACCGAATACCTCAGTGGAAATGGTCTCTGACATCGAACAGAAGCACCAACCGCGCCTGAATTGTAAATGCTTCGATATTCAACACTTCGGTGCATACAGAGATTGATTTTAAAAAAAAGAAAAAAAAAGGTGGGGGGGGGGGGGGGGGGGGGGGGAGTTTCCAAATTTAGTTCAGAATCAATTCGCCATTTTCTGCACAGTCGGACTGGATGAAAAACAAAAACAATTCGCCACATCCAGTAAGCCAGAAGGAGGTAACTGGAATTATAACTTGCTTTCCTGGAGTTAGCGTTCGAGTTGTGGGACTTGGACAGAGGGTA